>JANFCV010000158.1:787500-1123714 GCA_024500475.1 Phthorimaea operculella
GATCTGGTCTCCAAATTTTTCTGCGCCATGATCTTATGTCTGGGGTTGTCGAATATACGCAACCGGATTAACAATACAATTAGTACAATTTCCATTTTAAAAGACTGAACCGAACCGAAAGAAACAGAAAGTAATTACTTACAACACTAACAAAAAAGTAATGCTTAGTTAAATAAGGAAAAATATCTTTAGTACCTACCTACTTACTAACACTTTGCGAAATATGAATCACAGAAGAAAGAACTACACGGGTAATCGTGACAATAATACTAACTAATTTAGCTCTGCATATTTTAATTAATAAATAATACTTACTGCGTTTATATTTACATTATTAATGCATAAAGTAATTAAATGGCTTATCATCACTATCCGCAACTAAGAATTTCATCACTGCAACCACTTTTTACTATATTTGGAGTTGACCTCACAACCAAGAAAGCAGACCTCGATCAACTGTTTAGCCGCATGGGAGAGTTTGAGATCCGTCTCAAGAATGCCACCGCTTCTCCTGCTACGGTCCACACCGATCTGAAGACCCTGGCGGGTGAGTATGCTGATTTTAAAAACTTAGTCTGGCAAGCGCTCAATCAAATCTCAGCACAGACACACTTGCTGTCTCTTGGACTGGAGAATAATAAAGCTTTCCTGAGAAGAAAGGTCCTCCTGTTCCATGTAGTCGCTGAAACCAAGGATGAAAGGTTAGCTGAGGTCATTGCAAAAGTAGTGGGTGACAAAATGCAGCTGTCCGACATTCCCAGTTCCGACCTGCAAGCCTGCCACAGGCTAGGTCTATTACTCGTTAGATTCCGTGACCTTGACAAACGGAGGGAAGTCTAGGATTCGAAGACGGCACTCAAGAACACAGGAATGGTCATATCGGAGTTCTTGACCAAGTCTCGATGCGACCTCTTTGTTGCGGCACGAAAGTACTACGGCGTACGGGTGAAGAAATAAGTTGTTTCATAATTTCTCATCATACCTACTTTGGGCGTGGTCCTCAGTTTTAGTACTTATCTTTTTTGTTTTGCGTTAGTAATATTTTTATTATTTACTTATTTACATCCTCTTTGAGCTTGTTTGTAAGCAATTGTAAGCAATAAATGTCAAAAAGTGATGTCAATGTCGATTTGTCAAAATCAAACAAAAACAATAAAAAAATTGAGGTTTCAAGAAGAGGTTTGTACTTTTTGACAGCCAATGGACAGGGGTATGATGATCACAGTATATTTTAATCGTATTTCACGTAGGAATAAGCGCTTTTCCTGCGGTAAAAAGTATCCTAGGTGTTGACCAGGGCTAGTAGCTACACACCACAAAGAGTCTCATGTACACACGTTCTATATTTTCGAAGATTATCGCGAACAAACGATTAGGGGTAAAAAAAAAAAAAAAAGATGTCGCTTTTGCTAAAATTGTCGGTTTTCTAAAACGCGGTATAGAAGTGTTTTCTGAAATCCATATATGTACCCCTGTACCCCGACCAGTTACGATTTTATTAGATGTATAGATATAGATTAATCTTTGGTATGTACATGACTATCAGTTCTATTTGTTGTGTCACCAGGAACAAAGGTTAGTTTCAAGTTTCTCCTCTATTGTACCAAGTAATGTTAATTTACATATCCAATATTACTTGTCAAATAATGAAATCTTATCGCAAACGAGGTAATTAAGGTCAGCGCAGACTGGTAGTTTGATGGAAAACATAACATTTGCTTGGTGACTTTAGAAATGGATGCATTCTGGTGCAAATTAGTGGGTAGGTAGGACGGTTAACACAGCACAGCACTGCATGAATTGCTGGTATTTTGCTGGATCTGTTTTTTTGACGTCCAGATAGTGAAGTATACAGAATTCTATTTAAGAATCGGATATCCGAAACAATTCCCGATACGTGCACGTGTTCTCAAGCTTATAATCCCATCAGTGGCGATTTTTTTTCCATTTACTTCGTTTAAACCCATATGAAAACAAACAGATATTAAGTAATATAACAGATCGATGGCTGTTTTGTTATGCCTATCCTTGTAGAACCTACTACGGCTAGAATTATTACATAACATCAAGAGTAAACTGGCTTTCTGCGCTGTAAGCACGGGTCGTCATTGCTTTGCATTTATTTTTGAGAGCGTCCATACTTATTGTATGAGCGGCATCTCGTCAAAAAGGGGTGCGAATCGACTTTCTGCGTAAGCTGTAAGCACGGATTGTCACACGGTTGCGTTGCGTGCTTGGCTCAATTCATTTAGCGCTAGAATAAAATAACATTTCTTTCAGAGCGTCCACGCAAATCGCATCAGTTGCGTCTCGGTCGCACCTTTTCAAGAAACGGCAAGTACTCAGTGTGAATTGACTTTCTGCGTAAGCTGTAAGCGCGGGTCGTCGTTGCGTCGCGTGCTTGGCTCAATTCATCTAGCGCTAGAATAAAATAACATTTCTTTCAGAGCGTCCACGCAAATCGCATCAGTTGCGCCTCAGGTGGCGTACCATTTCAGAAAGCGTCAAGTACTCAGTGTGAATTGACTTTCTGCGTAAGCTGTAAGCACAGGTCGTCGTTGCGTCACGTGCTTGGCTCAATTCATCTGGCGCTAGAATAAAATAACATTTCTTTCAGAGCGTCCACGCAAATCGCATCAGTTGCGCCTCAGGTGGCGTACCATTTCAGAAAGCGTCAAGTGCTCAGTGTGAATTGACTTTCTGCGTAAGCTGTAAGCACAGGTCGTCGTTGCGTCGCGTGCTTGGCTCAATTCATCTAGCGCTAGAATAAAGTAACATTTCGCATCAGTTGCTTAACTGGTGTCGTACCTTTTCAAAAAGCGTCAAGTACTCAGTGTGAATTGACTTTCTGCGTAACCTGTAAGCACAGGTCGTCGCTGCGTCGCGTGCTTGGCTCAATTCATCTCGCGCTAGAATAAAATAACATTTCTTTCAGAGCGTCCACGCAAATCGCATCAGTTGCTTATCTGGTGTCGTACCTTTTCAAAAAGCGTCAAGTACTCAGTATGAATTGACTTTCTGCGTAACCTGTAAGCACGGGTCGTCGCTGCGTCGCGTGCTTGACTCAATTTGTGTGTTTCGCTTATCGCGCGCTAATGTGCACTGTAACACGGCTTCCGACATGAAAACTGCTCTCACACTTCTTCACTGCTAAAGTTGGACTGTCTATGAATAGGGACTTACATGGTGGTCATCACATAAGCACGTCAGAGGTTCACTACGTAGGTAACTATCGTGTGGTTACAAAAATAACACGGATTTATCGATGATTCATGGTTTAAATTTATATTAGACTCATGACGTGGCATTATTTAACTACTTCATTTGCGATTGGCAACTGATATTATGGATATAAAAGACTTATTTAATCCATTTCTACTGGAAGCGTAGAAAAAGCCGGTGGAAACGACAAGAAAATTGACACTGACGTTTGAATATTTTAATAGACACGATCTCGTAAGGTATTTTTTACAGCAGATTATTACAACCGAGGTTTTTTGACGCCCGAACGCAGTGAACGCGTTAACAGCATGTCTCACATATCAGCGGTAGCTCGTCATATGAAAATATTATCTGATACGGAATGTATAGCGGCCCCCCTAGTCACATGACGTCACGCAGGTCGGTGTCCGAGGCTATTCATCATCTTTACACAGTTTTAGCGGCGGACGTAGGCATGCGGACGATTGGGGTATCTCCTGGACATAAAGTGAAGCGAGAATGTGAAAAAGGTTCACAGCAAACAGCTGCGATCAAACATTTATAAAATAATGGATATGATATGGAGACATTTTCCTCGCATTTGCTTGGAATTATCTCTTTTATTTTTAAAGATCAACGCGTCCAACATTTTTGTTATAAGGTTTGCAAAGATACGCAGAATTACTTTGTCGATTTTCAATCCGTCATCAAAAAAACTCATCTGACTTTTAGAAACCATCTAAATAACTACTATAATCTTCATCATTCCCGTCTTTTTCTAAAGCGTTCAGACTAGTGTTATCATCTATTCTATGGTTCAGTTCATATTTACTAAGAGGCTCAACAGTTGTGTCCTTAAACGATCCAAGCTCTGCCGGACACTCCATTCAAGCATGTTATGTAGGTTGTCAGTTAAAGGAAATAGGTATGAGGCCAAGAAAACGGAGCCAAGTGGAAATAAAATATGAAAATATGAGCTCGCTACGGAAATATAAGAGATACCTACAGTCGGCCTGAGCGGAAACTTATCTTTTGCCTATACGTATAAGTTCTTCTTCTTCTTCTTTTCGTGTGGGACACTGAGTCATTCAACGACCCGATGAACCCTGGTGTCAGAGTTTTTCAACCGCCTACTGCAAGTAGCAGGCCTCTGACATGGTTGTGTAACGACCGCCATCATAGACAGCAACCGAGACCGACGGCTTAACGTGCCCATCCGAAGCACGGAACCATCTTACTTGCGGACAATCAGGTGGTTCGGCCTGCAATTTCCTAACTAACCAGACTGGGAACAGACTGAGTGAGTGACCCCACCGGGAATTGAACCCGGAACCTTTGCGTGGCAGGCAGGCATACTAACCACTGCGCCACATCGGCTGTCTACGTATAAGTTGATGTTTGTAGATACGTCACACGAGTGTTCTATATATTTTTGGCTTTCGATTGGATGACACGACGCGTCGGTTAGCATAAAAGATTTATCGCTCCTTTTTCTTAGGTAAAAGTGCGGTCTATTCGCTTCGTCAAACGTCTCACAACACTTTCGAAAGCACAAGGCAATAAGCGACTGCCTCTTTGTAAGGTAAACTCTGAAAAGGTCCACCGGACGCTACACGGAGCGTATGATACTCCGATCGCAGGTAAATGAGCAGAATGGACTGGAACGGGGACACGTACAGACGTTTTGTAAGGTTGATCGATGGACTCGAGAGCTTTTCTGATGTTAGGATGGTTTTGTTGATAGTGTCATAAAAGAATGAGGGTATTAGTGAAACTAAAATGAAAGTGAAACGTAAACAAATCGCTATTTAAAATTAAGTAATGACTAATACCTACCTAATTCCAGAGATAATACCTATTACTTTCTGTCTTTATGTTCTCTGTATATGAAGGTATGTCATACAATAGGGATATGGTTCTCATTTTGCTTCTGTATTTATCTGTGCTTTTGGATAATTTCTTTTGGTAGATTTAAGTTGCTGAATTTACCATCTGGAAATGGAACATTATTAGGTACTTCCATATATACCATGTCTACATTGCGGTTAAAAACATGATTCAGAAAATGAAATAACGTGATACACAATTTATTAGCTTTGAGGCAATCGCGAATGGAACAACGTCAAACACGCCTGAAGCTGCAAAATTGCGATTTCTCATGGGGAACTTACTTAAATGGGAAATGTTCTTGTCGCCGTAAATCTGCGAATTGTAAAGCTTCTGAGTTATGGATACTTTAAATTATTGTAGCTTTGTCTTGTCTGTTTTGTATTGTTTTAGCTGATTGGGCGGATTCGAAAAGTGGGTTAATATTTATCCGACAACAGAAAACCGTCTATACAGCAAATCAATCAGCGAAAGGAATGTATTTGTGGAACCTAGTGATTGTGGCAGCGGCGTCCGTTGTCAAAATTGTTTGAATATAACATCAAAGAGTTTCCAAAAATGACCACTTTTTACGTTTGTATTTCTAACTTTTATGTATTTTTTTCAGTTTAGTAATTGTAACTTTCAATATTTCGAAAAACCATGAATAACGTCCGTATTATTGGGAAATAGTTTTAAGTACACAACTTATCAAGTAGCGAATTTCCAACATAAAAGCACCTTAAGTATTAAATATCATCAAGAGTTGTAACTATATCAATTAGATGTAAATTATAGGATTCTAATGAATATAGTTCATAATGCTGCAGTAAAATAGCAGTTAGTAAGCATAGCCTGACTAAAGAATATTATTTGCTACGTAAACCTGTGAGGCAGGGTAATAAAAATGCTAAACTAGTATTAACTTTAGTGAAGCGGTGGTTTTTGAAGCCAATATTTAGGTCATATTTAAAGTAAAAGTTCTTTATGTTTTTATTAGTTTATCTAAGTAGGTTTATAATATCGTAAAGAAACAAAGTATTCTTAAAAATTTGAAGCAAATTGTGAAAGATAGGTGCAAACTCGGATAATTAGCCACACATATCTATCTATACTAGCGGCCCGTTCGAAGTTTCACTTGCTGCAACTCATTTTCCCGCGAGAAAAAGGCATCTTTCTGGCATATAAATCTCTCTCTTGAATCTCTTTATCTATTATAAAAACCCGCATCAAAATCCGTTCCGTAAGACGAGTTATCTAATTCCACGACAGACAGTGACAAAAAGCGACATTATTTTATTTTATGTATTGATAACGTCACCACAAGTGGCAGGTGGACTGTCGAGCTTAGTACAATAATATGTATTCACAGAGAACGCTGTTGCCCATTCCCCGGATAAAGTCTTAACCGTTTTTTACAATACCTACTCACGGGCAGTTGAGATGACGTTGTCCTAAACTAGCATCACGCGGCAAAATACAGAATGTAAAAAAATCAACTGCAAATATTAAAAGGGAAAACGTGAAACTAAACAACTTTTCCTAAGGAACATAGGTCGAAATCTGAAAAGAAAATTGACCTCCTAACAAATTGACTCGGCCGGCTGGTCATTTTGTATGGGAAGTCCAAATTTTTTAAAATATTTGGACCTATGTTCCTTTGGGAAAGTTGTTCAGTTTCATGGGCTGGTTCACCCCTTAAAATATTTGCAGTTGATTTTGTTACAGCTTATATAGGTATGATGGGTTGTGCTTTAGGCGCTTATCACACCTCATGTCAGTTTCGACGTGATTTTTGCGCTGCGCTATCGTTGCATCGTTATATGGGATTCAGGTGGAAATTTGCATTTTCCTAACGCTGCGATAGCAAGCACAAAAACAAGTAGATGTGTTAAAAGACAAAAAACCCGACTGCGGTAATTTTAAAGTAGTATTTTGCTGTAAAAATCTGCCATCTTGAATCTATAACTTTTTAATATAGCCAGTGTCACTCGCGCTGCCGAGACAAATCCAACAACACCTCATATGTCAAAATCCAACTATCCGTTAGGGCTGTAGCCCGTGAAAAAGAATTTTCTTGTCCACACACATACATACATACATACTCTCGAAAAACATAACCTTCCTTCTGAAGCAGTCGGGTAATAACGTCGAAATGGACGTTATGTGCGTAAAGTGAACACGGCTCATCTACTTTTCTTATCACAAAAATCTTGTGGCTGTATCGCGATAATCCTATGAAAATATCCCATACCGATCGGTTTCCGGACGCGGCGCGGCTGACACGCGTTTTATTGAAACAAAACAAAATAGAAAAAAGGTGAAATCGTGACGCGGGGCAATATTTTCCGTGTCAACGCAAGCAGGTGCGGATCAACATTTTGCCCCGTCAGCAACAATGTAATATTACACTTGCTAAACTAAACTTTCCCTTCGCTAACCTGCTTTTCTTTTACAGAAATAATAGGTAATAAATAGATACATTCTTAAATTTGATTTCAGTTTTCCAAAATATACAATTTTTATAAAAATAGAAGTAGTTTTGAAGTCTAGTAATTATTAATTTAAAATTAAACTATAGTTTGCGACTTGCTGCAGTTGGGGTCATAAAGCGTGGTGTAATAAATAGTTCCCTGGCAATTATAACGAATTATTCTCAAAACACATCTAATCTGTTGCACTCTTGCCAGGGTAGTATTCATAACTCCACGTTTTATGACCCCCACTGCAGCGAGTCGCAGACTTTATATGACAGTTAAAAATTTGACGTAGAAAATTATACAAGAAGTTTTATACCACGGGATATTAAAAGGATTTCATATCATACTAATCGAAATATTTTGTTTTTGTTTGATAACATTCTCATGCTTATTCATATTACTTCTGATGTTATAGATTTTAGATAAATATGTAATATTCTTATACTATAGAGCCTCAGAAACGTCGCTATTCGAGCACGAAAGAAAACACTTTTTCATTGATTCACTCGCACATGGCACATCTGCGACAAAACGCCCCGAGCCTTCCATTCTGATGACCTGACTTGACATTTTTATTGCCCCCCATATTTCCTTGGCCTCAGAGGCATTCCGGTGAAATATTGTGAAACTTGAAGGAGGACGCGACAGATATTATGATATTACAGACAATGTATTGGAGAACTTTCGATTTTGGTAGGCATAGACTTTTCTAAATCATTCACCTGTTTAGTGATGATGATATGTGTTACTTGTTTTTGTAACTTCGGGTACCTACTTTATTTATAACCTTCGATTAGAAGAAATGAAATTCTGTTGTCTTTAGTTGCTGTCCTTGTCAAAGAACTAATTACAAAGAAAAACTTAATGTGTCAACCTAATAATATTTCTAGTAATATTTCTAGAAATAGATAGGATTTCAATTCCTAAAGCTGAAATATTAACGCCACTAAAATATTCACACAATGACTAGATCAGTCTCATAAAGGGGCGGTAGGAACAAATTGACTCTCTCAGATGAATACTGATTAAGTTTAATATTGGATTAATGTTGGCTACGCGTGTAATTTCATCTTCATTACCGTTACCATTCACTACGAAGATAATGTAATTTGAGCTGTTTCTGTGTATTAATCAGATTACGCCATTAGTAATTCATACAAACATAAGCTTTTGTATCGATTCTTTGATTGTGTGCTACCGGTAAGAGGGCATTTATTCAAACTGGTAATCCTAGGCGTCTAGGTATGTGAGCATTTTTTTCTGTGGATCGTTTATGAAATTACGAAAAAAACTAGCAATAAATCCTTATTATTATGTTCTATTTTTAGATACAGACTATGCGTTTGTAAAGTCTTGAATTTATTTGAAGCAAATGATTCTAATTTGCAGAAAAACACTTTTTGCCAAAGAAAAGTGGTTTGGATATGAGAGGCCTTTGAGTTTCAAAACGCGTGTAAACATACACTTCACTTATTCATCAAAGGACCCAATTTCTTCACAAGCAAACGTAATCGAGCAAAACAAATAGGAAAAACAAAAAATTGCCTGTTATGAGCAGAAATAAGTGTAAGTCTGAAGAAAAATTTAGTTACAAACGATGCAAAACTTATACATTAGTGATTAAAATAAATTTAGGTGACTATTTGAAAGATGGTTTGAAACATTTTTGTCCCAAAGGAATATTATTATATTGTAATAGAAAGATCAATATTATTATGTACATAGTGAAATTAGATTTATGACACGGCCGACCTACATATTCTATGAATAGAAGGTTTAGGTACCACCTCAGGCGAAGTAGGTAATGCTTAGATATCCGGTAAACGCAGGAAGTTTGGAATATGGAACGGGTTTAGACTAGACGAAAATAAAGATGAAAGAGTTCTGTTTCTAGCTAGAATAGAATTTTGCCACGGATTTCGTAGAAAACTATCAAGTGATAATGACAGGGAGTAGGTAGCAGAGTTGCCAGCAAATACTTAAGTGTATTTCAGATAAGTTTTTCTCGAGTTAGAATCATCAAAATAAAAATAAGTATGAAAAGGTGCCTACAAAGCTTCAATCGGATATATTAATACATTGCGTCTAGTTTCTCGATGTTTGTTTTTAGTATAGATATTTATGATAGCAGCAAATGCTTAGTCTTTATTTTCCTGCAATCCAAGGGGAAGAGGCATTCCGGGAAATAAGTGGGAAATCTCGTCGGATATCTGCCGACGATAACATTGAGACTTTCTGTTTTTATCCGACTACGAAAAGCCAAAAAGAAGGTTTAGCAGCCTATAGAAGTTGATACCTAGCTGGATGAGTTAAAAAATACGAATATCTAGGTAAAAGTAGGTTGATTGGTGAAATGAATTCATTGACTATGACAAGATTATAATTTTCTCATTATGCAAGTGCCACAAAAATGTGAAATTGATACGAAAGGTTTTTTTAAGATTACCTTCATCGACACTCAGTTTTTAATTATTACGTGATAATTTTAATTATCTTGGCTAAGCTGACGAAGAAGACGACAAAGAATTCAGGTTTACTTTTGGTACCTAGTCGGTTTGCAGTTTTTGAGTTGTTTTTTTCTTGTTATCTACTTTGTCGAACATTGTCGCGGATAATCGATAAAAAGCTTATAGCTGGCAACCCCTGTTTCGGGGTGAAAGGAAATGGTTAATAGAAAGTGTTTGCGTTTGTTAAGTGGAGTGGAAATTGAAAGAAATGTATCTTAGGATGCCCAATGTTGTTAGTGAATTTCGCCTTGAAGTTTCAACTATGTCAGAGGCCTGCTACTTGTTGTAGGCGGTTAAAAAACTCTGACACCAGAGTTCATCAGGTCGTTGAACGACTTGGTGTCCCACACAAAGAGAGAGAGAGAGAGAGAGCCTTGAAGTATTTACTGTTGCTAAAGTATTTATTACTTGCTATGATTTTAGTTTCATTAAGTTAATGAATCTTCTTCTTCTTCGCCATCTTCTTTGCTACATGATTTATTGTTCTAAGAAAACATGTTGCGCCGGCCCCAACAGATTTGGTATTAGGCTAGGAAGATTGTGATGATGAACCGGATTTGGAAAAACATGCGGTAAATGTAAAAACCGACTTAAACCTATTCCTATTTTTACCCGACTACAGCAAAGCAAAAAGGAGGGTTATGATTTTGACCTGTATGTATGTATGTATGTATGTATGTATGTGGAATAAATTTCGTCTGTTCCCTCATAACTCCCGAACTACTTATCCAAATTCGACAAATGAGGTATCAATAGAAGCGTCTGAACAGTCTGGTGGTTATAGGCTATATAATGTCAAAATGAATTTAATATGGCGCCCTCTATACAGTGTTAAGTAACGAAGAAAATATTTATTTTCTTGTACTGGTATCGAGTTTGGTATCAAACGAAAGGGCTGAATTAGCACAATCCAGAAATATATATATTTTATCTCTAAAACGTAGATTTTCTTAGATAATGAAGTCGGAATAAAGATAAGGTATCGCACTAACACAATTGGCAAACATTTTATATTCGAGCTCATTTGACTCGGACTTGTCATATTGTTCATAATACAGTTTTATGACGTAAAAGCATAGATACATAAAATATCTATAGCAAAACCCGTGCGTATTAAACAAAGTACGTATACGCAACGAGCATGTTAATGTAAAAGATCTTTTATGTATCTATAGTACTAACTGTTGCTACTCAGTTATCTACTACCTAATACGAAGTTGTTTGTAAATGGTGAGATTCAAAATCACCCAGTGCGATCCAAACACGCAATAAGAAGCGTATACTTTCGTGACATCTAAGAAATGTAGACATCTACTTTAGAAGTGAAACTCGTACCAACCATCGACTCGGGGGGTTGAGGGGGGCTTGCCCCCCTCACAGAAAATAGAATCGTAAACATCTACTTTAGAAGTGAAACTCGCACCAACCATCGACTCGGGGGGTTGAGGGGGCTTGCCCCCCTCACAGAAAATAGAATCGTAAATATCTACTTTAGAAGTGAAACTCGCACCAAACATCGACTCGGGGGGTTGAGGGGGGCTTGCCCCCCTCACAGAAAATAGAATCGTAAACATCTACTTTAGAAGTGAAACTCGCACCAACCATCGACTCGGGGGGTTGAGGAAGGCTTGCCCCCGTCACAGAAAATAGAATTGTAAACATCTACTTTAGAAGTGAAACTCGCATCAAACATCGACTCGGGGTTGAGGGGCTTGCCTCTCACAGAAAATAGAATCGTAAACATCTACTTTAGAAGTGAAACTCGCACCAACCATCGACTCGGGGGGTTGAGAGGGGCTTGCCCCCCTCACAGAAAATAGAATCGTAAACATCTACTTTAGAAGTGAAACTCGCACCAACCATGAACTCGGGGGGTTGAGGGGGGCTTGCCCTCCTCACAGAAAATAGAAGCGTAAACATCTACTTTAGAAGTGAAACTCGTACCAACCATCGATTCGGGGGGTTGAGGGGGGCTTGCCCCCCTCCCAGAAAATAGAAACATGGACTTCTACTTTAGAAGTGAAACTCGTACCAACCATCGATTCGGGGGGTTGAGGGGGGCTTGCCCCCTCACAGAAAATAGAATCGTAAACATCTACTTTAGAAGTTAAACTCGCACCAAACATCGACTCGGGGGGTTGAGGGGGGCTTGCCCCCCACAGAAAAAGGAACCGTGGGCTTCTACTTTAGAAGTGAAACTCGTACCAACCATTGATTCGGGGTTAAGGGGGCTTGCCCTCACAGAAAATAGAATCGTAAACATCTACTTTAGAAGGGAAACTCGCACCAAACATCGACTCGGGGGGTTGAGGGGGGCTTGCCCTCACAGAAAAAAGAAACTTGGACTTCTACTTTAGAAGTGAAACTCGTACCAACCATCGATTCGGGGGGTTGAGGAGGGCTTGCCCCCCTCACAGAAAATAGAATCGTAAACATCTACTTTAGAAGTGAAACTCGCACCAAACATCGACTCGGGGGGTTGAGGGGGGCTCGCCCCCCTCACAGAAAAAAGAAACATGGACTTCTACTTCAGAAGTGAAACTCGTACCAACCATCGACTCGCGGGGTTGAGGGGGGCTTGCCCCCCTCCCAGAAAATAGAATCGTAAACATCTACTTTAGAAGTGAAACTCGCACCAAACATCGACTCGGGGGTTGAGGGGCTTGCCCTCACAGAAAAAGAAACATGGGCTTCTACTTTAGAAGTGAAACTCGTACCAACCATTGATTCGGGGGGTTGAGGGGGGCTTGCCCCCCTCACAGAAAATAGAATCGTAAACATCTACTTTAGAAGGGAAACTCGCACCAAACATCGACTCGGGGGGTTGAGGGGGGCTTGCCCCCCTCACAGAAAAAAGAAACTTGGACTTCTACTTTAGAAGTGAAACTCGTACCAACCATCGATTCGGGGGGTTGAGGAGGGCTTGCCCCCCTCACAGAAAATAGAATCGTAAACATCTACTTTAGAAGTGAAACTCGCACCAAACATCGACTCAGGGTTGAGGGGCTCGCCCCTCACAGAAAAAAGAAACATGGACTTCTACTTCAGAAGTGAAACTCGTACCAACCATCGACTCGCGGGGTTGAGGGGGGCTTGCCCCCCTCCCAGAAAATAGAATCGTAAACATCTACTTTAGAAGTGAAACTCGCACCAAACATCGACTCGGGGGCTTGCCCCCCTCACAGAAAAAAGAAACTTGGACTTCTACGTTAGAAGTGAAACTCGCACCAACCATCGACTCGGGGTTGAGGGGCTTGCCCTCACAGAAAATAGAATCGTAAACATCTACTTTAGAAGTGAAACTCGCAACAACCATCGACTCTGGGGTTTAGGGGGCTTGCCCCCCTCACAGAAAATAGAATCGTAAACATCTACTTTAGAAGTGAAACTCGCACCAACCATCGACTCGGGGGGCTGAGGGGGGCTTGCCCCCCTCAGGGGGTTGAGGGGGGCTTGCCCCCTCACAGAAAATAGAATCGTAAACATCTACTTTAGAAGTGAAACTCGCACCAACCATCGACTCGGGGGGTTGAGGGGGGCTTGCCCCCCTCACAGAAAAAAGAAACATGGACTTCTACTTTAGAAGTGAAACTCGTACCAACCATCGATTCGGGGGGTAGAGGGGGGCTTGCCTCACAGAAAATAGAATCATAAACATCTACTTTAGAAGTGAAACTCGCACCAACCATTGACTCGGGGGGTTGAGGGTGGCTTGCCCCCCTCACAGAAAAAAAATACGTGTACTTCTACTTTAGAAGTGAAACTCGTACCTGCCATCGACTCGGGCCCCCCTCACAGAAAAAAAAACGTTCTATCTAATAATCATGCCTTCTCATTCTTTTAAGTCAGCTTGTATTTTTCTATAGCGAAACACAGAAAATAGAATCATAAACATCTACTTTAGAAGGGAAACTCGCACCAAACATCGACTCGGGGGGTTGAGGGGGGCTTGCCCCCTTACAGAAAAAAGAAACTTGGACTTCTACTTTAGAAGTGAAACTCGTACCAACCATCGATTCGGGGGGTTGAGGAGGGCTTGCCCCCCTCACAGAAAATAGAATCGTAAACATCTACTTTAGAAGTGAAACTTGCACCAAACATCGACTCGGGGGGTTGAGGGGGGCTCGCCCCCCTCACAGAAAAAAGAAACATGGACTTCTACTTCAGAAGTGAAACTCGTACCAACCATCGACTCGCGGGGTTGAGGGGGGCTTGCCCCCCTCCCAGAAAATAGAATCGTAAACATCTACTTTAGAAGTGAAACTCGCACCAAACATCGACTCGGGGGGTTGAGGGGGGCTTGCCCCCCTCACAGAAAAAAGAAACATGGGCTTCTACTTTAGAAGTGAAACTCGTACCAACCATTGATTCGGGGGGTTGAGGGGGGCTTGCCCCCCTCACAGAAAATAGAATCGTAAACATCTACTTTAGAAGGGAAACTCGCACCAAACATCGACTCGGGGTTGAGGGGCTTGCCTCACAGAAAAAAGAAACTTGGACTTCTACTTTAGAAGTGAAACTCGTACCAACCATCGATTCGGGGGGTTGAGGAGGGCTTGCCCCCCTCACAGAAAATAGAATCGTAAACATCTACTTTAGAAGTGAAACTCGCACCAAACATCGACTCAGGGGTTGAGGGGCTCGCCCTCACAGAAAAAGAAACATGGACTTCTACTTCAGAAGTGAAACTCGTACCAACCATCGACTCGCGGGTTGAGGGGGCTTGCCCTCCCAGAAAATAGAATCGTAAACATCTACTTTAGAAGTGAAACTCGCACCAAACATCGACTCGGGGGCTTGCCCCCCTCACAGAAAAAAGAAACTTGGACTTCTACGTTAGAAGTGAAACTCGCACCAACCATCGACTCGGGGGGTTGAGGGGGGCTTGCCCCCCTCACAGAAAATAGAATCGTAAACATCTACTTTAGAAGTGAAACTCGCAACAACCATCGACTCGGGGGGTTGAGGGGCTTGCCCTCACAGAAAAAAGAAACGTAAACATCTACTTTAGAAGTGAAACTCGCACCAACCATCGACTCGGGGGGCTGAGGAGCTGGCCTCACAGAAAATAGAATCTTAAACATCTACTTTAGAAGTGAAACTCGCACCAACCATCGACTCGGGGGGTTGAGGGGGGCTTGCCTCACAGAAAATAGAATCGTAAACATCTACTTTAGAAGTGAAACTCGCACCAACCATCGACTCGGGGGGTTGAGGGGGCTTGCCTCCCTCACAGAAAATAGAATCGTAAACATCTACTTTAGAAGTGAAACTCGCACCAACCATCGACTCGGGGTTGAGGGGCTTGCCCCCCTCACAGAAAAAAGAAACATGGACTTCGACTTTAGAAGTGGAACTCGTACCAACCATCGATTCGGGGGGTTGAGGGGGGCTTGCCCCCCTCACAGAAAATAGAATCGTAAACATCTACTTTAGAAGTGAAACTCGCACCAACCATCGACTCGGGGGGTTGAGGAGGGCTTGCCCCCCTCACAGAAAAAGAAACATGGACTTCTACTTTAGAAGTGAAACTCGTACCAACCATCGATTCGGGGGGTAGAGGGGGGCTTGCCTCACAGAAAATAGAATCATAAACATCTACTTTAGAAGTGAAACTCGCACCAACCATTGACTCGGGGGGTTGAGGGTGGCTTGCCCCCCTCACAGAAAAAAAATACGTGTACTTCTACTTTAGAAGTGAAACTCGTACCTGCCATCGACTCGGGCCCCCCTCACAGAAAAAAAAACGTTCTATCTAATAATCATGCCTTCTCATTCTTTTAAGTCAGCTTGTATTTTTCTATAGCGAAACAGCTATCATTTACATTTTGGAGTATGTACACTTTCCATATCTGCTACAGTATTACGAGAGTAGCTATATTGAGTATTCTTTGGTATTACAGGCATGTTTGGAACTCCAAAATATTTAAAATAAAAAGAAGTTCAAAAACTGAAACCCGACTACTGAGAGATCGCGCTCTAAAAAGCAAGAAATAAGAATATTTAAATATTAACTACACACAATTTAGTGCCTCTATCGTCTACAAAAGTGATACAAAGCTAACACCTATAATAATTATTTTTTGTGGAAATTAATTATAAATTCATAGTGGTTTTGAGGTTCTAGCTGTGGTCGTGTGCCACGTATTCCAGTACTTCTTACGTAATAAAAAAATATAGGCAAAGTGGCACACGACCACAGCTAGAACCTCAAAACCACTATGAATTTATAATTAATTTCCACAAAAAATAATTATTATAGGTGTTAGCTTTGTATCACTTTTGTAGACGATAGAGGCACTAAATTGTGTGTAGTTAATATTTAAATATTCTTATTTCTTGCTTTTTAGAGCGCGATCTCTCAGTAGTCGGGTTTCAGTTTTTGAACTTCTTTTTTTCTACCTAAATATTGGTTGGTATTTTCAACTTCAGAAGTCACGCCGGCGCCGGAACCGGCAGAGGGCCAAAGCTCGCCCATCCATCAGCCCTCAAGGTCTATGACAAGAAGGCTTTAGGTAAAACATCAGACTAGTAGCGCCCACAAACTGGAAAAAATTCGCTGTCAATTAGCAATAGTGAAAAACTATCAAGTTTGTTTTATAAAATAGGCAAGATTTGGTAGCCATGAGTTATATAGGTATGGCCATCGGCATCGGCACCAATCAAAACTATACGCTTTAACATAACAATGTTTTATCGATGATAAATAATTTATGTGGCTAGTGACGTTAAATTCATAATTTGGTTTTGCAGTCAATTGCGTATCAGTCAATGATTTTTTAGGCCTGCTACTTGCAGTAGGCGGTTGAACAGCTCTGACATCGGGTTGTTGGACGACTTGGTGTCCAATTCAAAGAAGAATGACTTTTTTTGATTGAGTGGCGCTAGTGCCGCTGATGTTGCTCCATTTAACTAAATTCATGAATATTTATGGTTCTGTTTACTACACAGAGGCTTTTTGCGAAGAAATATTGAGTTTTAACCCGCTCCCTTGACTCTTTCTAAGCGTGATATAATGAATGATACTTATTGTGTAGAGCCTCGAGTAATTGTCTCTGTTTTCTTGAGAGTGAGCGTAGAAAAAGCAACAACAAAGAATAGCATCACCCCATATCTTTCCCGTGGGGGTCGTAAGATGCAACTAAAGTAAAGACCTGACACTATGGTGATACACAGTTTTCTGAATGACTCCCAAAATTTCGTCAGACGTGGTGTAAGTGGCCGTTTTTACAGCCATTTATGCTCTGCCTACCCCGCAGGGGATAAAGGCTTGATATATTATGTAGAAAAACAAGCGAGTAAGTTGATTTCTACACAGATGGTTTAGTAGATGTCCTAACTTATTTTGCTGGTCGTGTGGTTGACCAAAATCGCTTAAAACCCTTTAAATTCAGTAATTTTTAAAGTCTGGAATATTTATAATTTTTCACATCCATGTCAGACTCCTGTTACTAGCAGTAGGCGGTTGAAAAACTCTGACACCAGGGTTCATCGGGTCGTTGGACGACTCGGTGTCCCAAACGAAGAAGATGAAATATTTATTATAGCGTTCCTCTGTATGTCTGTCTCTTTGCCGGTCGGGACGGACATTGCTAACTCTACGCAACGGATTTTGACGCGTTTTTTTAATAGATAGAGTGATTCAAGAGTAAGAATTATATGTTTAATAGGTACATGACGAGAAAATGTGTTTTTCTCGCGGAAAAACGATTATCAGGGGATTTAAGCGATGGACGGGCCGCTATCAGTAACACTTACCTATGTTTATTATGAATTGTGGATAATATTGGGTTTCAATTAGTAGGTAGGTATTTGTGTGACTAATGTAAGCCACACCTAACAATAGAGCAATTAAATTTTAACTGCATCAATAATGATAATGTGTAATGAGCTGACCCAATTTTAACGTCTGTTTGTGAATATCTACCATATTAGTTTGGTTTATTTTGTATTGTGACTGATTTTTTGTATTGAAGGAGCAAAAAAATATGTGCAGTTTAGCAAATCATTTGTTTCTAGCCATTTTTGTAGTAATTGAACTCTACATACCAAGGTACTTTCTTAAATTTTACAGTAGTCAGTAGGTACTAATAGGTAGAGCGCAAAGAATATTCTGACTATTTATGTGTGTATATAGGTTTTATTTCCGATCTAATCTTACTAGTTTCGCACCCAAATAATTTTATTGAATGATACTTATCATCCATTTTTAGAGTATCTTATCTAAAATATTACACCCTTCAACGCATAATAAACACCTATTTAGTGTTGGAGGTTGCATGTATTAGCGCTGGCTGACTACCATAGCAAACCTAATCTGTCGCATGTAAATGAGACGTTGTCACTTTATCAACAAGAGAATAAAATGGTGTGCTACTTATAATCCACTGTGTTTATATAACTCCACGGACCTATTTAATCAATAAGGTGCATGCACATGAGTTTTAAGGTGTGTACACATGCCACAGATTAAGGGGGCGTGTTGGAGGTTGCATGTATTAGCGCTGGCTGACTACCATAGCAAACCTAATCTGTCGCATGTAAATGAGACGTTGTCACTTTATCAACAAGAGAATAAAATGGTGTGCTACTTATAATCCACTGTGTTTATATAACTCCACGGACCTATTTAACCAATATTTAGCAACAGCTGATTCACTTGCAAAACTTGGCTGTGCCGTGTAAGAATTTGTTGAATTACTCGTATCATCCATTTTTGAATTATCTTTTCCTAAAGATTACACAATTCAACGCATTATGCGTTTGAAGTGTGTTAGCTAAGGAAGCGATTTCTTCCAGGCAACCTTAGGTTACAAGAAAAGGGAAGTAGTAGTAGTAGTTGTAAGTTTTTCTTATGCGTTTGAAGTGTGTTAGCTAAGGTAGCGATTTCTTCCAGGCAACCTTAGGTTACAAGAAAAGGGAAGTATAGTAGCTGTATGTTTTTCAAAAGAGTACACAATTCAACGCATAATAAACACCGATTTAGCAACAGCTGATCCACTTGCGAAACTTGGCTGCACCGCGTGAGAATCAATCAGCCTGCACTTGGCGTCGGCTCAAAGCGGATACCGGGGTGATGCCCGCTTCCCCGGTATTATTGCACCCAAATACGCGACGAGCCAAATTCACTCAGCGCTAATAGTGCAAAGCGTAATGGGTGCTGATATTACACAAGATGTTGGACTTGGGAGGCCGATAGTTTGCATTTATTTTGACATCGGTTTACTAGAAGTTTTGTCAATACTAATAGGTTAGGTACCTACCCACCCACAGAGTGCAATACTATTATTAGAATATTCTAATTCTAACTATTTATGTTTTGTTCTAACTAATTAGGTTTTTATCTTACTAGTTTTGCTCCCTAATGTTTTTGTTGAATGAGACTTACCTATTATCCATTTTTGGAGAATCTTATTCGAAACATTACACGATTCAACGCATAATAAACACCAATTTAGCAACAGCTGATTCACTCTCAAAACTTGGCTGTGCCGCGTGAGAATCAATCAGCCTGCACTTGGCGTCGGCTCAAAGCGGATACCGGGATGATGCCCGCTTCCCCGGTATTATTGCACACAAATACGCGACGAGCCAAATTCACTCGGCGCTAATAGTGCAAAGCGTAATTGGTGCTGATATTACACAAGATGTTGGGAGGCTGAGAGCACAAAACCTCTCGTGAGTTTGCATTTATTTTGAAATCGGTTTACAAAAAGTTTTGACGAGTATTCTAAGGAATTCTCCTTTCTCGTAAAATAATTGAATACTACTTAGACGTGAGCCTCCCACATTCGAGAAGAAGCCTTGACAGGGGGCACCTGACTGACGGCCTAGATAAGGGTTACCTTAACCTAGTGTAACCATCCTGGGATACATTAGCCTAAGAATATTGTGTGGTTGAGGACTAGAAAGAATATTTACATTCTACTCTAAAATACTCTATTAAAATAATGGTTACTTTGGTTATCTGTTTACCTATACAGGTTCAGGAATTCTCTTTCTTAGTTTAGGAAACAGAAGCCTCGTATTTATTTTTATCATTGTACTATTTGTAATGAAGTTTTTTCAATAAAAGATTATCATAATTTACAGTAAATTGTGTGTCAGTGAGTACACGTACGACCCTATTAACCCTGAAAATAGTGAAGCAGCACTACAGCGTTCCCTAAAATTTAATTTCCTACACTACTGCACTGCGCTTGAAACTGTAGCGAGTATGGAAATTAGAACTTAATTGCACAGTGTCCATTGTTGTTAGTGTTTGCAAGTGTAGGTACTAATGGAAAAATACGTGATAGTTTTGATAGCCCTATATAAGCTAACTAATTGAAAAGGATAATTACCTCGTTTGCGATAAGATTTCATTATTTGACAAGTAATATTGGATATGTAAATTAACATTACTTGGTACAATAGAGGAGAAACTTGAAACTAACCTTTGTTCCTGGTGACACAACAAATAGAACTGATAGTCATGTACATACCAAAGATTAATTAAAAATATATTTTGGGATAGATTTTACAGATAGGTGGTGCAAAAGGGAGGATTTTGTCTAGTAGTGGGACACAGAACTGGCGAAATAAAAAAACTTTTTTTGGCGGAAGCTTTTGACAAATACCCGCAAAACTCTCATCACTATCTACAACCACGACTCTGCTAACTGGACTGGACTTACAGTACGCGAATGAGTTCATGACCATGTTGAGGAATGCGGTAGTGCTGTGACTAATTCATGTTGATGTCGATATCGAGAATTGTTGCCGAACAGTTCAGTTCAGACTACTCATAGTTATTAGTTAATGGGTTGTTTTTTCTACAATATTGAGTAGGTAGGGTATCGTTGAATAGGTCTTTATAAACTAAGGGCAGGTTTCTTTAAAACAAAGTAACTAAAATGTATATTATGTCTCGAGACATTTGCTTATTAAAGGGGCCTTTTTAGCCATAGTTTGTTCGAACTGTAACTTCACTGTTTGTGAATAATATTAAAGAAGTATTTATGGTTTCTACACAAAACACAACACAACGACAAAATATCGACAACTTTGTGACACACTTTTTTCCCATCACTCGACTGCGGGTGAATGCGGGTAGTTGGGTAACCGCGGGGCGCGCCGCCCCCGCGCGCCTCCTCATTCCCCGATGGCAAAGAACTCATTCGCGTACTGTAGACTTCTTCTTATTTGGGGGTATTTGCCATACTCACCACACTTGGTGGTTTGGCAAGGTTTTATATTCACAAGAAACGCTGCCTCCCATTCAGGGGATTTATTACTTAGTCATCAAATGGGGCGATGCTATACGCAGCGCAGCACACGGCAAAAAAAACTCATCACTAGGTATAAAATCGAAAACTGACACTCACTTGCGCAACATTTACAAACCAAAGCGAAAAGAATATAAAACGCGATGCAGAAATTGAAGTACCAGCGGAAAAGGAAGGAAATAGGAAAATACGAGAAGTTCTAAAAATCGTAGTTGCTCTTTTATGTAAATTATCCGATCGGGCATTGTATGGGAGCCGTTACTCACCGCCCTCTCGATTCAGCTATAAATTAGAAAGGGGATAAATTCTGCGATCTGAGATTACAGTGCAGCACTGCAAGTGAATGTGCTTATCCGGTTTTCCAATTCATTATTGTGTATTTTTTCCGGTACAATAGAACATCCCTGATTTATAACTGGTACGATAATATTGAAATGGTATATTTTGGAAAGCCAATTAATCAGCAGATTAAACATGTTTTGATCTAATTGCTATTTTATCATTGTAAATAATTATGCTCATTTTCTGGCTTTCCTAGAACATCTCTCATTATTAAATCAATTAATGAAGAAACAATCCAAACGGGTTATTGGTATAAAAAAGTCACCTAGTAGGTAAGTAGTGCTAGTAGTAGCAGTCCTCTCTACATGGTATAAACGTAACAAGACATGATAATAATAGTCAAGACACGTATTCTATCACCTAATCGCTCACATTTATGAAAAAATATCCGTCGCCAAACAATATTTAGTGTAGGGTATGGCGAGGAACACACGCTACGTCCATCTGTGCGTTATTTCCCCCAAAGCGCTATTAAATGCGTTAGGATAAATCGGTTCTTTTTTCTATTTTTACAAATACGGTTTATGTTAAACGGTTAGACAGACGCATCTATCGACACAGCATTGTCCGATCCGCAGAGCTAGCCGTTGCCACAAATAACGCACAAAAGGACGATACGTTTGTTTCTCGTCTATCTCATTACGAGAAACTAATATCTAGTGGGGTCCAATAACAAAAATATTTGGGCTCGGGCCTCCGGGCTCCGGGCAGCCATCATTCCGATCGTGACCTCATGCTCGACTGCCGCGGCTTTTATTCCACGATCCCGCTATGTGGAGTCATTCGCAAAATTCCTTTGTATGGATGCGGTTCCGGCATTTTTTTAATTCGTGATTTTCGGTTTTGATTCGCTTTTCAGCTAGTTATTTGGCCCTTCGGGTAAGCATGGCGCCTTTTTACAGAGTTTAGTTACCTACCTAATTTTCTGTTGGAAAATCTGTATTCATTCAATTGTTCATGTCAGCTGTTGCACGTAGGAATCGCATAATTCGTGAAAAGAACAGCAAACCTGCTTATTTTGTCGGGTTGGTTGATTTGAATATGTAATTAATATTATTAAAGACTTTCCGTACTTTCAGTTGTTAAACGTAGTAAACATAACACAAATTATGATTGCCTAAATATGTCATCAAATAATTTCGGCACAAGTTTTCATATCTAGTAGGTACGCAGGTGCGTTCCTGACCCGAATATTTCTCAATAATGAAACTGCACAAGTTTCACTATCTACCATTTTTCTACCGACCTTACCGTAGGCCTCATGAATATTTCAACCAGGATCAATTATTAAAATGATTTACTGCCCGGCCGGGGTGTGCTCAGGTTACCCGGGCCTTTTTCTTGACCCGAGTTTTTCAGAATGAATACTTTTGGATACAAAAACATGCAGATATTTTGCAAATGTCTTAGTAGCCAAATGTAGCAATATGACAATAAGAGATCTAGGGGAGATTTAAGAATTGAAAATGGATGGACGACACAATTTAGTGATGTATCTTTTTAAACTTAATGGAAAATCTTTGAATAATAAACTAGTATTTTTTACCGATTTCATTATGACCAATATTATTATATGTTTTGAATACAGTAATTTCGAGTGATCAATGTAGATTAGCCCCTAAAAGGGTAGTTTGAAGTTCTATGGATAGTGCCTATCTGGAAGAAAAGGCAATTCCTTATTGGCTACATCCATCTACCATGATAAACTACTATTTGTTTTTTTTTATGTCTCAACTGGCTAACATATCCATGCCTTGTATTCCCGATATTTAAGCGGGTGTAAATAATTAAGATGCCAGACGTGGTCTTGTTAGACCCCGATTTTTTCAAGGGCGAGATTTGGGTGGAAGTCTTCAAATATTTAAGTATGATGTTTTGTTACGTGGGAAACGTGAATGCCTTTCTCGAAAATTCTGAAGATAATAATACTAAGAAACATGAACAAGAAGTAAATGCCCAAAAATAGAAGATTTTTTTCAACGAGCGTTCCAACATTTCAGAATTCGTTATCCTTAAAAGAATATAAAAATATAAATATACATTTTTGGAAATCTATAATTAGGCTGTAGGTATGAAACTGGGCAAACAGCTTGTCTGCTATTAAAATACAGGTAGGCGTTCAAAAGCTAAACAAAAGCAGTCAATTGGAAACATAATTACTGTTTGAATACAAATAACACGAATCATGGAATTGCTAGAGCATAATTCTAGCGTGTAAACCAAAAACACTGTATGTGCGAGCACCTAAGTTTTGAGAAAATTAGCAAAAACTTTTTTATTGAAATTTGCTTTTTTATGAATAACCTAAAACATTTGAACTTTTGTATGACTTGAACTAATGGATATTGGTAATACCTTACTAGCCATTCCAATTTTACACAAAAAGACATTAAATAAACAGAAATATAATTAAAATACAGTAATCTGCTTCTGCGTGATGAACATACAGCATAAATATTGTTGCTTTGTAAAGCAAAAACACTGAATTGGTACATACAGTGTTTTTTTTTTACAATAATACTGTAGCGCAAAGTAGGGATGGAGTTAGCCTATCAGCAGCAGACTGCTCTGATATGGTTGCAATGACCTCTAACATGGTTGCAGAGTCCTCTGACATGGTTGCAGCGTTCTCTGACATGTTTGTAATGACCTCTGACATGGTTGCAGGGTCCTCTGACATAGTTGCAGAGACCTCTGACATGGTTGCAATTACCTCTGACATGGTTGCAATGACATCTGACATGGTTGCAGAGTCCTCTGACATGATTGCAGCGTCCTCTGACATGATTGCAGAGTCCTCTGGCATGGTTGTACTGACCTCTAACATGGTTAGAATGACCTCTGACATGAATTTAGAGTCCTCTGACATGGTTGCAATGACATCTGCCATGGTTGCAGAGTCCTCTGACATGGTTGCAGAGTCCTCTGACATGGTTGCAGCGTCCTCTGACTTGATTGCAGAGTCCTCTGAACCGGTTGTAATGACCTCTAACATGGTTAGGATGACCTCTGACATGAATTCAGAGTCCTCTGACGTGATTGCAGAATCCTTTGACATGGTTCCAGAAATATCTGACATGGTTCCAGAAACCGTTGACATGGTTGCAGAGTCTCTTATATGGCTACAATGACCTCTGACAAGGTTGCAGAGGCCTCTGACATGGTTGCAGAGGCCTCTGACATGGTTGCAATGACCTCTGACATGGTTGCAGAGTCCTCTGACAAGGTTGCAGAGTCCTCTGACATGGTTGCAGTCCTCTTACATGGTTGCAGCGTCCTCTAACATGATTGCAGAGTCCTCTGACACGGTTGTAATGACCTATGAAATGGTTGCAGCGTCCTCTGACATAATTGCAGAGTCCTCTGTTATGGTTGCAATGACCTTTGACATGGTTGCAGAGTCCTCTGACATGATTGCAGAGACCTCTGACGTGTTTGCAATGAGTTCTGACATGGTTCCAGAGACCACTGACGTGGTTGCAATGAACTCTGACATGGTTCAGAGGCCTTTATTGTGGTGGCAGAGTCCCCTGATATAGTTGCAGAGGCCTCTGATATGAATACAGAGTCCTCCAACATGGTTGCAGAAGCCTCTGACATGGTTGCAGAGACCTCTGATATGGTAAAAATGACCTCTGACATGAATTCAGAGCCCTCTGACGTGGTTGCAGAATCCTCTGACATGGTTCCAGAAACATCTGAAATGGTTCCAGAAACCTCTGACATGGTTGCAGAGTCTCTTATATGGCTACAATGACCTCTGACAAGGTTGCAGAGGTCTCTGACATGGTTGCAGAGTCCTCTGATATGGTTTCAGAGTCCTCTGACATGGTTGCAGAGTCCTCTGACATGGTTACAGAGGCCTCTGGTGTGGTGGCACAGGCCTAAAATACGTTTCCACAGAACCCGACCATTAAGTAAGGTTACTTAGAAATAGAATCATTCGAGATTTCGCATTCGGGACACGCGCAATATTGTAAAGGAGAAACACTGTAAGTGCGTTTACAGTGTTATGGCTTTACAAAACATGGTTATATGCACATACAGTTTTTCTTTGTTTGTCTATAACTTCAATGGTATTCACTTTTATGATTAAACTTAATAGTTGAGGGTATGTATTAGAGTCTAAATAATGTAATTAACCTTATAGAGCTAAAACACTGTATGTGACACTTACAGTGTTTTTCCTTTACACGCTAGAATTAGAAGGCAAATTAAATAAACTCTATACTTATACTGAATTGCAAATTGTTAGTTCAGTATTTCCACCCTCAATTTTCATTTTGCTGTTATATAAAGTTAATTTTTTGATTATTTGAGTATTTTTTATACGCAAAATAAACCAAGGTGTTATTCCGCCCTACAGCTAACAAAATATCAGTTTTTCCTCTAATAAACGCGTGTTATAAAATAAAATGATTTTGATCAATTAGTTTTGAAAATGATATTGGTTTTAAGCTGTTGATTTGTCCGAATAAACAAAATAGTATGAAAGTTAATTTGAAACTAAGCGATGTGAAAGTATTTTCATATAAATCTATAGTGATGCAATGAGTAATTAAACTATAAAATGAGGGTTCTACCTTATCAATCGATTTTTAACTAGGTCTCAATCTTCATGACAATTATGATTGACTAAAGACCATCCTAGTAGTTTCACAGGCTGTTACCCATTGCAGGTAGAAAAAATATAATTTCCCTGGTTAAAAGTTGCCTTTGTTACTCAGACATATGTATTGTAGCTTTCTAATAGTTAAAGAGCTTTGTAAAAACGCCCTATATACCTATAAATAACAGAATTAAATACACAGCAAAAGTGCAGTACTGTTAAATATAATTACAAGTTTAATATACTGCACAGCGGTAAATATGCAAAATTAATAAACATGAAAGTAGGTTTTTAGTTATACCTACATGCAAAATGTTCATTAAGGGTTATTATATTAAACATAGGGTATTATAAAGTTGATAATAAAGACGAATCGACAAGAGCTAGGTATTTTTTTAAAATTCCTGACGTCCGTTTGTGCAAAGGAGATTGCTTCTACCCAACAATGATATTATATGTAGGTTTGCTACCCAACGCTTCTACCATAGACAGATGTCAACGCAAGTTGCCTCAACGTTGGGAATTCGTTTTCTTATTCATCTGAGAGACGCATGCGTTACGGATGCGCTTAAAAAGCGCAGCACCTGAAGTCAAATGGGGGAACCGCATTACGTAGCAAACTTCTACGACGTAGCAAAGGCTACGAAAAATTTATCTTAGTGATTAAAGTTAGTTCTTTCTGCATAGTATAATTTAGTTACATAATGTAAAAAGAAAGTTTCGGGGATTCTTTCTCTCTCCCTCTGCGTGGGATACCAAGTCGTTCAACGACCCGATGAACTATGGTATCAGAATTTGGAATTATTTGATTTAATATTTTGTCGTACCTATTACATGGCACCAGGTCCATGGCTGCTTGATAGAGGATAATAGAAGCATTTGTTACAAATAAAAAAAAACATTCTTTACGCCCCGAAATATCGAAATCAACAAAAATATTATCACGGTAATAATCTTGTTTCAAACAATTAATATTATTTGATTAAAGTATGAAGAGCTAAATACACAACGAATTAAAGTAAAACTTAAAGCTAAAGGGGTCAGTCGAATATCCCGCCCCGTGACATTCCCGGCGCAAAGGTGCCCATCACACTCGCCGCGTTACCACGTTGAATGGCAATGGACAGCCTCTGCACCAGGAACGACCCGGAGCGGGGGTCGCAACCTCTCTCCCTCAGACGGCATCCAATATCCTTGATAAAGTCTTTAGCCTCACTGCCCCAGCACCCGGTCGTCTCCACGGCAAAAGGCACGAACAAGTACCTGTGCTCTAGGGCCGAATATTTTTCTTTCTTTTTTATAGCAGCCAGTTCCGCGGCTGCTCCAGCCGATCTCGTGGTGCGGCCAAGGTGCGAAGCCGCGAAAGTGCTGACACACGTTGCGTCCCACAGCAAGCACTTCCCTTTTTTCCACGGCACCATGGTCAGACCGTCTGGTGTCTTGCCATCCGTACGACTTAATCCCGGAGGCTCAAGTACGTTCGGAATGTTAGCTGAGATCAGTGCCCTGTGGAGGATGTCATTAAGAGCATGGTGGCGTGGGAATCTCCCCGAACAGCGACAGCAACTTAAGGCATGGTGGCCATTGGCTTCAACCATGGAACCGCAGATGCATACATGTTTTTCGCAAACATCGCAGCCCAGGCGTAAAGCCACAGCCACCCGCAATGAGTCGCCGTCGAGGAGTGCCCGTGTGGTGAAGGCAGCGCGTGCAACCACGCGCCAGACTTCGGCTGCGATACTGCTCTTAGCCTCGCCAGGTCCGGGCCGACAGCTCCGTCTATGAGCTGATCAAGCATTTTCTTGGCCGCAACGTGATCCCACGAGCGCTGGGCATCGGGGGTGTCTGGTATATCAACGGTCGTGTGTTGGGTGGTCCAAGCCTCCAAGGCATCGGCTGCAAAGGGAATGTTCGCCCTGTCACCATTCGAGGGTAAAATGTTAGTGACTAGGCTTACAACTCCATGCGCCGATGTAATGAACGCTGGAAGACCAACATCGGCCGCTCGACGAATACCCAAGCCTCCGTGCCTTATTGGTAAGGCCGCCTGCACCCATTGTGTCATGCTGAGGGAAACGTTTAAAATAATTTTAGTGTTGTAAACAACCGTGAAAACCTAAAAACTTACATTCTTTTTGTTTTGTGCAAGGTAAATGTTTGTCAAAAACCACCACTATGAAGCAGTAACTTTTATTTTTCGCTTTTTGCCTAGGTACTTTAAGGCTCTATCCACACAAGCGATTTTATTTCGCGCGGATAAATTACCGCGTTTTTCTTACAAATTGAATTTTATGAAAGATTTCCCACTGAGGAAAAAAATATCGCATGATATTTCATACAAAAGAGAAGTAAAAGTGTAGTACTGTCCATTAAAAATCTACTTACTAATAGTGACGTTGACGTGAATAAATAAAAGATAAGCTAAGTAAGTATTTGAATAACAATCGTTGGCAAATTGCGAAATGAGGGGAAGTGATGAATTAGGAGTCGAGAGATGAACCGTTGTACCACAAATTACAAGGTTATTATGTTGTCTACCTCAGGTGGTCTAAGTGGTTTGATTACTGGGCTCTTAATCCAAAAGCCGTGGGTTCGGGTTTGTGTTAGGGAAAGATATAATAAATTATTTAAAAAAAAACAGATATTTAAAATTAATGAAAATAGATGTTATTTTTTGGATTTGTTTACAAGCTGAACTTGACACTTGATAGTCGATAACCAACGGTACGTTAGCCAGATGACAAAATTAGTTGCGTAATGAAATTAAAATTTTTGGGAAGAGAATGAAAGGACGTAGTTAAAAGGTAAAAAAGGTCGTCATAGTTACGTATTCACACTTTTGAGCTTCGTTTTTCGTTCGTATATATTTCAGTACCACTATAGAAATACCTATGTCAGAAGGTAGTCTCCTATAATTTACCTGAAACAAACCAACATACTATTAGAAAATAAAAATACTGAAAACAACTGAAGAAAACTGAATATGAATGCATAGCAATAATCTAAGAAAAGGATAACATAAAATTACTATACTTTAATACAAAAATAAAGAGGAAGTACTTAATGATGTAATAAAAGACCTATTAACAACGTAGGTAATGGAAAAATGAGACGCTAAAGGAAATAGGAGTTACGTTCAGGAAAGTATGAAAGAGCAAGAGAGGAAAGAAGAAAATTATAGATCAAAAGCGCTAAAAAAGAAAAGATATAATACGCTTGGAGAAATAACTTTTCCTAGAAGAAATTTATTATTTTACAACAGCCATTTTTGTGTCTCTCGGTATTATAAATCTGTGATAAAGCATTTTCTACTTTAGAAAAATATTATTTATAATAATCCAATAGATTTCTAAAAATTCAATTATTGATCAAAAAAAGGCATAGATTTCTATTAGGTTTCTAGTAAAAAAACGAAACAATTTAAAAAATGTGCTTTATTTTTAGCGCAGACGTATCTAACAAAAATAACGTGTTGTTTGCTTAACTAATGGATCCCACACTTGGAAGGAAATAAACAAACCAACCTTTTGACAGCTGAGTTCGATAATAAAAGAGAAAGAAAAAACCCAGATTCACAAGTTAGATTTACAGAGGGTATACTCGACCCTATTTAGGAATTTCCCTATTTTAATTGTGTAACATTTTTCTAAAGTTCGCCTTATCACCTTGGCTTACTATAAAGTAGTAGAATAATATTTACCTAAGGATCTTTTGCCTCAGTTAAACTAAAAGCTATCTTGATTTCTTATGCTGGTGTTATTTTATACTGTGGCTCTACACTTGGCCGTGTATTTGACATGTCATAGTTAATGGAAGGAGCCGTTTAACATCGTGACCCAGATTATGACATTGTTGACTAATAAATTAAGCGTATTGTGACGTTTCAACGATTTATCGATTCCAACTTTGGCTGTGGTATTATCTACACTATTAATATAACTAATTTTAGTAAAAGTGTTTGTTTAATTGTGTATAAAAGTCATGTTGTATGTAAACTGTTGTAACTTATCCATTCGTTTGTAAATTTTTGCCCAGTGCTAAAAATTCCCTTCAGTAAGTACCTATTTTCTATTTGGAAAATAATAAACTCAGACAGATAAAAAAAAGTGTATAATTTTGTAAGTATCTATCTATGTTACATGATAGAAAGAAATGAAAGGAAATGAAATTAAAGCGTATATATAAAGTGTATAATTTTGTAAATATCTAGGTATCTGTGTTACATAATAGAAAGAAATAAAATGAAAACCTATCACTTTTATATTATAGAGTTCCTTACAGAATCTCATTTGAACTCTGATATTATCAAAGTTAAGTGCTCTTAATCTTGAGCTTCTAAAAAACACGGACGTAAAATCAAGTTAATACCCTCCTAAAAGTTAACCGAAAAAGTCTGGAAAGTCTATAAAGTTGAGTAATGGCCGGTATAAGATTTACGCATCGTGGATCCACAACGGACGGTTTTCGGAAATGATTGCTTATATCGCGTAAAGTGAAGTAATCTTATACATAAGCAAGCTATGGAGAACGCCTAAAAAGCTAGAAGAGTAAGAATACAATCTCTATCCATCAGTAGCAAAACGCCGCGCCAGTGACAACACTATTGAATTTCTATTACTTCGCATACATTTGACAATGGTGTCAATGGAACAACTGCTGACGTTTGCTTCACGTTAGGTATAGTATCGATAAAGGATGCCGTAAAAAATATTGAAAAAAATACCAGCAACAATTTTTTTTATTTGGTTGACATTTGATTCAAATGCCTATATCTCAGCCGAAATTCGTTCAATCTCAAAATTGTTTAGACGAAAGTACTTGAATGGGCACTCTCTAAACAACAACAGTGATAATTACTATATTTTCTTCGAAAATTGATTTTTCAAAGTAAATATAGTTTTAACTAAATCCGAAAAAAATACTGGGATTTTTTCTATATTTTTACGGCATCCTTAATCGATACTTAACCTACCATGAAGCTATGGCACGGATTTAAATTAACACCCTGCGTACCTACTCCAAACTTTAAAGCTTGCTTTATACTCAAAAGCGGCCTTTATAACCATATGGGACACAGAGTCGACGACACTTGAAGACTTGTATACGCAGCATGCGCGCCGTAGACTATCGAAAAGACTATCGGAGTACGGATTTTATAAAAACAAATGAACATTTTTGACAAAAATCTTTTAAGCTATCTATATGCTATCTATCTATTTGTAGACCTATCACTGTATAACGAACGAGTAGTCAGGGCAACAACTCTATACTTATATCTATAAAGTCGCTGTTTTACAATATCCAACATTTGAATGGGATGGCGCTATTTTGAGCCAGTATCTGTATTACACGGTAAGATAATACCCAAATACGTATAGAGATTCAATTGTTAACACACTGACATTGCTTTATAAAATAATCTCCATAACCATTAAATCGTAATATACTACTTTTACATATAAATATCGGCCAAATTAAACTATAAATTACTTTTGCAACAGTAAAGAGTTTTAATGAGAATCAGATTATTTTATACGTATGCAGCGAACGTAAATTAGGTCAACATAGTCAGTTATTCAAATTGTGTTTACTATTATCTTAGTGTATAATATCTAAGTCACACTATGAGTAATATGTATAGAGGTAATTACTTATTTGTAATGTAGTTGGTATCATTTCAAATGCCTACAAATATAATCAGCTTAATTCAAGCAACTATTAGATTCTTAATAAAAACATATAAACATATTAAAATTCTCTCATCCCAAATGCATCATATTCCGTCTGTATTCCGTCGTGGGTAAAAATAGTTACAATGAATTAAGTATCTACTTTTTATGAAATCTTCTGTATAGAAAACTTGATGGGTTTGTGTGTATGATAAGATAATAATAAAATACTATTAGATAAGCATAGACCAGAATATGGACTATGAATGCGAATCAGCGAGGCATAGGTCTCACGAGTGCCTTGCGACAACTCTTGTAAGTTTCGTCCTCTACGATAAGCTGCTTGTACACATTATAGTGTAATCCTCATTCACATAATCAGCATTTAAGGTAAATTGGGTTTTAGTTCTTGCGAAACCCACTGAACGCAGAGAATTTAACGAAATCGGTGCCACACTTCAGAAATTATTGAGAGCTCTGTGTGAACGCATCACCGGGTCTGAACTAAACATTTTTCACAGGAAATAGCTTGCACATTCCCCGTTGTTTCCGCGTTTTTCACACCTAGCCGTATGTCGAGGCGTTCTGAATATTTCATGGTCGGTAATTTATTGCATGATTTAGCGAGGCCCTTTATGATTGGGCCTCAGAACCTTCCTCGATCGTTTCCTTGAGCTTTATAAACGAGGCCCTTTTTTACCCAATTTACATAGTAAAAGTAGTGAGCTTCTTTATATACTTGAGGCACCTTGAGGCGCTTATTTTGACGTAGTACGTTTACGTGAAGTGTGGAAGGTTTATTCATGTGTATGATAGTAGTTGGGTGAGGTGATATGTAAAGACAAGATTGAACGCTTGGTTACAATTTTACAATAATAATTTATTCGATTGAATGCACCTATCTACACAATTTCAAATTTGAAAGAGGCTATTTTCTGCAGATACCTTTACTTTGAAATGTAATGGAATAGGTAGGTAAGGTACTGTGTGTATTTTTACTGATGGGGTGCCATATTTTTTTAGGATCCTTTGTTGATTTTACATTTAGTCATACATATTTAGGTCAGTTGATACTACATTAGGCTCAAACCTCAGTACCTATTCGCAAATTAAATAGACCTTGACCTAAAAAACTAAGGAAGATCGCGCAATCGCAGAAATAAATTGAATTATAATTTCCAATCTAAACAACAATACCCTCTTCTGCTTTCAAGTGTCGGTTCACTCGGTCGGGGTTTCTCAGAACTGGGTTATAGTTGAGAATCAGCACGATCGTTCCTATTGGTGACATTCGAAGAAGACCAGAAGTTGTGGGCTCGTTGAAGTACTGTTTAATAAAGATATTCTCTTCAAAAGGTAATATACATTACCTAGATGAGAAGGAGCTTAGAGAACTTATCAAACGATATTAGTTTGTAGGAGCCACTACACAAATATACACTTTGCTGCGGTTTTTTATCCATTTCATAGTACTGAATTCATAATCAAAATCTAAAATATTTCTATCTAAAAACCAATTATACTTGATAGCTATAGGTAAGTTATGTGCTACTGTTGTACCTAAATACTAACTAGGGAAAAGATCTAATACGTATTAACAAAACTAAAACAAAAGAATCCATGTACGAAGGTCTTCGTTCTAGAATCGATATGTGTCAAACGGAAGGTGTAATTTCAACTCCTTTCTATTTTGACATCCATTTTAAGTTCGTCCTCTTTTATATTTTCGGGCCACTAGGGCGGAGAACGTTCCGTGCGGGGGGTATGATAGGGTTGCCTCTTTGAAGTAAAGCTTCTTAAGGATGAACCTACTTTATTTTCATTTAAGTAGACGTCAGTCAAATCAGATCTTATCTAGGGTGACTAACTGATGATTTATAAGAAGTAATTTACATTACCAACTAAAACAACATTTTTTAGTTGGTAATGTAATTTATCAATTGCTTTTAACACTTTATTTTAAAGCTATGTGGTTACTTTCAGTAAAACTTACAAACTATGTGTAAGAAAACGTATCCAACCCAATATCTTACACAACAAGATAAGACTAGAACAACAGGACTAAAAGTAAACAAATTCTAGGTAAACACATTACCACAAAAATGATTACAATGTCTAACCTTCAGAATCAAATTATCTGTTCAAATTCGGTTCTGTTTTAATCAGATAAAGGAGATTTTTATCTTTAAAGCAGTGTTTCCCAGCCCTATTACGTGGGGGGGTAGACGAGGCAATAAGTGCCCCCTTTTATTACACCGGCACTTTAACTCGGGCGCAGTGATTTGATAACGTCGTTTGTTTCGAGGACCATCCACATCACCCAGCGAATTTTCCGTTTTTTTTCCACCCAAACAACCCGCTTTGCCTTTTTAATTGAAAAGCTTTTCATTAAAATATAAATGACGGAGCTGTGTCTTAATTTGTTTTGGGTTTTCTTTTATAAAGCGTTCGTTCGATCGCCTTTGATGCGGAAGTTTTTTATTTAGCTAAGTATATTCAAGCTCAGGCTGAGTCTAATTTAAAATGTCAGCCGCTCTTATGCAGCGGACATAAGACCTACATCGACAGTTCAAAAAACGCAAACTTGCCTGTAGGTAACCTACCTACGTCCTCCCTTCATAAATTTTCAAAGCTTTTCAGCTAGGACAAAAAGAATACTGACTAATTCGTTGGTATACACCCATCAAAACTGGAAGGATGTGAGTTAAAAAAAACTGTACCTAGTACCCACGCATACAACATTTGCGAACTTCTTTGACAAATAAAACTTTATCCAATGACAAATAAATGTTACGTATGACTCCCACGGCAACATTTTCAGCATAATGACATGGTTCTATCTTAAAATTCATAGAAGACGTGTGCCATTTCTCAACACTCTTCGAAATAAAGAGAATTCCCTCTCCAAGTATGTAGGTCGACTTACCAGGTGGGTCAAGCTAGATAGTGGAATAAGTTTGTTTAAAAAATTGGCACAAGAACAGAGCTTGGCACCGGAAACACTTCTGTAAATTCTGACTCGACTGGAAAAGTTTCTGATTGGATTTGACTTGTATTATTAAGTATGCTGCATTTGATAATAAAAGAGAAGAAAAATCTTTGATTCGTTACCGGAATTCAAACCTAGTCGAATTGCAATTTTTATTACCTTCACACTTTGACTAGGAACTTTGAAATGGCGTTTATAATAGGTACTTTTTAACTTCCACAAAAAGAGAGTTAACAAAATGATTACTCGAACTTATTAAAGATAGTCAGGGCTTACTGTCAAAAATCAAAGTATAAGAATATCAAAACAGCAAAATCTGATACAAGAACGTAATACGATTCTAAACCAGATTAAATCCAAGAAATATAACGTTCGTGGCAACCACCTTCTTAGTTACCTTGAGTTTCTTTGAGATTTCAGTTTATTCCAGTAATCGTCAAAATCGTCGCTAGTACTGAGTGATAATGATGATGATCTCTCCGACCGATTTCAGCCATGGCGACTACTTCTGTGAGCCATCTGTCTGTAAAGGCGCTCCGCGAGACGTCTCTCTTATTTGTGCTACTTCTGCCTCTAGTGTGGAACAACGAATTTACGAACAATGCAATAAGTCCTACAATCGAAAGACGCAACAACTTTCGAATATTTTGAATGAAATCTAAGATTTTTATCTGAATTTGTCACAGCTTAGGTAAGTAACTTAAAATTTCGCATTGATTGATTTAAACTAAAGCTATCTTTTGTAAAAGTAAGTATAAAAAAGTCGGAATTTCAAGTTTTTTGAATATCCTTCATCATCTTCCTACCCTTATTCTAAATTAGTTTGCAAGTCGGAATACAAAATCATTTAGCAATAGAATTTGACTAAGTTTTATGACCTGCCCGATGTCAACCCTTTTCGGGAATGCTATTGTAGATGGTATCACAAATTGATACGGAGATTGATCACATATTTATCACATCAAAATCGCGAGAAATTTCTGATATCTCAATTTTTGTATCAGTATAATTCTGATATTTACTTTGGAGGAATTACGACTATACGCAGTTATGTCTGACTATTTGACCCTAAGTAACACGGTGCTAATTTACAATGTGTACTTTGGCCGTACTTGGTTAGGACGCAGCTGTTGTTTTAGGGCTTACACCAGCCATCACTCAGGAGTATCATAACCTCTGACATGTTACCTCGTTTCCCTTGTAAGTGTACCGCTCATGTGTAATATAAATAAACAGTTATTCCTTCGTGAAGGTAGTACAGTTGGCATACAAAGGGCGATTGGTAATTTTCGAAGTCACTACCCCAGGACAATGAAAATTCTAACTGCAATTTTATTTTTAAGTCTAAGTAAATGTATAAATATCGTTTACATAGTTGTAAATTGACAAATAAGGACATAAAACTAAATTGTGCATCTATAAAAATGACGCATAGGAAAAAGATATTTGATTATTTTATATAGGTTCAGTAGATTCATAGGTTCTCCAACTTTGCATCCAAGAACTACTTACCTATGATGATGGACATTGGATATATTCAAATGCTTTACTTTAGTGCATTATAGGACTAGCAACAGCACATCAACCTACTCAAAGAACAATCAAAGACAAAGAACAGGGCAACTTTCAGGGCATCAGGTTAGCGTTCTGGTAGCTTTGTTTATGTTTATAAGCCTTTATTGCTGATACTTAAAATATTACATTGCACTTCATTAAAAAAATCATTAAATTACATTTCATTTTTTCATTTCATTAAATTACATTTCTTAATATCTAAATTATAATCTCATTAAATAAAATAAAATAAATAACAATTTTTCATTTCCATTAGCATCGGCTCGGTATCAGCGTGTCCATTTAGACACGTAGGCCTCCTCCAGGTTTTTCCATGTTTGGAATATTCTAGCTTTTCTTGTCCATAAAGGTCCTGCAGTTGCTACAATATCGTCTACCCATCGTTTTGTAGGTCTCCCTCTTTTGCGTTTTCCATCTCTGGGTTGCCATGTTGTTATATCTACTGACCATTTTTCAACTTTGTCTCTGATCGTATGACCAGTCCATTGCCATTTCAGTTTTGCAATTTTTGCAGCCACATCATCCAGTTTGGTCAGTTTTCTTATTTTTGAGTTTCTTATTCTATCTTTCCGTGTCACATGAAGCATACTTCTTTCCATGCCTCTCTGGCACACTCTTAGACTTTCTAGATGTTGTTGAGATAAAGGCCATGTTTGGCATCCGTATGTTAGGCATGGCAAGACGCATGTGTTAAAAACTTTCCGTTTTATGGACATAGGGTATTCTTTGCTCTTAAATATTTCCTTTAAGGACCAATATCTGTTCCATGCGGCGGTTATTCTCCTTTCTATTTCTTGGTCCATTTGGTTCTCAAAAGATATGAGTTGCCCGAGGTATATGTAGGATTCGACATAGTCTATTGGTTCTTCTTCAACTATTATGGCGGACTTTATCTTATTTGTCATTATCTTTGTTTTGTTTTTGTTCATCGTTAAACCGACTGCTTTGCTTTCTTCAGCGAGTTGTTGTAGCATGCTTTGCAATGTCTCCGAGTTTTCAGAAAATAGTGCTATGTCGTCAGCAAACCTTAGGTGGTTTAGCTTTTGACCGTCGATCTTTAGTCCTATTTCATTCCAGTTTATTTTTCTGAAGATCTCTTCCAGTATCGCGGAGAAGAGTTTAGGGGATAAAGGGTCGCCTTGACGCACTCCTCTGTTCACTGGAAATTCCTCGCCCTTCGTCTCTAGCTGAATTCTTGCTGTGTTGTTAGAGTAGATGTTCCTCAGAACCCTTATGTATTTAGACGGGATTCCTTGGTTTGATAAGGCTTGCCAAAGTGAGTCGTGATCTATGGAATCGAACGCCTTGTTGAAGTCTATGAAGGCGATGTAAAGTGATTTTCCATATTCTTGGTACTTTTCTATGAGTTGTTTCATGGTATGAATGTGGTCTATAGTGGAAAATTTTGATCTAAATCCTGCCTGTTCTTTGGGTTGTTGATCGTCTAGCATTCTTGTTAGTCTGTTTAAAAGTATTTTTGAGAAAACTTTATATAAGTTGGACATTAAAGATATAGGTCGATAGTTTCCTATATCATCCTTGGCTCCTTTTTTGTGGATTTGTGTTATTGTGTTCTTGGTCCATTGGCTTGGTATACTTTCTGATTTCAATATCTCGTTGAAAATTTCTGTTAGTGTCTTAATGTTCTCTTCAGATAGTTCTCGAAGTTCTTCGTTGACTATGTCGTCTGGTCCCGGAGCTTTATCTTTCTTTAAAGAATTTATTGCCTTTTTGACTTCTGATGTCAATATTTCTGGAATTTCATCTTCATCACCGTCATCTTTAAGGATCTTGTCACTCGTCTGCGAGCTTGCACATTTGTAAAGTTCAGTGTAGTATTCTGTTGCAATAATGTTGATTGGTTTTCGTTTTGATACAGCTGTTCCCATTTTGTTTTTTATCTTAGGTACCCAGTCTTTCTTGTCTTTGAGCTTGTTTAGTGCCTTTTTAACTCCTCCTGTTTTTTGTATTTGGTTGGTTATGGTTCCTAATCTTCGTTTCTTTTTGTCCTTTTTATAGTTGTTTAGTATTTTCTTACTTATTTCTGTTATTTCTTTAAGGATGTGCTTGTCTTTCCTGTTTTTTAGCAGTTCTCTTCTTTTATCAAGTAGGAGTCTAGTTTCTTCGCTTTCTATTTTCGGTTTTTTATTGGTGCGTCTCGGGTGTTTTTGGAACATTTTCGGAATTTCTTCGTCGTATCGTTTCTGTGTTGTTGAATTGTTTGTGTTTTCTATCAGTTGGGTTTCCTGATTTGAAGTTTTCGCGATTGGATTGTAGAAGTTTTTTCTGGATCGTCTGTGTTTCTGTGTTCTGAGAGTAGCTCGAACCATTCTGTGGTTAGTGTAGAAGTTTAGTTGTTGAACGACTTGTATGTTATCAAAAAAGCTGGGTTTGTTGGAGGTTATGTAGTCGATTTCGTTTCTATACTCTCCTGTAGGTGAGATCCATGTCCATTTTGAGTCTGTTTGCTTTTTGAAGCAGGTATTCATCACTTTCAGTTTATTTTCATGAGCCATGTTGATAATTCGAGTTCCATTTTTACTCCTAATACCATGGCCATGGTTACCCATTACTTCTTCTTCACCAACTTGTTTTGTACCAACTCTGCCGTTAAAGTCTCCCATCACTATGATGTTCTTGTGAGTTGTTTGGAGAACATTTGATAAGGTATCATAGAATTTGTCTTTTTCACTCTTTTCAGAATCTTCGGTAGGTGCGTATACTTGCACAATACTCCATTTTTCTCTGAAGTTTGGTAGTTGAATATTAAGTATAGCGATTCTGTCCGAGATCCCTATAAACTCTTCGACATGTTTGTGTAGTGGCTTCTTGACCAAGAAGCCCACCCCATACAGTCCTTTTCTAATACCCTTGTAGTAGAAGAGATAGTTTCCTCTGTCTTCAATGTTTTCTCCAAGTCTTCTTACTTCACTTAGTCCGACGATGTTCCAGTTTATGTTTTCCAGAGCAGTTTCGAGTTCTTGCAGTTTTTCGTCTGTTCTGAGCGATAAAGTATTTAGTGTTGCAATATAGATTTTATTTTCTTTTTTTCTCGTAGGTTTTTTATGATTTGTGGTTTGTTTCTTATTTTTTATTTTTGGTTTGCCTGGAGGGCTTTGGTCTTTATTCCTCACGGTGACCGGCCGGTATTTTGAGGAATTTTCTTTTTTGTTAGTTTCTTGGTTGTTGCTTGTTTGAATTGGTTTTATTTTCCGAGTCCCGATGCTTTCTGGTTGCTAATTTTTACTATCTTTCTTTTGGGTCATAAAGTCAAAAGTTTAGTTTGGTAGCTTTGTAGTCCAACTAATTAGTCTACCTCCTACTTTTATAGCTACTACACGCTTTTTTTATAGCTACTATAGCGTAATTTTTTTAGCGTATTTAAGAACAAATCATCGGAGTTCTTGTTTAGAGAGAAATGAAAGTTTAAAAAAGTCGTGTGTAAAAAGTCTTATTTACTTTACGAAGCGATATTTTGCAACCACATTTATTAGTCATGCGATATATGTTTCTCTATAAAACTTGAACATTCAGTATACCCCCTAAAATATTAAATCCGACCTATTGAATTGTTCCATCTCTGCTGACTGTACCGCAATTGCTTGCGTGGGTATAATTGGCGGGTTGCTGTCCGCCCAGTACGAGTACATCCAAAATGTATCATGCTTTATCGTTACAAGTACCGGCGAATGTCCTGACCGTTGCCCCAATTACTAGATTGCTTCGACCACTGTACTTCAATAGAATTAAAGTAGATGATCTGCCGTATGGTGCCGGGTTAGAATAGCATCACCCCATATCCACCCATGGATGTCGTAGAAGGCGACAGTGGGATGAAACCAGGGAATGAGCACACCAACACTCATATCTTTGAATAAAGTTCACAGGCGCTCTACACGCTATAAAAAATATTACATATGAGTTTGAATTTTATCATTATTTTGATGATGAATAATTCCAGAATTTGAGACAGACAACTTGACACATTTTCTCTAGTTACCTAATATTTGCAACGTGGGTGTTTTTTGAATATTTTAAAACTTGTCTGCTTAGCTTCCGGGTTTTCGAGTGGTTTCAATAAATTAGGGGAGTGAGTTTAAGGGTGTATCCCACTGACATAAGAAGTTAGGTTGTACGTCAAAAATATATGACAAATCTGTAGCTGTTGTAACATCTTTTGGATTTCAAAACGCGGCTCGTATTGTAGGATTTTCATGTAAAACAAGAATTTTATGTATTTCGAGTAAAAGCAAAGATTATCTTGCTCAAGAGATTCGATTATAATTTCAATTCCCTTTTCAGAAATATCTTGCTGACAATTTAAATAAAGAAACAGCAAGGCTATTTTGCTCTCAAAGGACAAACTGTGAAAGAAGTATCGAGGTTCATGAATTTATAAAGAATTCAAACGAAGAATAACTGCTTTCATTCTAATTGGGAAGGTTAAAATGTTTTTGAACCAGTACAAAATATTTTATGATCTTGAGGCAACTCTCAAAACTCACTTTGTTTTTCCGGTGATGTGCCGGCTTAGAATAGCATCATTCCATACCTTTTCTTTCCATTCTAGCGACTAAGAGATTCGAGAGTTTGTGTATTGCATTAGGCAACAAGATGAAAATCTGCCCCTATGGTGATACATAGTCTTCTGAATGACAGTTGAACTTTTGTCAAACGTGGTGTGAATAGCCGTTTTTACAGCTCTGCCTACCCCCCAAGGATATAAACGTATATGTATATACCGGGAGTAACAGAAAGGGTATTACAAGCCAAAAGGAGGTGAAGGTACTCATGAAACTGAACAACTTTCCCCATGGAACATGGTTCGAAATATGAAAAAATAATTTGGACCTCCCATACAAAATCGCCGATTAGCTGACTGATTTAATATGGGTCGTCCAAATTTCTTTTTCATATTTCGACCTATGTTCCATGGGGAAAGTTGTTCAGTTTCATGAGTACCTTCACCTCCTTCAGCTTGTAATACCCTTTCTGTTACTCCCTGTATGTGTGTGTTTTGCTGGATCTATAGTTTTCTGGCGGATATTACCTATTTAATTTGCGGTTTTCGTCCAATTCACAATTTGGGCTGTCAAAGACTGCCATTTGTATGGTGACTGTTGCGAACCGTAAAATCTTTGAAAATTAGATGATTTACCTTGTCATAAGGATGGCGAGTAAAAGAGAGAAAACTTATATACCTACGTACGGAGTTTTACTAGTAAACAAAACCAATTACTTTTTCAATAAGATATCTCAACGCACAGATTTCCGTCTCCCGTTTGCTCATTCCTACTACTAGAATAATATCTGATGAAATCAACAGGCACGTGGATACTTTTCCATAAATACCTACAACCAATGAATTAACACCTAAAACAATGTAGCATCACCTTTTTCTTAGAATATGTAATGATACATGTACTGTGTATCAATTTAGGAGCAATATCGTATACATACATAAAAGATAATCATATTTCCAAGTAGGTAAATGTCTACCCATTTCAAGTAGACATTTTAGACCGCCTACGTGCCTCATGTCTTAGTGTATTTGTTTGAAGATGAGAAATAAACAGACAATGGAAATATTAAATTAAATTCAAAATATTCACATTTATTTCATGCTTATTAAGACTGCCGATAGTGTAGTGGTAGTGCGACTGCCTGCGACGCAGACGGTTCCGGGTTTGGTTCTCGGTTGGGTTACTCACAAAGTTGATATATTTCACTTTATGTAGGTATTGTTCCCAGTCTGATTAGGACACTGCAGGCTGAACCACCTGATTATCCGAATATAAAAGATGGTTTTGTGTTTCGGAGGGCACGTTGAGCCATCGGTCCCGGTTGCAGAGATAACGGTCAATACATCACCACGTCAGAAGCATGCTACTTGTAGTAGGCGGTTGAAGTTGGACGAGTCGGGTGTCCCAATTGAAGGAAAAAACTTATTAAAACAGTTGCCAACCAAAATTTTCCAACGTTCTTCACTTTTCATCGGTTGAGGTAGAACATGTTTTGGTCGCTCCCACTTTGCAGAATGCGAACAGTCAGAAACTGATTCTGATATGGAAGAGTGAGTGAATCTTGATCAAAAGAACAATTTTTTCAACTTCCATAGCTCCGCATGAGGTTAAGCAACAAAAATTGGACTCGCTTGTAGACAAAAAAAGTAAAAACGACCTAATTTTAGTCCTCGACAATAATTACTACTCTGCAACCCAAACGCTGAAAAGAAAATCAACATAAAACAAAAGTATTTATTTAGGTCAGCAGGCCTTACGGTATTAAGCAGTACATTGTCCATAACATCGGGAGTTATTTCCTCATACGGAAAGGAGTGGACTCTTAGATTAAAATATAAGAAAGCTATAGAGAGTTAAACCAAGTATGAACGGTTGACATGGCTATAAAAACAACCTCTGTCCATAAGTAGCAAAATGGCATTGACAACACTATTGTACATCTAAGAGTGACTAGCAGCCCGCCCAGCGGTTTCACCCGCTGCTACTTACCTGTTTTCCCGTAGAAATTGGATCTTTGCCCGTAGTAAAAAGTCCATTACTCCGATCCAGCAGAGGTAAATGTGCGAGCAGAAGCGGCCCGTCATGCTGAATAACTTTTACTTTGAAGCCATGGCCGTATCTCTTATAGTTTAGATGGGATGCTGGTGGTCTTCATCAGTGACCATGTGCCAGAAGGAGCGGCCCGTCATGGTGAACAACTGGGATGCTGGTGGTCTTCATCAGGTGCTCCAGATCCTCGATGATCATGTGTCAGCAAAAGCGGCCCGTCATGGTTAACAACTTTGTCTATGAAGCCATTGCCGTATCTCTTATAGTTTATATGGGATGCTGGTGGTCTACATAAAGTACTCCAGACCCTCGTGACCATTTGCCAGCAGAAGCGGCCCGTCATGCTGAATAACTTTTACTTTGAAGCCATTACCGTATCTCTTATAGTTTATACAAGGTGTTCCAAAGGAAATACATTAAATTGGAGACGTTGTGTAGACCATTGTACTGAACAATTTCCATTATGGCACCAAGTTTGAATTCTTAACAATTAAGAAGTTAAAATTTTCATACAAAGTAAATGCCTACATTTACTACAACCATTATGTATTACCCCTTATCCAAGATTGCAACCTTGCATTTATAACTTGTTGGATTTGAATATTCGAAAAAGTTTGGAACATAGTTGTCTATGTTTCAAATTTAAACGAAAACTTAAGATAAAAGATCTCTTTCTTGGTGAAAACTTTATTTTATTGCCGCCTCAAACTAAAAACTTCTTTAGACTTAGAGCACCCATAGAGACGCAAAGACAAAGGGCCAATCAGAGAACCCAGTAGAGTCTGTAGTGTCAGTTGTGTCAGTTTTTGACGAACATGACATTTGACCTTGGTCTACGCCACAACTGTTGCCTTGGCAACTAAATTACCGCCAAAACCGTTGCCATGGCAACAGTTGTAGCGGTAATTTCAAAAGTTTTTCCAAGGCGGCAACATGACACAAATAAAGGCCTTAATCAATAAAGCTCCTTTCATAATGTGGCACTCAATTAAATTTAACAAATTTAAGTTGCTAATTACTTCTAAACGAGGGGTTTTCATAACTTGGCCCCATAATGAAAATTATTCGGTACGATGACCTACATAACGTCTCCAATTTAATGTATTTAGATTGGAACACCTTGTATGGGATGCTGGTGGTCTTCATCAGGTGCTCCAGATCCTTGATGACCATGTGTCAGCAGAAGCGGCCCGTCATGGTGAACAACTTTGTCTATGAAGCCATTGCCGTATCTCTTATAGTTTATATGGGATGCTGGTGGTCTACATCAGGTACTCCAGACCCTCGTGAACATTTGCCAGCAGAAACGGCCCGTCATGCTGAATAATTTGCTTTTACTTTGAAGCCATTACCGTATCTCTTAATAGTTTATATGGGGTACTGGTGGTCTACATCGGGTACTCCAGCCAGATCCTCGATGACCATGTGCCAGCAGAAGCAGCCTGCCATGCTGAGTAACTTTTACTTAAAAACCATTACCATATCTCTATCATGGTGAACAACTTTTTCTATGAAGCCATGACCGTATCTTTTATAGTTTAGATGGGATGCTGGTGGTCCTCATCAGGTACTCCAGATCCTCGAGGGCTGACAAAAAGTAATCCATGTCCTTCTTTACTATACTAGTTATATCAGTGCCAAATTTCGCGAAGATCGGTAAAGCGGTCTGGCTAATTTGGGTAATATCCGCTGTATTTCCCGCTTTTCCTGCTGCTTACCGTTTTCCCGTGGAAATGAGGAATTTTCCCGTGGTAAAAAGTAGCCTATGTTACTCAGGAATGTTGTAGCTTTCTAATGGTGAAAGAATTTTCGAAATCGGTCCAGTAGTTTCGGAGTTTATCGATTACATACATACAAAAAAACAAACAAACAAAGTTTTCCTCTTTATTATATTAGTGTAGATGACATTTTACTAGTGACCGATAGCAAAAACTCAGAACCGGCTGATGATGAGGAACATCTTTCCCCAAGAAACATCGGTCAAAATATGAAAAATAAAGTTGGAAATCCAATACTAGCTGATTGTCATTTTTTTATAAGAGATCCAATTCCTTTTTTTATATTTCGACCTATATTTCTTGGGAAAATTGTTCCTAATAGCCGGTTTCGAGATTTCGCTATCGGTCATTAGTAAAATTTAACCCAACATTTCTCCTTTATTTGACGTACCTATGTATCTAGATAACTTTTGCTTGGCCCTGAGTGATACGCGCACTCTATAGCTTCCTTATTATACTCTAAGAGTGGAATCCTTTTAGAATTTATCTTGCGGAGAAGAGACGGTGGCCCACATCTAGAGGGTGTTTTCATTTCGGATTTGGCTCTCGAATTCGCAATCTAACCAGCTGCCGGGCCCGAGGTATATTCTCTGTTGGTTAAATTTGTTTCACACTTGAAGATACAAGGAAAATTGAAAACTTAATAGATATTTCATAATAAATGATTGCGAGATTAGGGCTACAACTACAACAGCCTCAACAGTCTGCCTGCTGGACACCTTTTGGAGATATTGCCATGCCACGATTGGCAGATAGATCGGCGAGGTGATACTTATATTCAGAGGGAACGCTGCTGCGAATTACCTAGATTCATCCCTCGGTCACACACGACACTCATGGGTGGAAATGAGTTACTGCTATTCTAACCCGGCAATACTCGGAAGATTAGACCTTTTTAGAGAAAGCTTTTTTCGAGTTCTAAAAATAAGGCTGCTTAGAGGTGCCCTTTATTTTGTCCAACAGTAGACACGGACAAAATCCCGGTCGAAACCATTTAAGTGTGGCAACACTCAGTTGTTTTTATTGCGATCGAGCGTTCAAACCAGCAGCACATTGGAGCTGTCGGGAACCACCCTTTCACCCCACCGGGTGTTTTTCCTCGACATACGATCTTGACTGGCTTTTGTGATTTAAAAAGATTTGCCAGCAAACCGGCTTACCGCGGAAACTCGGTGATAAACGGAATCTATTGCAATCATGTATTGGCTTAGGTATAACACAGATGAAAACGATTGAAGTGATTAGGATAGGTACCAGATGGACTATGAATGAAAATCTGCGAGGTATCGGTCTCACGAATGGCTTGCGAGTTTCGTCCTCTACGATAAGCCACTTGTACGCAGTCAGCATTTATATTCGACATATACAGGGTGTTAGGGACGGTATACCGAAAACTTTGCAGGCGTGCTCAGACATGAAACTGAACAACTTTTACTATGGAGCCAATGGTGGGAAACGAAAAAAATTTTCCGACCTCCCATACAAAATTCACGATCAGCTGACTGACTTTGTATGGGAGGTCGGAATTTTTTTTTCGTTTCCCACCATTGGCTCCATAGTAAAAGTTGTTCAGTTTCATGGTCTGAGCACGCCTGCAAAGTTTTCGTTACACCGTCCCTAACACCCCGTATATTTATTTATGCCATCGTTACTTCGGCACTCATCGCTTCAGCTTAAATGCTGACTAAGTGATTGAAGTAATGTTCCTGAATGTAGACCTACGAGCAGCATTTCGGCTTACCCATTTAAGTATTCATCTTAAACTGATTCCCATCTAACTGATTTTTCCTAGCTAAGAACCCGTTGCTCCGCTGATTTTTTCTAGCTAAACCTTTTGCTGGTATGATACGCCTTGTGATACTGACATTTAATAAAATTGCATCGCGTCTTTTGTGCCTGTGGGTGTCGTAAAAAGTGACTAAAGGAATAAAACTATGGAATGGGCAGCAGCGTTCTCTGTGAAATACATATGTCGCAGTACGATGGCAGAATTAGGTTCAATCAAATCAATCAATTATCAAATAGTTTATTCGTAATTGTAGGTTGTACAAAAAGATCTTAAAAACTAGTTGGTATCGCTACAGTCAGGTTAAACCTAGGTTTTTGGCCAAAAGCCGGCATATGGCAAAATCGTAGACTTCTTTCGACCATCGTCCTAAACTGATCCAGGTTTTTGGCCAAAAAACTAGGATTTTGGCCGAAATCCTAGATTTGTTTAGTATTTTGGCTTTTTTTGCATTTCGGGGAAACTTGTTCTTCTTCGAGTGGTACACCAAGTCACCCAACAACCCGATGAACCCTGGTGTAAGAGTTTTTAACCAACTGTAAGGAGCAGGCCTCTGACAAGGTTGTGTAACGACTGCCGTCTAAGTGATCATAAAGAGCAATCAAGACCGACGGCTTAACGTGCCCGTGTAGTTCGGGCATACACCTCGAAAGGCAAGAGGTAGCATTGGACGTTCTGGAGGTAGCGTCAGACGCTGTAAGATGACGGGCGTTGGATTTTCCGGGGTCCGACTTTCTGGTCTCCAGGGCGTCCAACGCTACCACCAATCCTCTAGAGCGTTCAGTGGTACGTCCTGCTCTTATGGTGTCTGATGCTCCCCCCTGCCCTTCAGGGAACCCGAGGCAATCCTGCTGTCTGATGTTACCCCCCGTCCTTCAGGGTGTCCATTTACAGTGTCCAAGTCTACCCTCAAAAGATCAGAGGGAGGTGCATAAAGGTCTCGCCACTCCTCGTTCCCCCGAACCACACGAGCACGGTAAGCCGTCGATTGCTCTCTATGATCACTTAGACGGCGGTCGTTACAAAACCATGTTAGAGCCCTGCTACTTGCAGTAGGCGGTTGAAAACTCTGATACCAGGGTCCATCGGCTCGTTGGGCGACTTGGTGTACCACTCGAAGACGAAAAAGTTCCCCCGAAATGCAAAAAAAGCCATAATACTAAACAAATCTAGGACTTCGGCCAAAAACCTGGATCAGTTTAGGACGATGGCCAAAGGAAGTCTACGATTCTGCCATATGCCGGCTTTTGGCCAAAAACCTAGGTTTTTGTCCAAAAACCTAATTCTGCCATCGTACTGCTGCGACACATACAAATACATTGCGTCCAAAGAGTATGATGATTAAGGAAAGACCTTTCCATAGACGGACGTCCATGTCCAGCAGTAGACTGTTGTGGCTGTTGATGATTGATGATAATCCAATTTTTGTAGTGCTGACATTAACCAACGTATCACACATAGGTGTAGTTGGCTCGGTGGAATAATAAAAATGACTTCTAAAAAAGGTCAAAACGGGTTTCAGGAGCGGGTGCTCATGTAACTTTTGTAACGATGAAAGTTACAGTAATGCTTATGAACCGTGAATTAAGTGTAAGCAATTTTGAATACGAGAAGTTGCGAAGTTCTGAAAAGTTACAACTCTCAGCGTGCGTTCTGAAGTTCTATACAGGGTGTTGTTTATACTGGATGGTACCGAATGACCCACTTTTCTGAAAATGCTAAGAATAACAGATCAAACTGAACATCTTTTCCCATCGTTTTTGTCAAAGCAAAAAAAAAATGCTTGGACAGGAGATTTTTTTGTGTGGGTGGCCCAATTATTTTTAATTTTTACTTTGGCCTTTTGTCTTTGGGGAAAGTTGTTCAGTTTGGCCTGTTAAGTTTAGCGTTTTCGGGTAACCATATTATGTAGGTATCTAATCTAGTCGACAGCCGATGTGGCGCAGTGGGTAATACGACTGTCTGCAATGCAGAATGTTCCGAGTTCAATTCCCAGTGTGGGCACAGAATACACAAAGTTGACATCTATCACTTTCAGTTTTCACTTGTCGGGACATTGCAGGCTGAATCACCTGATTGTCCGAAAAGCAAGATGGTTCCGTGCTTCGGAGGGCACGTTAAGCTGTCAGTCCCGGTTGCTGTCTATGATTACTTAGACGGCGGTCGTAACACAACCATGTCAGAGGCCTGCAAATTGCAGTAGGTGGTTGGAAAAAAACCTCGGCCGACTTGGTGTCCCACTCAAATAAGAAGCAAGAATAATCTAAACTATGTAGTAATGTTAGATTTAGAATTGTAAGTGATTTTACATTAATAACTTGTACAAATGCTTTTTGTATGTTTTTTTAAATATGTTTTATGAGCTTGATTCCATTGATAAATTAACACAGTTGATGATTTTGGGAACAAGCATAAATTGGAACTAATAAAAAAAACACTTGATGGGTAGATAACAATAAAATGAGTAGGTACTCCTTTTGATAACTCAACGGGTCTATCGTGATATTTTAAATGTACCTATCAAAATGTATGAAAATAATCGCGAGTACTTAAAAAGTTTTGTCCAAACCCACTGTTTAAAATATCTGAAATACTGATAAAACGGTATAGACTTGTCAAATCCATGTTAAAACAGGAAAAGTATTTCCGCACACAAAATTGAAGAATATAATTATTGCATACGTATTATAATATTATAAAGGAAAAATTGACGAAATGTCAGCTTTATTTGAATAACCTTGTCATTTGATCCAAAAACGTTACAAAGTAATATACGTAACTTTTCAGCCAGGCTCCGAAGAAAACGTTTCGTAGAACTCGGCTACGGCGTAGCGCTCCGTTCACTCTCAAAGAGTCCTTACTGCCAAAAAACAAAGCTCTATTTTGGAGCATAGACGAAAACTTTGATATTTAAAATCCCCCAAGGCATTTCAAACTTCGCCCCTTAATGAAAATGACGATTAAGTTCCCGAAATTGGTACAAAACCTCTGCAAACGAAGCCTCCGGTTCCCCTATTTTAGCTAGTTCATACAGGTATGAAACAGAAGGGAAAATAGAGAGATATAACGAGCCTCATTTTCCTTATTTAGTAGACAATTTGCGAATACGTGACAGGAACAAATTGCTGCGTCCATGTAAACACAAACGAGATAATTGCTTACCTTTGTATTCAGTTATCATGATTTCGCTATACTAATCGAATCCCTTAAACAATCCACTTAGCGAGACATCAGAGTAAATAGCACAATCACATTGCTTCTGAATACAATTTAGTGTTATTTACATTCTTCTAAAAACGTAAATAATCAGTCAGCACAGCACGGGTGAAACACTAGTAGAACGGTGCAAATGTTTTGAGGTTATGGGATAGGGTGAGTAGGGGTGAATTGTACCGGTGGATTAATATTTTTGAGTCGAGATTTGTGTTGAAAGGTTTTACAAGGCGGTTGGTTGAGGCGGCGTGGCGCCGGGCGTGGGTCGCGACGGGCACTGCCGCGCGCCGGGAGGGGACGTCGGGGCTGCGTTCGCATCCACGCTCCGACTGCTACCCGCCCTCTTGCTACTTTCCTTGCTACTACTGAAATTCCGGGCGGCCGATACAAATTTAATACTTGTTTTGCCCAAAAGCGATTTCGATTTGTCGACCCTCGAATCAGGAAAGTTAGACCGACCTTGTTAACGTTGAAGGGTTTGATAATTAACACCGCTGGAGAGAATTTGGCGAATAGTGTTTACCTTGCTTTGATTTTACTTACAAATAAAATAGGAGACGTTATTCTAAACATTTAACAAAATATATGAAACAATCAAGACGTAGTCTCAAATGTGAACCAGTTGTCGTTAGTTTTTTTGTTGGGATGAAAAATTTAAACGTGGGTTCCTATTGGTGGGTAAAAGACGCATGAAGTTATAAATTAGTACCTAAGGATTTAAAAATATCAATCAATGTACAAAAACCAATGTACCTTCATCCAAGAACGGTAGATATAGATACTTACTCCAGCGGTCGAGTGCGAACCCGAAATTTATTTATGTAGGTACTTATAAGTAATTTCTCGCGAACTTAAAATATTACGCTCATATAACTGTTTGATGACTCGGTGTTCTACACGATGGAAAACCTAACCGAATTTATTATTTCATAGGTACCTATCTTAAACAAAATTGCTGAATTCATCAAATAAAATTGAAGTTTTCTAGGAAAGTTTATTCTTTCAATCATACTATATTGGAAACCATACACTTCACCTACGATTCCATTCAGAGAATTCTAGATTTTACAGGTTACACAAACAAGAATATACGTTCTTTTTTAATTGACTTGGTTCTTTCGTGTAATTCATTGCTCTATTTTAAACTTCTTATTTAAACTGATTGACGATTGTAGAAAATACTATCAGGAATATCAAAATAATTCTTTTTAGAACGGCAGTAACAAACAGGTTATAACAAGTCAAAAGAGATGAAGGTACTCATGAAACTGAATTACTTTCCCTATGAATAATGGGTCGAAATATAAAAGAAATATTTAGACCTCCCATACAAAATCGCTGATCAGCTGATTGATCTACTATGGGCTGTGGTATGGGAGGCCCAAATTTTTTTCATGTTTCAACCTATGTTTCATGGGAAAAGCTGTTCAGTTTCATGAGTACGTTGACCTCCTTTCGGCTTGTTATGCCCTTTTTGTAACTCCCTGTATAATTGGTCTTATTTGGATGAATGAACCAATTATCCCGGATTGAAAGTCTCCCCTATTGCCTAATTCACTCCGACGTACGTTCGACGGATTTGTAATGAGTAAAAAGTTTAATTTAATACGGACAGCGCTGGTCAAGCTCATAGATCAGTAAACTCAAGAACTTAGCATGAAGTTTCATTTATTTAACTTGCCATGTGATGCCGGCATAGAATAGCACGACCCCAATTCTACCCATGATGGGTGTCATAAAAAGCAACTACTTAAGGGTAAAATTTCTAGGGAATGGGCAGCAGCGTTCCCTGTAAATTAAACATCTTGCACTGCACTGGCCAATCTGCCTGAGTATGTGTGTGAGAATGGCAAAACCTCCCGATAGGGGTAAGCCCATGTTCAGCAGTGGACTGCTGTGGCTGTAAAGGTATGTTATGTAGATATGTATATTTATTTATGTACGTTATATTATTCAACTAAATTGGTTATTAGTCGCTGCGAGTATGACAAGCAAGCCCATATTTCAGGATGGTCATGAACTCGTTCGCGTACTGTAGTTGCCTTTGTATAGTTTTGTTCTTTGTTTACTGATTTTTTCTCATGAAAAATCATTTATTAGCAAATTCAGCAAGTTCCTCCTTCATCAAAATGCATCCAGCAGCATCCTTGAGCTTTCCGGTCTATGGTCCAAACCAGCCGCATTATTGGCGCATATTGAGAGGAGATCGGGGTCAGTTGGCGATGGAATCCCGCAGCTGACCCATTGCTTGAGTGAGAGATTAGATTTCAGGCTAGTGATATGGGAGGCTGATGAAAAGCATGTTCACCGAGAAAAAAAACGAACCCAGAAAATTTTAGTAAAATGTTTTCAAAGGGTTGAAACACCCGGGTTGTGGTTGAGACGGCCACTCACTGCATTCGCTGCCGTATGACAGTTGTATAAAACGTTTTTTTTCTTTACCAATATTTTTTTTAAGAAAATAACATATAATAATATGGCATTGTGAGTGCATTAACAATCCGAATACATCATTATGGGTTGTTCTTTTGACTCGAGCTACACTGCCGTCTCTACCAGAATCCCCGTATTATCAAAATACGTAGCAACTACGAGTAACATGATATTTAATGAGATCTTCTCAAATACTTGTTATGTCTGTCTACTCGTTTCTGTGAATATATTCACATCATTTGTATAATATTAGGTATGTATAATTTACTATGACGACAGTAATAATGGGAATTCCGAGAATCCTATGCGAGAATCCCTGAAATTTAATGTCGGTATGTAGGTAAATATTAATCTTACTAAGCAGATTTGGTCGGAAGTTTAATAATTGAAAGCGGCAATTAAACATGATAGCTAAATCAAACCTTAGAAAATCACGGAAATCTGAAATGTCAAAAGAAGAAAACAACAAAAATTCAGTTACTATAATCGGTAACATCTGTAAATAAGAGATATAGTGCCACATTTATGGTCATACTAAGTAAGCAAACGGAGACCTCATTATTATTTGTTTGAGAAAAGTTAGGTATGTGTTATACAGAGTTTACTTACTGCTTTAGGAATTGTGTAACTATGGCTACGAAAAGACGACGTCTCTGTATTGCTTAGCCTAGTATCGTCTCCTAGGCCTTCTGCAAAAAGAGCTCAAATTTTATTTACCGCTTTCATCGCAATAATACAGTCACATAAGCCCACGCATTGTGCGGCAATATATGCGGGAAATTTAATACTGCGGGCAGGCGTGTGACCGCATTATTGAGGCGGGCGCGACATGTTGGGCTCAAACTAACTGGTCAATAAGGTTGACCAGCGCGGTGTGGTTGGCAAAAAAAGGTTGATTCTGTTCATCAATTTCATTGTCTCTTTTCTTAAATTTTCATTTGAAACTTTTCTAAGTACAAAATCGCGCTTAATTGTATCTACCATTATCTTGGCACATAAAAATCTGAAATCTGAAAAAAGTATCTCACTCAGGGAAAACGTCATTGCTCAAGTCGCCGTTTCAAATTACGGCTGCTAGAAGTTATCATTTGTATAGTGGCTGTCACAAAACGCAAATAATAATGCCTTTTTCTTTGTCTTGCCAATTTGCCATCAAAACTCTACTACGAGTTGCAATATTTACTTATCAGGTATAATTAAATACGTACGTTCTACGACCCTTATCTCCGAAGACACGCGTAATGTCCAAAACATGGAACTCGTAGGACTGTATCCACTTAATTGCTTTTTAATCGTCAAAGTTGACTTGTTTTGTTTCCTACAACACTAACGAAATATTTATTGCATCCGATACACAGATTTAAAGTATAAGAAAGACTGGAATGTCCTTTGAACGTTTGCTTATAAAATATTCAGAAATATTTCTTATTATTTCTTTCTTCTTACTTTAGATATGATAGTTGTCGTTCTACATTGTGCAATGACTAGGACTTTTTTACTAAATCACACTATTGTAAATCAAAATTAATGAAACTTCTGATAAGAAAACTCTTGTTGATGATTTGGTGAATGAAAAAAATATAATATTATAGAAGAAGAGTTTACATAATCTAAACCGGAAAAGATTGTAACCTTTTAATAAGATTTTTTATACATTACTTTTTATAGAGTTTAGAGAGTAGTGGCATAAAGGCTGATAATATATTGTTTACGTTACTTGTTCCCATGAGTAACATATAGAAAACTCGCCAGTCTGTTTGTCCAAACAAAGGTAAAAAAATATAAAAAATTGGTCGGTATCTACAATTACTTTTATGGAAAAGATTAACATTTTCTTCGTTCCGGTACCATTTCTTGATACAAATGAGTCAGAGATGTTATCTCCAAGATCTTGTTACAAAGACGTCCTGTAACGACCCTAACCATGCAGCCTAAAGAAACCTATGCAGCTACGTAGAGACTACGCACCGCCGAAGAGTCCTAAGCTAAAAATAACCCTAACTACAAAAGTACTACAAAGTTTCTATACCTAACTTGCAACTATTCTCATGAATGACTAACTATACAACAAGCTTGCTAGCCCTAGAACCGTCAACCTAATAATCGGAAGAACGTAATGTCCAGAAAACTCTACCTATCGTGTCCTACTAATCTAAGAAATGGCCAGTGAAATCGTCAGAGCAGTTAGGAACCTACGTTGCGATAACCCAGAATAGAATGAAGGAAAGCAGTCTCATTAACTCTACCTACTAATTTTATACCCAATCCGATATCCCTACACTAAAAATTCCTAAAACAAAATACGTCAACAAAAATGCTAAACATATTAAAAGGACCATGAAAAGCAGCTTAGTTTGAACTTTATAACCTGAATTGGAACTTTAGCTATCTTGACTTCGTTTTGTTTATTAGTATAAAATGAGAATAATACTGTAAATAAATGTAGAGTTGATCTAAATAGTCGATTTCTAGCACTTAATTCGATAGAACCACAAGTGTTGGAAAGATTGCTTCATGGCTAAGTCTTATTGAATCTATTTAGACTAAGACTAACTCTGTAATGTACTACTTTTGTGAGTGAGAAGCTCTTAACAATGACCCCAAGCCGAGGTTCCACCACTCCAGGATTTTACCACTCCAGGATTTTATAATAATAAAGCCAAAAGTGTGCAGTGTATGCATAAAATTTTGAATTTGGAAGAATTTACTACTGAGTCATCTTTTGTCTCACATCAGTAGTTCACTGCCAAAAATAGGTATTTATTTACAACCTTCCAGTCTTTATTTTTGACTGTCTTTACAATGTTCCAGTCTATATTTATGACTGACAAATGTTATTTATAAAACAAACTATGTGTCCGGAAAAGTTAATGGTGAAACTAACCAAACTTGATGTGATGATAGCTTTCCATTTTTATTTTTTAGAATAGCTGTAGAGGCACTGAGTTCTTGGCCTAAGTTTAATTAATTTCAACATTAAATTCAAGTAAGCATCTGAATCTTAACATACTTACAAGAAATTGAAAGCAATAATACTTTTTGTCTTTAGTACTATGCAAGTAATTCTATTACTTTAATTCCAATGGTTGCGATTGAACCAGAAGGCTGATAATAAATATCAAAATTGTTTTGTGATAAAAGTAAATGCATAAATATATTTTTCAAACTATTTACTTTCAAAGGTAGAAAACTTTACCATGAAACAAATCGTCCATCTAATAAGAAACTTCAAAATGTTTCAAAATTTTTAAAACAAATAAATTCAATTTGATAAGTCAAGAGTGATTTGTAAAGTGGAACTCTATTATAATTATAAGAATCCACAATTAACTCTATTTAAGTATTATTCGAGCAAAAATACAAAGTTCAAGAAAACTCTATTAAGATTTTTCCCAAACTATAAATTCCAATAGTTAATATTTCCAAATTATTACTGATAAAAAAAGGTGTAAAAATATGACTGAAAAGGATCATATTTAGTCCAACAAACAGCCATTAACAAAGTTCGAAATATCTTTTTATTTGAGTTCTTATTTAAAATGTTCAGCAATACTTTATTTAGTAGTGGTCTGATCTAGAACTTCACTACGATAACAATTTCAAAGTTACTAGAAAGAAAAATAAATTTTCAAAGCGGACGTTAAGAATCTCGGAGAACAAAAGTAATATTTACAACTCAAAATTGCCCCAAAGATACTAAGGGATGAAATCCAGACAATATTTCGAATCTGAAGACGACCGAAAATTTAAAATATTTTTCCTACAACGCAAAGTTGTCCCAGAAAGATTAAGGATAGAATCCATTCAATGTTTCGAATCTATAAAATCTCGATAAATAAAACTATTGTTTCTTACAAAGTTCCAACTAAAGGACTAAGGGATAAAATCCAGGCAAAGTTTCAAATGTTCTCGGAAAACAAAAATAATATTTCTTACAACTCGTAAGATGCTACAGAAAGACTACGGGATAATATCCAGTCAATGTTTCGCAAGCGACGAAGAATCTCAAAATTTAAAAATATTACCTACATCTCAAAATCGCCTAGGAACTCTAAGGAATTAATATCCAGTCTATTGACAATCGCTGGAAAATCTACTTCGATTTGCTAAGACCTACGCTGCAGCGCTCGCTAGTCTACGTGTCTTACGATTTGCATTTTGCAATAGAAAATCAATACGAGAACGTAATGTGCCTTAAAACAAAATTTCCAAAATCTGATATCAATCTGAGACGGTTTCAGCAAGAAAAGTTCGTTTTGGGTGTTTGAAAGATTTTCCTTAGAAACTTGAACCGATTCGGCTCCGAAAATATTTCAATACAAAATGTATGGCTAGAAGCAAAATTCGAAATTTTGAAGTCTAACTAACAGCTAGAGTCCGTCCACTGCTGGACATCGCCTCCCCAAAGCCACTCCCCGACTTTCGGATTGGCGAGCGCAGTAGAGATTGTCTATAAAAAACAAAATATTTCAAAATCTCAATCACTGAAAGTACCAGGAGAGCAGTAGTCCCTAGGAGATTGGCCTCTACTAGCCCCATACAAATCCCATAGAGTTATTTAAGTATTTATTCAATTTAAAACTGAAATTATTTGTATCGAGGTACCAGGATAGCAGCATTCCGTAAGAGCTAAACATTTCTAAGCCTCATACAAATCGCCTTTTGATGGTTCCGTGACGATTGCTTGAAAAATTATTGATTTTGATTTAGACGGCCTACTTGCAATTTTATTTTCGATACAAATAAACCTTGCAAAAGAAATATTTTTAAAGAAATGTGATTTTCCTTTAAGAAATTATCAATATTTATGACCCGACGGAAAAATCTTTAAGTTTTCACTACTCAAACCGATCCGCGATTTGGATTGTACAAGAAGGAAATCTAGGTATTTGAAGCAAGTTAGAAACGCGATCAAGCTATTGTATTTAGCTGCTACATCAGTCCACTGTTGGACAAGACGTTCCCAGTTGCGATTCTAGTTAATTTTGAAGCACTCCCGACTTTCGGAATGGCGAGTGCAGTAAAAAACCGAAATAATTTGCTACCAAAGAAAATGAAAATACCAGGATCGCACAACTCCCCCAGAAGCTGTTCTATGAAATCTAGTTGAGAATTTTCTTAGTTTTCCCTCCAAAGACTGAAATTGATTTTGTAAATTTAAAAATATCTACGCTACTTTAAATCGACTTTTGATATAAATAAATATTCTCAAACAAACAAAATATTTCAGCAAATTGAAAGTTTTTCTTTTAAGAAAAATGCTTATCAAACATTAAGCCGCCTGAAATATTTTTTTGAAATCTTACAACGAAAACGTATCGAACTTTCTAGGTTCTGTCCAAAAAGATTTGTTATTCCAGAATGTTCAGAAGACTTTACCACCAAAAACCCGAAAAGTTTACTGAAATTGTTTTTGTAAATTACTCAGACCTACGCTACTTCCAATTTACTTTTCGATAAAAATGAATCTAGTCAAACAAACAAAATATTTCCGGAATAGTAAGTTTCTTTAAGTAAATTGCTTAAAAATCTTTTAGCCGCCTAAAATATTTTCTTTTAAAATCTTACAACGAGAAAGAATCGAACTTTCCCGGTTCTGTTCAAAACTATTTGATGTGGCTCAATTTTATTCAGAAACCCGCCCTACTAAGACTTTGGAAACGATTCATTTTGTCAAAAAACTTCCAACAGACTTTACTTTTCCCGCGCGAAACATAAAATATTCTAAGTTCCCACGATTTTGATTTTTGCAAAATAGATCCTAGATGGATTTGCCTAGCTCATCGCCCCACGATTTTCCTAGTCTAAAATATTGGTCAATAAAATTGTCTGTCAGTTTGTATGGCGTCAAACTACGTCGATCGTTTGTGCAATGATCGAACCTAATCTAAAAATGGGAATACGGAGTGGCAAAGTCCGATTTCCTAGTTTTACCTAATGCCCTATAACCCTACATACCCTAAATATTCAAACACATTATTCATAGAGTTTACTGTATCGTGATTTTTGATACGTAAACCCACAAAACAATGCATCCGAATCCTATGACAAACACGTCCAATCCTCCAAAATCCAAAAATCCCAATATTTATTTAGAAAATTATTGCGCAACTCATCTAGACCAGGTTTTTTTAGTCCACCCCGTCAATCGAATGAATCTCACAATAATTTCCCTTATTTCAAGCTAGCGATTCGATGCGGGACTAGGTTTTCTTTCGTCTGCCCAGTCGCTGACCGAACCAACTAACTAAGCCCTATATAAATCTGCGAACAACTTAACCAAACTTTTAGATCCAGCTAAGAACGTTTGCAGATTTTTTAACCAAAAATTGTGAAGACAGCTCAGCCCGTACTGAATAAGTACCAGCCTATGACATTTCACAATTTTTATCAAAAATCAAAAATATTATTTCGATCGAAATGAATTTTGCCCCAAGCTAATACAGGTACGTGTCTATCGAGAGAGAGCTAAAGCTAGAATGAATTCCCGCCAAATCGCTTGTATGGCTTATATAGGGTTGCCTTTATTCTTTTAATGAGGATAGCAAAGGCTTTCCGAATTATACAGCCATAATTTCTGCAAAACATTAATTCAAATTTCGAACACGTTCGTCTAGCCGAGCCTCGAGCCGAGCCCCGTCCTTTTTAAAGAGTAAAAGCGATGCGCAAAGGCAATTCAGCTATACAGCCTTATCATTTTTAATGCCTTTTCGCCTCGAAGTACCAGGATCGCATTAGCGCCTAGGAAGTAAGTATTGAATCGAAATCCAAAGTAATTTCGTTCAAATAACGAAATATTTAGTAATATTTATTAAGGAAAAGTACCAGGGCAGCATACTGCCGTAGGAGATTATTGAAATAATTTACTATGGACTTGCTAGAGGCAGTAGAAATTGCTATTTGAATGCGCCCGCGTCTACTTCCATACATTTTCATAGAGCCGCGCTCTATCACGATAATATTTAGATGAATATTGACAATCCACGCCTATTCTGACCCTTCAGATCAGTTCTTTGCGTGTAATACTCTACATATTTGTGACGTAAGTGAAAAGCTCTACAAATGGAGAGGTTATTCACTACATTCAGCCCCCAACAATGTTCGAAATGTCAATATAAATGGAGAATATTGTTATCAATATCCAATAAAATTGATGTCACAAATATATTAAAAGAAGATATTACACCTCCATTCAAAAATGTATTTTATGTGGTGTGGAGCTAAGCTAAGTTTCTAGCTTCCATAAATCCGTCATGAAATCCAGAATCATTAACAACTCTAAGAAAATGAACAAAAATCTATCCAACGGGTCAAATCGAGGTCTTGCGCAGAAAAGAGAGTTGTGAGTTCTCTCAGTCAAAAGGACACAGCATTCCCGCATCAAGTCAATACTCGATTTATCATGATTTGTAAAATGATCCAGGAAAATCGCTCTACTACAAAACCACCATAACCCTATTGCCAGATATCTAATTGTGCATAGTTCAAAATTGCCTCTCTGAATCCCAAGTCGTCTTTATTTAAACTAAAACTCAGCCTAATGTATGTTGCTTACGATAGTCATTCTATAAGATCTAAACTCAGCTAAGGTGAGTCACTTACAAAACTTTATACTATAAGCGTTGTGTGGGGAAAATAGCTTAGCCCTTTCAGCATTCAGCCTGAGAGCTGCTTGTGAGTCTGAAATTGATATGAAACATCTGTTACATAAAAACAGAAATGACAGCTGTCCTACACCTCAACATCTAATTTTCATATCAATTCGATTGTAAGTATAATGTCTTCTGAATGGAAACGCAATATCTGCAATCACAATTAGTTGGCTTACGAAATTCTGAATGACCCTCACCCTTTGATTGAAAAATATAATATATATGCGTAAAGCAATAAATACTGTTGTTTAAAATTTGTGTTTAAACTTCAAACTACTGTTCGTCCTTCCTCAATCTCAGATTCATTCTGCCACACACGAATCTCAAGGCTTTCCTATTGTGAAATTAATTAAAAAAGTTGAATCATAATTTACTATTCCGCGCTTTTTGAAATAAGTTTTTAAATCGCGAATTAAAATGTTCGTTAGCAAACATTCTCCAAATATAAAGAAATTCGAGGAGGTATCTAAGCTTTGGATATGAAATAAAACATAAAAAATACCTTTTCCTCGATTTGAGCATTTAATCGATCAAATACTTTTTTACTCTTTACCATTTACCGATTAAGAAGAAAATACGAATCGCTTGATTCAAATATGTTCTTCCCGTACCTTGAAATTATTTAACTTAGCTAACTACGTTTTCTACAAAGTTACGCCAAAATGCTACGTAAACCTACGCCAATTGCAAAACTACGCTTTAAATTTGCCACTTAATCAGTTTGTTTAAAGAAATGTTTATGTTTATTGTAATGCAATAAGGTAAATTTTAATATGTTATGACAAAAAAAATTTACAGAGTGAGAAAGAAAAGTCGAATTTCCTTATTTTGTTCTTGACAGAAATTCAACTTATTTATGCAAACACATAGCTCAAGAAAACTGTTTATCTGCTTGCAATTTTCATAAAACCCGGAAATACGTACAATTAGTAATTGAATTTACGCTCTACGCATAATTGCAAAAAAACTACGCCTTATTTGCGCTAAAAGTAGATTGAAAATACAAATGAATGAGAAGGTTTATTCCCCAGAGAACTCTTATTTTGACTCAAAAGTTCTCTAATCAATCAGAAAAATAAAATAACTGCTAACCGACTATTGTTAGGCTGAAGTAAAATTATTTTCATCTTAATTTTCAATCTTCCACTCAACTAGTATACCGATAGTCGAAATTATTAATTAATTTTACAAAAGATTAAACTTAAAAAAACTTGGTATTATATTCGAGAAAGAAAAAGCTCAGCTATGCTTAGATTCCCCGCGTAAAGTATTCCATCAATTTGTATGTTCAACCTATGCCTTTAAAATTGAAACAACAGTTGGTTTTGTTTAAAAATAATTTAATTCATGAATATCCCAGATAAGCAAGTAGACAACGAATCCACCCAACGTGATTTTCCCTAACCTTGAGACCCTGACCTACTCAATACTACAATTTTTCAAGTGATATAATCCTAAATTTATCTTGAGCTTGGAATTAAAGGCAACGCGCTACCCCACCAAATCAAAGTTTGAGATTCAAAATACTACCCCATGAATTTAGAAATACTTTAGATGCCCCAAATCGTACACGCGCTTTCTACTATTATTTTCTCTACGCACACCCGATACGCGCCCAAAAGCGTAAAAGTTTTCGACCGTCGCAAAGAAAACCCAATGCTAAAAATTCCGATTTTTAGTAACTAAATGAAATTAAAGTAACTAAATGAAATTGGTTTGCAAACCTCTTTCGATCAATATAAAAAATTAGATAATATTTCAACTATGCCGTAATCTAACTAATTCTTCTTCTTCTCTTTGGATCGCTCAGCAAAGAAATATCCGATAACTGGTCTACCTAACTTCGTCTATAATAGAGAACCGGAATATTTACTTTTTTTTTTCCCTACGCTACGTATTGATAACCAAAAATCATATTTTGTTGAGTCATTTAAGATTTAGTCTGTTGTTTAACTTCAGTAATCGAACGCGAACCGATGTATTCAATGAGTTTCTTTCTACTGTATTTACACGATTAAGTTTGAACCTCGTCCAAAGTTAAATGTTACAGATTTTCTGAACCTAACATGAAAATGACTTCACAAACACGTACACGTGCATTCGGTTATTATGATAGAAAAAGAATATTTCTTTTACATAACTAAGCGCCCAAGCTACTATTTAATAGCGCCGCTCATTCAAACTAAATAATATTTGCTTTTCTAAATTTTTACCCACGATCTCAGAGCCTATTAAATTAATCTAATGACTAATAACAAAGAACTAATATAATATCCAAATTTCCCATTAGAAAATTGCGAAAACCTAAGTATTATCTTATATCTGTACTATTGTAATCCTAATGAAAACTCGGTAAACCTAGCATAACTAACCACCGAGACCTGACTATGAATGGTTCACCACATGACTAATCTTTTTTTCAGCCTATACAGCCCCCAGACCCAAGATAACCCTGCGTCATTGTTTTATTTTGTACCTGAACATTAGTTTGGCTACCCCTATTTGTTGCTAAAAAAGTAAACAACCTACTGTTGTCAATCCCAAAAGCTTTTAGTCCTATTTTTTTTTAGACTAATGTCAAACTTTTGCTAAACTAACCTTCCTGAAATTCAGAAATGTAGCTGATTTTAGCCTCTTACAAAATCTATTCTGGATACTTTTTTGGTTTAAAAGATGCATATCCTACCTACTCTAATTACTAAACACGGCAACCTCAAATCGACAAATAGATTTCCTGTAAAGAATTTTGAGTTTACTAATTTGACACAAGAAGGTTTAATGAATTACGACCGTTTGGATTCTACTCGACATTCGAAGATCATAAAATTAGACAATACGCGAGATAATCCTATACTACACATAAAAGAGACCTAAACAAGCCCATATCAAACATCTAACAAAAAAAATGTCTATGTTTAACCTATCCCACATACTGTATGATCTCTAACAACCTTTAAACAGGCAAAACATAGAAAACTTTAGTAGACCCTTGATAGATCAAAACGTAATTTCGAAGACTGATGCCAACATCATTAATGATAACTAACCCTAAATTTACCTTTTCGAACTTTTGAATATATTACCGAGATAAAACTCAGACAAGGAGAAACAGAGACCCCTTTTCCCTACAAGCAAACATTCGGCTACTTCTGAAACTACTAGCCCAATTTGAAAAACTAACTACTCATTTTCAATGGAAAGCAACAGGTTATTGGAAAAGTAAACCCAAAAGTTAACCCAATTTTTTTCAGATTCGAGGTTAACGGAAATTTTATTTTTAAAGGAACTCAAGGGAACCGCATTTGCGAGAAGTAACCTTTTGTACGCATTGAAAACCATCCCCACTTCACATGATAGATAGATAGATAGATAAAAAGTTTATTTCTTTGCCACAGTCACACATACATAAACTCTTAAATCAAGATCTAAATTACAATTCATGTAGTAACAATAGATCAAATATACATATTAATTGTGAGGACCTTGATAAGGGCATGCATGTGTGCCGCAGCAATGCAAAAGGCCATAGCTCAGCGTCTATATTTGCTTTGTGGGCAAATCGCTGATTTTCAGCTATCACCTAGAGATAACGCGGTGACGGTAACCGACTAAAACAGTTGACGCGTTATTCAAAATTGAATAGGTATTTAAGAATCTGTCACAATCTAATAATAATTTTAGTGCTATTAAAATCATGAATGATAGATAAATGATAAATGAAATACATACAAAGGTAAAAAAGAATAATATAGTAAACATAATTAGTTAATACGTAGTTAGTTACTAGAATAAGTAATAAATAATAATAAATAATAAATAGGTCGTGTACGCAGAAAACATACAGTGATGTAGTTTGATATGGCTATGCATGACTGTTGCCGCCACCTACGCAAAGCGCTTAGGGATTCCAATAACACATGACAACCCACGTATTGATATTCACACAATTACCCACCTTGCATTCTATTTATCTTCGCGCAACTACCTACACGTAAATGTGAAACAACCTTCAATATCAACCTCAAATTTAGCCCAGCCTAACGAAACTTATTTTAACAATCTCTATAAATTCCGTTTCATTAACTTTCCTACAGAACTGGAATTCCCTATCAAAACAATAAAGTTAATACATTTATTTACCCCTGCACAATGAAATATCACTTTTAAATTAGACCTAAGCATTCAATAGTCTGGAAGATAAAAATTCTTCATCTTTTTTTTCCTAACCCCCCGAATAAATCGCGGAGTAAATAGTCGCAAAACCTACAGAATGTTGCCTATGTTTCCCCGTATGTAATCTCCTGTTCTGAATCATACTAAGATCATTCAAATTGTTTTAATTTTATAAACTAAAATGTCGGATTTTAAATACCTTTTGTTTTGTGAAATATTTTGCTACGTAATTACTAACCTCTACGAAAAATGCTACGAATGCTACGGCGTAGCAAATAGTTACGCGGTCTATTAGTGAAATTGATTTTGCATACTTTTTAAAACAAAAGTGTGATATATCGCGGTTTACTTTAATTGCTTTTATTCATATTAAAACCTCAAGGTCAATGACATTAACCTACGACAATACCCCAGAAAAATCATTTAAGAAAATTTTGTAAAAGTAACGAATTTAAATAAAATGGTATAAGCGTAATGCAAAATTTGTAACTTTATGAAACATTTACGAGTGCAAAATTTATAGGATAACATACACACTTTCTTGTCTAAAGTGCATGACTATTAACGATTATTTAAACTTTAATTTTATGTCTCAAAATAGCAAAATTTTAAACAAATTTACGAGCTTATTTCGGCAATCCTTTTTTCCCGGATCTTTAGCTATGATACTGACAAAGAATGTGATCGCATGCTTTATTGTTGCGAAGAATCTGCGTTTTATTTTTTTGAAAGTCAAATGAATTCACTGCCTGTCTAAATAATTTGTATCTACCCTAACCCTAAGCCAACCTTTGAGCTAATCTCCGCAACATTTAAAATTTAAACAAGATACAAAACATTTGTGACGTTTCAAAATTTACAAATAATTATTTTTACTACTTCTTCTTCAGTTATCTTACAAAAATTCTGTTTAAATAAGTTATGTCGGTTACCAAAACGTTTTAAAATAACGATGAATTGTATTATTTCATTAATATACCCCACCAATTCTCTGTAATATATGTAACTTTGACTACTAAACCCAGACTATTTTACTCAATCTCTCTTTACAAATATTTACTGTCTGTAGGTTGGCTTATTTTAAAACTTTGAGAAACAATATCTCGTCTTATGACTTATTTGTTAAAACTTACTTATACCCCAAAAGAAAATAAAAGACTACCTACTACTTCTAAATGTAATTTTTGAACTGATTTTGGAACTTATTGTTTTGTGTTGTATTCCAAAATGTTTTAGCTATTGCATAAGTATCGAATTTTAACTACCTTAGATTAGACTTGATTTTGACCCTTCCAATAAAATAGAAAACTGTTGATAAAAATACATTTCCGTAGGTTAATCCTTGCGTTTTACTAAGTTGTTTTAAAGAAAATATCAAAGTAAGTTAAAATCAATCCTGTTTGTTTAAATTGTCACCAATATTAAAAATGCGAAAACTTTAATATTTCTTTGAAAACTATGCCCATTTGAATACTTTTCATAGATTTTCTCAACTTTATTATACAGTTTGACAATTATTTACTTAAAACAGCCCCAAATTATAAGACTTTTGCCTAGAGAAACTATCTCATTACTAATTTCCTATATCGCAAAATAATATTAGAGAATCTAGAAATAAAACAGCCCCGAACTAAAATTCCTTAACTAACTATCCCATTCTACGCTAAATCAGAACTGCTTTCCCTTCAACGATCCATTTCACGGTTACCAAATTGTGATCATAGCTAGAAGTCTATGACCACCAATGAATCCTTAGCTAAATAACCCTACCCACTATAAATAATTAATCTGTGAAATCTGAAAACCCTCCGTATTAACTCAGCGTTTATCCTGGATTGCGGCACCACCAAATTGTAACGACCCTAACCATGCAGCCTAAAGAAACCTATGCAGCTACGTAGAGACTACGCACCGCCGAAGAGTCCTAAGCTAAAAATAACCCTAACTACAAAAGTACTACAAAGTTTCTATACCTAACTTGCAACTATTCTCATGAATGACTAACTATACAACAAGCTTGCTAGCCCTAGAACCGTCAACCTAATAATCGGAAGAACGTAATGTCCAGAAAACTCTACCTATCGTGTCCTACTAATCTAAGAAATGGCCAGTGAAATCGTCAGAGCAGTTAGGAACCTACGTTGCGATAACCCAGAATAGAATGAAGGAAAGCAGTCTCATTAACTCTACCTACTAATTTTATACCCAATCCGATATCCCTACACTAAAAATTCCTAAAACAAAATACGTCAACAAAAATGCTAAACATATTAAAAGGACCATGAAAAGCAGCTTAGTTTGAACTTTATAACCTGAATTGGAACTTTAGCTATCTTGACTTCGTTTTGTTTATTAGTATAAAATGAGAATAATACTGTAAATAAATGTAGAGTTGATCTAAATAGTCGATTTCTAGCACTTAATTCGATAGAACCACAAGTGTTGGAAAGATTGCTTCATGGCTAAGTCTTATTGAATCTATTTAGACTAAGACTAACTCTGTAATGTACTACTTTTGTGAGTGAGAAGCTCTTAACAATGACGGTATTCCCAAGGGAATACCGAGGTTCCACCGCCGTAAATAACCCCTCGAACCTTTCCTGACCACTCCAGGATTTTATAATAATAAAGCCAAAAGTGTGCAGTGTATGCATAAAATTTTGAATTTGGAAGAATTTACTACTGAGTCATCTTTTTCTCACATCAGTAGTTCACTGCCAAAAATAGGTATTTATTTACAACCTTCCAGTCTTTATTTTTGACTGTCTTTACAATGTTCCAGTCTATATTTATGACTGACAAATGTTATTTATAAAACAAACTATGTGTCCGGAAAAGTTAATGGTGAAACTAACCAAACTTGATGTGATGATAGCTTTCCATTTTTATTTTTTAGAATAGCTGTAGAGGCACTGAGTTCTTGGCCTAAGTTTAATTAATTTCAACATTAAATTCAAGTAAGCATCTGAATCTTAACATACTTACAAGAAATTGAAAGCAATAATACTTTTTGTCTTTAGTACTATGCAAGTAATTCTATTACTTTAATTCCAATGGTTGCGATTGAACCAGAAGGCTGATAATAAATATCAAAATTGTTTTGTGATAAAAGTAAATGCATAAATATATTTTTCAAACTATTTACTTTCAAAGGTAGAAAACTTTACCATGAAACAAATCGTCCATCTAATAAGAAACTTCAAAAATGTTTCAAAATTTTTAAAACAAATAAATTCAATTTGATAAGTCAAGAGTGATTTGTAAAGTGGAACTCTATTATAATTATAAGAATCCACAATTAACTCTATTTAAGTATTATTCGAGCAAAAATACAAAGTTCAAGAAAACTCTATTAAGATTTTTCCCAAACTATAAATTCCAATAGTTAATATTTCCAAATTATTACTGATAAAAAAAGGTGTAAAAATATGACTGAAAAGGATCATATTTAGTCCAACAAACAGCCATTAACAAAGTTCGAAATATCTTTTTATTTGAGTTCTTATTTAAAATGTTCAGCAATACTTTATTTAGTAGTGGTCTGATCTAGAACTTCACTACGATAACAATTTCAAAGTTACTAGAAAGAAAAATAAATTTTCAAAGCGGACGTTAAGAATCTCGGAGAACAAAAGTAATATTTACAACTCAAAATTGCCCCAAAGATACTAAGGGATGAAATCCAGACAATATTTCGAATCTGAAGACGACCGAAAATTTAAAATATTTTTCCTACAACGCAAAGTTGTCCCAGAAAGATTAAGGATAGAATCCATTCAATGTTTCGAATCTATAAAATCTCGATAAATAAAACTATTGTTTCTTACAAAGTTCCAACTAAAGGACTAAGGGATAAAATCCAGGCAAAGTTTCAAATGTTCTCGGAAAACAAAATAATATTTCTTACAACTCGTAAGATGCTACAGAAAGACTACGGGATAATATCCAGTCAATGTTTCGCAAGCGACGAAGAATCTCAAAATTTAAAAATATTACCTACATCTCAAAATCGCCTAGGAACTCTAAGGAATTAATATCCAGTCTATTGACAATCGCTGGAAAATCTACTTCGATTTGCTAAGACCTACGCTGCAGCGCTCGCTAGTCTACGTGTCTTACGATTTGCATTTTGCAATAGAAAATCAATACGAGAACGTAATGTGCCTTAAAACAAAATTTCCAAAAATCTGATATCAATCTGAGACGGTTTCAGCAAGAAAAGTTCGTTTTGGGTGTTTGAAAGATTTTCCTTAGAAACTTGAACCGATTCGGCTCCGAAAATATTTCAATACAAAATGTATGGCTAGAAGCAAAATTCGAAATTTTGAAGTCTAACTAACAGCTAGAGTCCGTCCACTGCTGGACATCGCCTCCCCAAAGCCACTCCCCGACTTTCGGATTGGCGAGCGCAGTAGAGATTGTCTATAAAAAACAAAATATTTCAAAATCTCAATCACTGAAAGTACCAGGAGAGCAGTAGTCCCTAGGAGATTGGCCTCTACTAGCCCCCATACAAATCCCATAGAGTTATTTAAGTATTTATTCAATTTAAAACTGAAATTATTTGTATCGAGGTACCAGGATAGCAGCATTCCGTAAGAGCTAAACATTTCCTAAGCCTCATACAAATCGCCTTTTGATGGTTCCGTGACGATTGCTTGAAAAAATTATTGATTTTGATTTAGACGGCCTACTTGCAATTTTATTTTCGATACAAATAAACCTTGCAAAAGAAATATTTTTAAAGAAATGTGATTTTCCTTTAAGAAATTATCAATATTTATGACCCGACGGAAAAATCTTTAAGTTTTCACTACTCAAACCGATCCGCGATTTGGATTGTACAAGAAGGAAATCTAGGTATTTGAAGCAAGTTAGAAACGCGATCAAGCTATTGTATTTAGCTGCTACATCAGTCCACTGTTGGACAAGACGTTCCCAGTTGCGATTCTAGTTAATTTTGAAGCACTCCCGACTTTCGGAATGGCGAGTGCAGTAAAAAACCGAAATAATTTGCTACCAAAGAAAATGAAAATACCAGGATCGCACAACTCCCCAGAAGCTGTTCTATGAAATCTAGTTGAGAATTTTCTTAGTTTTCCCTCCAAAGACTGAAATTGATTTTGTAAATTTAAAAATATCTACGCTACTTTAAATCGACTTTTGATATAAATAAATATTCTCAAACAAACAAAATATTTCAGCAAATTGAAAGTTTTTCTTTTAAGAAAAATGCTTATCAAACATTAAGCCGCCTGAAATATTTTTTTGAAATCTTACAACGAAAACGTATCGAACTTTCTAGGTTCTGTCCAAAAAGATTTGTTATTCCAGAATGTTCAGAAGACTTTACCACCAAAAACCCGAAAAGTTTACTGAAATTGTTTTTGTAAATTACTCAGACCTACGCTACTTCCAATTTACTTTTCGATAAAAATGAATCTAGTCAAACAAACAAAATATTTCCGGAATAGTAAGTTTCTTTAAGTAAATTGCTTAAAAATCTTTTAGCCGCCTAAAATATTTTCTTTTAAAATCTTACAACGAGAAAGAATCGAACTTTCCCGGTTCTGTTCAAAACTATTTGATGTGGCTCAATTTTATTCAGAAACCCGCCCTACTAAGACTTTGGAAACGATTCATTTTGTCAAAAACTTCCAACAGACTTTACTTTTCCCGCGCGAAACATAAAATATTCTAAGTTCCCACGATTTTGATTTTTGCAAAATAGATCCTAGATGGATTTGCCTAGCTCATCGCCCCACGATTTTCCTAGTCTAAAATATTGGAGTCAATAAAATTGTCTGTCAGTTTGTATGGCGTCAAACTACGTCGATCGTTTGTGCAATGATCGAACCTAATCTAAAAATGGGAATACGGAGTGGCAAAGTCCGATTTCCTAGTTTTACCTAATGCCCTATAACCCTACATACCCTAAATATTCAAACACATTATTCATAGAGTTTACTGTATCGTGATTTTTGATACGTAAACCCACAAAACAATGCATCCGAATCCTATGACAAACACGTCCAATCCCTCCAAAATCCAAAAATCCCAATATTTATTTAGAAAATTATTGCGCAACTCATCTAGACCAGGTTTTTTTAGTCCACCCCGTCAATCGAATGAATCTCACAATAATTTCCCTTATTTCAAGCTAGCGATTCGATGCGGGACTAGGTTTTCTTTCGTCTGCCCAGTCGCTGACCGAACCAACTAACTAAGCCCTATATAAATCTGCGAACAACTTAACCAAACTTTTTAGATCCAGCTAAGAACGTTTGCAGATTTTTTTCCTAACCAAAAATTGTGAAGACAGCTCAGCCCGTACTGAATAAGTACCAGCCTATGACATTTCACAATTTTTATCAAAAATCAAAAATATTATTTCGATCGAAATGAATTTTGCCCCAAGCTAATACAGGTACGTGTCTATCGAGAGAGAGCTAAAGCTAGAATGAATTCCCGCCAAATCGCTTGTATGGCTTATATAGGGTTGCCTTTATTCTTTTTAATGAGGATAGCAAAGGCTTTCCGAATTATACAGCCATAATTTCTGCAAAACATTAATTCAAATTTCGAACACGTTCGTCTAGCCGAGCCTCGAGCCGAGCCCCGTCCCATACTTTTTAAAGAGTAAAAGCGATGCGCAAAGGCAATTCAGCTATACAGCCTTATCATTTTTAATGCCTTTTTCGCCTCGAAGTACCAGGATCGCATTAGCGCCTAGGAAGTAAGTATTGAATCGAAATCCAAAGTAATTTCGTTCAAATAACGAAATATTTAGTAATATTTATTAAGGAAAAGTACCAGGGCAGCATACTGCCGTAGGAGATTATTGAAATAATTTACTATGGACTTGCTAGAGGCAGTAGAAATTGCTATTTGAATGCGCCCGCGTCTACTTCCATACATTTTCATAGAGCCGCGCTCTATCACGATAATATTTAGATGAATATTGACAATCCACGCCTATTCTGACCCTTCAGATCAGTTCTTTGCGTGTAATACTCTACATATTTGTGACGTAAGTGAAAAGCTCTACAAATGGAGAGGTTATTCACTACAGTCCTTGATCTAATAAAAAATACCTTGCTATATTAAGTTACTATACAAGTACTTATCGAATTTTCTTCTTGGTTTATATGTGTTCCACCTTTGAATAAGGGTCCAGATTTTCCATTTTAGATCTAAAGCTGCCATTGTCCTGCATTAACAAAATTATTGTGGTTCTAGATAATTCATATTTTATTACCGACATACTTATTTCACACCCAGCTGCCTTTAAGTCCTTTTTACGCTTATCAATTTTAAGGAGCTCATCCATTTAACTTAAATCTGGGTTCCTCCCCTTACAGGGGGCAGGCTTGAAAACGGGGTCATTAAAACATAGGAGCGTCTTTCTCGTTTGTTTATGGTAATCGAGTTGACAAGTTGCAAAGCTGACAGTGTACACACGGCCTAACAAAGTCGAAGAAGCCAGCATTTGACCCTCGTTTTCAGATATACGCAAATTTAGGAAATCTTTTTCTTGTCACCAAGCTTTAAACAGCAACCCATCATGCTACAGTTTGTCAAATACAAAAGTAGGTCTATAGTCAAAGATTAAAAATCAAGAATTTGGCGAATCTTAAAATAGGCCAAAACGGATTCTCATCGGTTGGATCGGGTGGATCTTTCTGTTTTTGTGTGAAAGCGACTTTAAATATCCCTCTATTGGCTAGACAGAGAAGTTAAAGAAATAGTTGTAAAATTACCTAAATACCTAGATATTTTTCTTCTAACTTGGAAATGGCTGCCATACATAGACTATTGTAACTTTGTTCTATTTCCTGTTTCATTTTGCACTACGTATAGAGAGAGTCCTTTTTGCTATCTGTTCCCGTGGGTGTCGCTTAAACCCACGTTGGAAATGTGCTACTGCGCTTTTATACAATTCCCTTGTTTTTATATATGTCGCAGTACGATGGCAGAATTAGGTTTTTGGCCAAAACCTAGGTTTTTGGCCAAAAGCCGGCATATGGCAAAACCGTAGACTTCTTTCGGCCATCGTCCTAAGCTGATCCAGATTTTTGTCCAAAAACCTAGGATTTTGTCCAAAAAACTAGGATTTTGGCCGAAATCCTAGATTTGTTTAGTATTATGGCTTTTTTGGGAACTTCTTCTTCTTCGAGTGTACACCAAGGTGCCCAACGACCCGATGAACCATGGTGTTAGAGTTTTTAAACCGCCTACTGCAAGGAGCAGGCCTCTGAAAAGGTTGTGTAACGACCGCCGTCTAAGTGATCATAAAGAGCAATCGGGACCAACGGCTTAACGTGACCGCGTAGTTCAGGCATACACCTCGACAGGCAGGAGGTAGCATTGGACGTTCTGGAGGGTAGGAGGTAGCGTCAGACGCTCTGGAGGGCGTGGGTAGCGTCGGACACTCTGGAGGATGTAAGATGACGGGCGTTGGATTTTCCGGGGGTCCGACGCTACCTCCTGGTCTCCAGGGCGTCCAACGCTACCACCAATCCTCAAGAGCGATCAGTGGTACGTCCTGCTCTTATGGTGTGTGATGGTCCCCCCTGCCCTTCAGGGAATCCGAGGCAATCCTGCTGTTCGGACTGTCTGATGTTACCCCCCGTCCTTCAGGGTGTCCATTTACGGTATGATTTACTGTGTCCAAATCTACCCTCAAAAGATCAGAGGAAGGTGCATAAATTACCTCTCCACTCCTCGTTCCCCCGAACCACACGGGCACGGTAAGCCGTGTCGGTCCCGATTGCTCTCTATGATCACTTAGACGGCAGTCGTTACACAACCATGTTAGATGCCTGCTTCTTGCAGTAGGCGATTAAAAACTCTGATACCAGGGCCCATCGGCTCGTTGGGCGACCTGGTGTACCACTCGAAGACGAAAAAGTTCCCCCGAAATGCAAAAAAGTCATAATACTAAACAAATCTAGGATTTCGGCCAAAATCCTAGTTTTTTGGCCAAAATCCTAGATTTTGGCCAAAAACCTGGATCAGCTTAGGACGATGGCCGAAGGAAGTCTACGATTCTGTCATATGCCGGCTTTTGGCCAAAAACCTAAAACCTAATTCTGCCATCGTACTGCGACATATGTCATGCACAATATTTACTAGATAACTAAGGTAGGTAAGTGTACTTTTTTATAAAAATCCATCGGATACTTTACTACTGATTTGTTAAAACAATCATGTCAGACATAGCTGATGAACCCTGGAGTCAGGAATAACATAGTGGGTTATTTTTTAGTCAGTGCGCAAACTTTGCAGGGTGTTTCTACTCGTGATTCTGAACAACTTTTTTATGGGACCACCTGCGAATTCGTAAAACTAAATTTGGATGTTCCATAGAAAAATTCATACCTACTCGGCAAAAATGTATGGAAAAACTAAAAAAAAATTTTAAATTTCGCAGGTGGCCATATAGTAAAAGTTGTTCAGAATCACAAGTAAAAACATCTTACAAAGTTTGCGCACTGACTAAAAAATAACCCTGTATTTTTAAACCACTTACTACTCTTACTAGGTAATTAGCCTGAAGTGGTTATGTAAAGACTGTTATCTAATCATACAGTCATCGTAACCGACGGCCTAACGTGCCTACCAAAGCACAGAAATCTACCCTACAGTGTATGTTCTAACCAAACTGGACGACATTGACAAAGCTCTCAATCTTCACACAGCATCTTAGAACATTGCAGTAAACACAAGCCCAGCTTCAATCAAACTAAAGTGTGTTTGAGGACAACATTATGTAGTATTCTGTACCTACTGCATAAGCTAGGATATTTACCGTACCTATATAGAGCTTTAAGAAATAAGATAAAACATACTTTATCAAGGTACAAAGTGAAAGCAAGCACTAATTTATTCTTTGTGGAAGGGAAAAGCTTGTAGGTACCTAATGAATTGATAAGTTTTACCAAAATTTCACTCAAAGTTTACTTAGAAGATAATAGTACTTATACCTCTAGGTACTTAAGCAGTAAAAAACTATAAAACAATTTTATTTTACAACACTAACCGTGCCGTTGATAATTATAACATCCAATTCTGCACATTGTGTAATTCGTGTCATCGTGCCGTGAACGATAAAAAATAAAGAGTGTTCAATCAACCGAAAATTGAAAACGTCAAGCGGTTTTTAAAGGGTGGCGTGAATTTTCACTTGCAATATTTTAAACTAGGTCGTGCAGTAACCGAAATGTCGGACTGAGTCGTAGTGTGGGTAGGACGTTTGATTTTCCCGGGACTTCGTACATTCACCACGCCCCGTTTGCCCTAGGACGGCCTTTGCGAAATTCGACAGCTTCTATACCTCGGACAGTAACTAGTTATAAAACGTAAGAGAACTTTGACATGCTCCCCCAAAACTCGCCCGCGAGTTTATTACCCTTTTTTGGTAAGCCACTTAAAAATACGAAATAAGAGCTAGGTAGGTACTATAAATAGATGGCATAAGTAGTGTCACAGCACAAGGCAGGGCAGCAAAGCGGTTTTATGTATTATGGCAATGGGACTGAGTATAGACGCCATTTTTCTGTCTCCTCAACGGAAAATTATCAAAGAACGATTGAAACTTCCTTGATACTATTCGAAATTCAGCTGAATAACAAATTACCTAATAGCTAAAGGCATGCAACGTCCCTTTGAACAAACAATAATTTGACTTACCCCATTTGTCTATGTGAAGCCTAACCACGACATATTGCCTGCCTATTCATATCTGCCGTGCCAACACCTGCCTACTCGCAGAGAGTCTTTCATCACAATAGTCTATGAACTCTACCTAACTCACTAACGAACTTCACTTGAGCCCGTCAAACTAACTTTATTTCGTCTAGACTTTCGACAGTTTGAAGTGACAGGTAAACGTGAGCAAAACAGGCGGCGGTGAAAATAAAACCAAAGTTTTTGGTGAGTCGTGAGGAAACGCTTGAAAATCATCGCACATTTTGTTCCGTGATAGCTTGGAAGTGTTAAGTGTGCGGTCGCCGAGTGTTGGAAACTTCCTGTATTATCAAAGTTGTCAAAGATCTGTTAAATATTTGTTTAATATTTTTAGTAGAAGTAGTGAATGCTTTAAGTAAAATTTTGCAGAAATTTGTGCTGGTTTTCTGATCGATCTGAATTTTCTATCCAATTAAGAAAGTAAGCTCTTTTTGCACCTTTTGGTTCTTAAGGGAAAATCTCTTCTGAATGCCCAACGCATACGTTAGCGTAAAAAGTCAAATTATGTTGTCTGCATCTCACGTGTTTGTAGTTGATGATGCAGACAATGTTGGAGCATGCTTGCCTAGGTATTGCCTATTCATTCTTGAAAAAGCCCATGCTATAATGTTCTGGAAACAGACAAATTAATAGGCAACTATAGTACGTAGCTACATACAGACTGTTGCTGGCTGGTGCCTCATGCCAACCAATAACACTAAAAACAGACATCAGCTGACAGAACGTTTACTGCAAGCCCCAATTTAATTCCCTTACAGCTCGTTTCATCTGTTTCGAGAAAATAAATGCTAACTATGATTAAGACTGCTCCGGTTGTGAGCGAGTTGAACCCTGTCCAAGTTTTAAACGGATTTTATTGCGCGAAATGAGCGCGGGATCCAAAATCTTTGACGCAGTGTAATAAAAGCTTGCTGCTGTCATTCGAGCTCATAATCATAAACGAATCCCAGTTTCTTTCTGGATCCGGTTTTCAGTTAAAATATGTTTTAAATCATATACTAAATTTGGATATGTACTATCTACGGTAAATCCGGTCATCTAGTGAGTGTGCGATTCAGTAAGATTCCGGCTTTCCGTACGTGCAAAAAAATACCGCACCTCTACACCAAGCTACTCCAAAAAATCTTTATTACTCTTCTTCTTCTTCTTTTCGTGTGGGACACCGAGTCGTTCAACGACTCGATGGACCCTAGTGTCAGAGTTTTTCAACCGCCTACTGCAAGTAGCAGACCTCTGACATGGTTGTGTAACGACCGCCATCATAGATAGCAACCGGGACCGACGGCTTAACGTGCCCATCCGAAGCACGAAACCATCTTGCGGACAATCAGGTGGTTCAGCCTGAATGTCCTAACCAGACTGGGAACAAATTCACAAAGTGATAAATATCAACTTTGTGAGTGACCCCACCGGGAATTGAACCCGCTTTGCGTGGCAGGCAGGCATACTAACCGTTTATTACTTAAACCTTATCAATACATTATGCATTGCAAAAAGTTTAATCAGGCGCCTGATGTGTGCTTAAAAATACCGTTTTCCCGGGGTAATAAACATCTTATCAAGGGAGGGTTGGCCGTCGTAACCCTGCGCGTAAATCTTGTTCTACTGCTACACCTGTCGATGGGAAAATATAGTGCCAGCTTAAAACTTCGGCGTCTATTATACTACTCTGCACGATAGGGCCGTTTTGGCATACATTGCTGGTCACAACACTCAAACCTACAATAGCATTCCCAAAAAGGATTGATGTCAAGCAGACGGTCGGTCATAAAATATTGGCAAATTCTTATGCTACGTGATTTTTTGTTCTAGCAAAGCATGTTGCGCCGATCCCTACTAATTTGGGATAAAGGCAGGCAGATAATGATGCTTGTCGAATCACCCCTTAGATAAAAGAAGTAACTGATATCGCGCATGATGGTTTCTCTAGTCTGTGGATCAGCCTTTACCAGACCATCGCTGGTCTTAGGCCTCCCACATTGCACGGCACTGGCACATGGCACTTTTTCCGATTCCGCCATCTATTCGCTACCAGTTGATCCACCCATCTGGCCGGAAGGCGTCCAACGTTAAGATTGCCGAAGCGCTACAATTTCCGGTCACTCTGAATTTATTTTTATGACGCCCATGTAACCAGAAATGTATGCCGAACCAGGCCTTGCGGCGGCCTTAGTGTAATAGCCATTTTCCCCCCAACCAAAATCCCAAACACTTGAGAAATAAGTGAATAAGAAATTTTCGATTGGACAGGGCCCGCAAGAAGGTAAGAAGTGATATTTTAGGGTGAGTTTGAGTTTTAGTTAAGGGTCTATAAATCAGTTGTTAAGCTTCGATTTATGTACGTTAAGGTTCGTCTGCGTTTGAGATGTTCTGAAAGGGAAATTCAATAAGTTAGTTTTGAATTTCCGCTAAAATTAAATGACGGTGACTGACTCTATTTCCTACACTAAAAAAGAGAGCAAATAAATAATGTTATTAGTAAGTTTATGTAAGTTCAGCCATTTTTCTCATCACTATATTCAATGTTAATATTTTTTTCTGTTTGGTATTTAATATCTAGTTAAAACCCACATAAAATAAATTTTCTCACAAAAAAACCAAAAGCCCAACATTTATTTTACTTGTTATCACTTTTCCACCCAAATTAGTTTAACGCGAACATTCAAGCCGATAATAAAAAATGTTCGTGATACGATAAGCAAATATTAACCCTTACACCATGCGTATAATTCAGTGAAAAAGTTACATGATACCGCGTACACTGCGGGCCTGACATGAAAAATAATTACATTATCTCATTCTAGACGTGTTACGCCAGAAATGTGTTTACACATGCGAGGGTGACACAGTGTAATCAAATCACTCGCCTGCCAGTAGGTACACTCGGGTTTATGCTGCCAGCGTGAGTCAACATGGCGTTTTTTGCACGCTGTATTTTATTGAGCACGGCGTAAAGTGTTTGTTGTTTTGACAAAGAATAAATAAATACCTAACTGCCAATTTATAACCTTTTTCAGATTAGTATTCATGTCCATGATAATTTTGACGGAAAATACTGAAAAAATAGATAAGATAGATTAACACGTCTTTATTGCTTAGCTTACAAACAATACAACACGTAAAAAAATAGTAAAGAAAATTTAGAGCTAGAAGTAAGCAAAGGCGGCCTTATCGCTTGCAGCAATCTCTTCCAGGCAACCTTTACCTTGAAAGAGATAGTTGCTTAAAAGATGCTTACGTTGATCAGAGAAAAATATCATGAACTTCTTGAAATTACCTGCTGATTCACACGTCATATAGGTACCTAGGTTAGGTAAGGTACCTACAGAAAAATTTGCATGACATAGCAATAGCAAAAACGGAAAAATTACTTGTTACAAAACACTACCTACTTACTGATGTATTTACTACGTTCGCGTGTCAGTCTACGGTTACGGAGCTCACTAAATATTATTATGAGCTAGACTTGGACGGACACGTGTTTTGCTTCCTAGCCCCAAGAGGGTTAAATACCATAACTCGTACCATAAATAGCTTTTTTCAATTACACGGACATGTTTCAAGGGGTAAGTGATATAGTATGTTTGTCAATCGAGTAGGTAGGTATTTCAAATGAAGAAGCGTTTAAGTTTGAATTAGAATGTGACTTTCTTAAAGTGAATCTTGTAATTCCTACTGAGAAATGAATGCTTTTGATTTTGATTTTGGCTGGTCTATCCGTTGAATAAATTTCAGATATATTTAACATTTTAATTCTAACAGCGCCACTAACCGCACACTACTTATTTGTAACTGATAAAAACTGGCTTACGAAGCAAAAATAATAAATAAAGCGTACAGCTCATATTCTAGTTCAACATTGCATGCATGCAGCGCATAGGATATTATTTTTGGACTCGCCAAACTAACCTCACAGGCTAGAACAGTAAGTACATAAATATTATAATTCGTAGGTAGTTCACCGCAGCAGAATATGCGAATAATACCCCGATACTAATAAAAGTTGGTCCACGCCGATATCAACCAATTTGCAAGGGAAATATCCCGGCGACTGCCGACGGACCGACCGACAGACCACCGTGTTTTGTTAACTTTTATTTTAGAGGGAACCCATTTTACCCGCTGAAACTATAGTTACATCGATAAAAACTATTTTGAAAGACTATGAAAATTCTAGAAATGCCATGTTAGGCGATCATCCTTTGTTGCGTTAGAAAAGTGTGAATTGAATTTCCTCAGATAGAAACACGGTTTATGTAGTTTTTATGTTAAATATCAAGATTAGTTACACGCGTGGCGCCGACCCCAAGTTATTGGGATTAGGGCTAGAAGATGATGATGATCAAGATTAGTTACACATAATGATGAAATGATTAGTTAGACATAGGTACACATCTGCTAGCGCTGCCGCGATCCCCTTCTTATAAAAGAAAAAAATATCCTGAATGTTATTTTGGTTAGATTTCACAATATTATTTCCGGACACATTTACAAGCGACAATGTCGTTGTTGCTTTCCATAAATCACTTTAAATCAATTTCCTGTAAAACATTTGCCGTTTCACTATAAGTAAGTATACATTTACCTACGTGTAAACCCACCACAGGCCTTGTGTAAATAACAAAAAGTAAAATCAAGATTGTTCTTAATAAATCAACTAGGGATGAAATTAGAAGTCTGAAAGAGACATCTGGCACTTTAATTTGTTTGTCGGCATTGTCGGTCGAAATTAATATTCGAATTTATTCAGTCCTGTATCGGCGAATCAATATTGCCAGCAGCGTCTCTTTCTCACCCGGAGTTTAGTACGGTCGCGGTTGGAAATTTATAAATTTATATTTGTGAGAAACCACGAAAAGCTTCCTGTTTCTTTTTAAGGTGAAAATGGGACCCTATTACTGAGACTTCGCTGACTGACTGTCTGTCCGTCTGTCACCAGACTGTATCTCATTTAATAGGTAGAGAGTTGAAATTTTCACAGTTGCCGTATTTATTTTGTATTGTTTGCTTTTAAATTTATAAGCTGAGATGTTTTCTAAAATACGTAAGCCTATTCTTTAACCTCGTTCTATTGACCAAGTAGGTATATCGATAGTTTGCGCCACAGTTGAATTCTTCTTTGCGAGTCGAAGACGAAACTAAATATTATCCTTTGACCAATATGTAGCCACATCAACCGCGTTTTCAGTGGCCGCCCACAGATCTTCAAGCGTGCAGGTGGTGGGGCACGCTGGGCATACCAAAAGATAGGACATGTTCTATGGTACAGAGCCGCACTGGCACTGCTCAGAGTCGCTGTAGGCCCATCAACAAAGATTCTTCTTCTAACGACCAATCTGTGTAGAAAGTCGGTTTAGAAATTTCCAAACCGACCACAGGAGGTCGCAGGCTGGGGAAAGAACTTCTTTTGTCAAGAAGTAAGAGAGTTCCAGCGTTGCGGCATTCTTCGATAGCTAAATAGCGTCCATAACATAGAAACAGTCAAATTAAACTACTTTTTCAATAAGATTGCATTAAACTATTTGCATTCTCTCGTACACTTTCAATTTTATTTTCGTAACGTTACCCCAAAGATTCTAAAATATACTCTTTACTGAGGTGACAAAGTTACGTCGGCGACTGTACCGAGTTCCCTGAAAGCTCGCTCTGTCGCGTAATTGAAATATTACGCCCGAGCAATTAGACGAATTGTTTGATTTATCTGTTTACTTTCCGTAAATAGATACAGTTTATAAACCACGACACTCTTTTGGTGCGATTCTTATAATAATATTTGTCGTCATCATCAACAGTCATGAGACGCCTAGTGCTGCTTGACATATTAAGTCTCACTCCCAAGTGATTTCCAGCTTCTTTACATGGTCATCCATCCATTAATACATCGCGCGGTATTGTAATACCAGAAATCATAATTCACTTATAAACATAATTCAGAGGTACTATACCTAGAAAAATGGGATCGCTGACCTGATAAACCTGTGACGTCACATAAGTTTGTTTAAAAGCCCAGTTAAATACGTAAAATCCTTGAAACATAGTACCTTGGTCACGTAAATACAAAATTGACATCCCTTCGTTGAATTGGCATCCCTTGCAAAAAGAAGGTGTACCTTGGGTAGTAAAACTTAATAATAGTGCATCCAAAAGCAATTTTTACGCTATAAAAGAGCTATCCGACTTTCCTATCCAACTTCTGAAGTCATTACCGCTATTATCTTAGAACTTTCTTCTATTATACAAGCTGACTCACACAATCAAACTGATGGCAGCTTATTCTCAGACTAATTGACCTACTTTTACTGTCTTGAAAAATATATGAGAGAATTTTACTTCATTTCCAAGAGGGTAGTTTTACTGCGTTCCAAAAAGCTTTAACATCAATTTCATCTTCGTCTATGAACAGCAAATTAAAAATGGTTCCACTTCTTTTTTTCAAATAGGTAACTGAAAAGGCTAATCGAAATTATAATGCATTTTTGGTTGGTTGATTGACGAATGTAGTCATCATTGTGACATACATCAGTCCATGACAGTCCACTGCTGAACACCTGCCTCCCTCAGGCTACGCCACAAGGTACGATTTCCTGTTTTCACTATCCAGCCGCTCTCTTTAAGTGATCAGTCCATCTGACCACAGGTCGTCCGACGCTACGCTTGCCGAGCTGTAGCCTTCACTCGAGAAACCGCTGCTATGTAGACATTTTACCTTAATAAATTAGGTACCTATACAGGTATATTTTATTACACCATACCGATTACGCTTATAGCCCCCATTAAGGATGCTCTATAACAGGGTGCCCTATGCTCTGACCGGGAGTTGAACTCGGGGCGCGACCTCTTCGTATGATGTATTCGATTGGTATAGCAAAATTATCATTAGCATGAGAAGGTGCTACAAAATATTCATTGTTAAGGAATTAAAGGATTGGTGAAACACTACTACAGTTAAATGACTTGATGAACCTAGGTAACACTGTTTTTGAAAATGAGTTTCAATTTCAAACTACAATCGGCCTAGTCATACAATACCTTCAGTAAAAAAAAGCAAGTGTAAGCTACGTACTTAAGTACATGCATAGGTATAGTACGTAAAATTAAGTGTGCCACTTTTTGGAGCGCTGGAGAACTCACTCCCCAGCAAGGCACAGTGGCTTATAATGAAAATTAATTTATGATCTCAAAATAGCACTACGGTAAATAGATAGGCAATTAAGTGGCATTTATCTTGGGCTTTCTGTCTGGAAAAAGTGTATAAAAATTGGATGAAGGAAAACGCTGAAGAAGACAGATAATTAGTCATTTTTGCAGGGAATTATGATCGAGGAGGTGATTTGGATTCATTTGAGATTTATGTCTAAGTATTTATAGACAGCTTCACCCATAAGAACATACTTGTTTTATTATGTAAGGTGTACAAACCATGAAAACAAGTTTAAGAAGTGAATCAATCCACAAAGCTTAATAACGGTCCCCAAAGAATATTGTACACGTTACCAAAGTTTACAAGAGCGTTGTCACATATGTGTCCCGGCCTTAATATGTGTTTCGGCCTTTATAAAGATTTCAAAACAGCGACATCTATTGGTATGCGATTAGTACTTGGTTCTGTTCTGTCAAAATTGTTATAGAAGTTCAGGAACACAGCTGATAGATGGCGCTATGTGTATGAAACGGTGAAGTTGTAAGTTACTTTCTTGGTTTTCTCATCATATCGTTCGTATAGGCAAGTCTAAATAATTTTGGATAATTAGCTGATAGTTGCACAGCGTTTGCAGTAGCATTTATAATTTTTCGTGCTTATATGATACAGGACATAACATTTTGCTATTTTGTTTAAGAGCCATCTATTGTCGAGTAGCGGAAACTGCAAGGTGGCACTTTAGACAGGGCCCTACTAGGCCTATTATAGTGCCATAGCGACTGAAATACCTAAGGTTTATTCTATTAGTCTAAAGAAAATTGATGTATTTTCTAAAAATTCTATGAACCAGTAGTAAAATGTTTAGAAATATTGGTAAAACCGTGGTTTACTTAATATACACTATAAGTCTTTCTTGGATGTCAGGATGGGTCGTGAATCCTAGGGACCCACCCTGAATTGGTGTCTGGCAACAAGTAGCGAAACAAGACATTCTAAAAACATCTAGAATAGTCGAATGTCTTCTAAAATGTGTATGAAAGAGAGGAGAATATCTTCTTTCGTAATGAGTAGCAGATTTCGAGAACATTATTCTTCTCGTAAGTTCGAAGCTTTTTGGTATAAAATAGCGAGCCATACGGCCTGCGGGGAGTTCAATTTTAATCGCGAAGTCTCACAGGACAAGAAGAGAAGTGAAAGTAAGTGAAACTGAGATAGTGCTGTGTGTCCTGTTAGAGAGAACCGTGTGCTAAACAGCTGTCTTGGGCGTTCAAGCTGTTTCTCGGTACTCGCGAGTGTGTGAAAAGTGCTTGGAACCCGTGGTGCACGTGGAGGGTGTGGTGTTTGATGCAGAGGATGCGTGCTTCAGCGTGCACTGGAATCGGCATTGTGGATGTCGTCGTTGTTGGTTCTTCGTGTGCTGGTGGCTTCAAGTTCCAGATGGATAAGTACAATTCATGCTTTCTTTCGAACCCTATCAGCAGTATATATTCCCTATATGAATGTTTACAAACATATTAATTACCTATGCTTGATAGTTCTGTATTCATTGAAAGCTGATAAGATTCGGAATATGGTCTTATGCTTTGGTTTTTAGTGCTAAGGTCATTTTATTGCAATAACTTTGCTTTGTTGTCGGGTCAAAATGTTTTAAAGAATCTGCGTTCTGATTGTTTCATATAAACTTTATAGTATCCACATCTAATCTTTAATTAGGGAAATTTGGGCTATTTAGTGTGTCGGTAGATAGGTAAATTAGATGTTAGGAATAGGTAGGATACCCTATAATCCCATTACTCCTATTCCTTACTTGTCTATCTATCATGCCATATATATGACTTTAATAACCAAATTAATAACATAATTTATTATTGCTATGCGCTACTAGCATAAAGTTCCTGTGTTAAAACTTACATAAGTAGATATGGTTAGGTATCTACTTATCTATTAATTGCTGTGGTCATCAGTGGATAAATTACTATTCTATAATTGCTGAGCGATCAAGGATTTATTTGATAAAATTCCTGTGGTTAAAACATACTTACATATTGTATCTACTTACCTACTGTTTGGCTTGGTCCATCAGTGGACAGATTTCTATTTTATGTACTATGGTTGCTGAGCGACTATGGACTTAATTCAGATCAGAAGCATTTATAAGAATTTCGATGATTTGCAACTAAATTTGGCGTTATTAAAATTTGATCCCGATGTGCTAGTACTTACGGAATGTAGACTAAGCCCAAACAAACCAATACCACGGTTAGATAATTATGAATCCTATCAAACAACTAGACAACTAAATCAAAATGATGGGGTCGTAATGTATATTAGAAACAGTTGCCTAGCTAAGGTATCCGAAATTGAAATTACTGACGCATCAGCTCTACTGGCTGTAACTTCCGAGTATTCTATTCTAGGTATTTACCGTTCACCTTCGAACATAAATGCTGAAAACTTCATACATTCGCTAACTCGCCAGGTTGAAGCACTTACTTCTACTAAGCACACTTTTATTTTAGGCGATATTAATATAAATCTCATCATTAAACCTACAGAAAAATCACACGAACGTACAAATAGACTAAACTACCTCAACGTTTTATCCTCTCTGGGATTTCTCCCAGGACATAACTTTCCCACTAGGTACGAAAACTGCCTAGATCACGCATTTCTGAAAATAAATAATGCAAGTAGGTCAGCATTTGTTGCTGTACTAAGTACTACTATCACAGACCATTCGATGGTCTTAGTAAACTTGTCGCAAGAAAGCAGTACAAGGCATCCCTGCAAATCTAAAGTGGTGTGTAACTTTGGTGACGCATATAATACTTTGGCAAACGCAGATACTTCTTTTTTGCACTTATGTGATGATCCTACTATATTTGCCAATACACTAATAAATATAGTCAGCGCTGCGATTTTGTCAAACACTAAAATCCGAGTAGTCCCTAGTGGTAAACGGCGTTTGAAGCCATGGATGACAGATGGAGCGTTAAAGTGCATTCGACTCCGAAACAATATGCAGATTAAACTCAAAGTGGACCCCCATAACGTCATTCTCAAGATTACATATAAAAGATTCAGGAATTTTTGCATTAATCTAATTCGTAAGCAAAAGACAATACAACAAAGCTCAAATAACAGAATCCCTTAAACATCCAAGAAAGTTTTGGACAACAGTTAATGATATTTCTCAGTTCAAACTACCCAAATCTACTAATAGTGAGCTGCTCAATATAATGCCGGGACCGCTTAATTCGGTAAATCATGTAAATGAATTTTTCGTTAAAATTGGGAAATCACTTGCTGACGAAATTATAAAACAAGCCAGAGTTGGCAGTACTGAAAGCTCAAGTGTACTAGACACACATGAAACTTCCTTTGTACTGCTTGAGACACACTCACAAGAGGTTGAAAGTATTCTAATGGGCTTAGATTCTGCAAGTTCTCCTGGCTGGGATGGGATACCCACAAAATTTCTAAAAATGTCTAAAGATATAATCATCCCCTTGTTAACTGAACTTGCAAACCTATGTTTCAAAACGGGTATATTTCCCAAGGCTCTAAAGAAATCGATTGTGACACCTGTGTACAAGAGTGGTGATAGAGACGACGTTAATAACTACAGGCCTATATCTGTACTAAATACTTTTTCTAAAATTATTGAGAAACTGCTTAACAATCGCCTGATATGCTACCTAAACAAATATAAAATCTTATCGAAGTCTCAATATGGGTTTAGGAAAGGACTTTCAACCCAAGACGCTGTCACAGCATTAACATCGGTCGTTATAGAAGAGGTTGATAAGCGCAATAAATGTCTCACAGTATTTTTAGATCTTAAAAAAGCTTTTGATACCGTCTCTATCCCCACTCTTGTACGTAGGCTTGAAAACATTGGTATAAGAGGTACCGCTCTTTCTCTGTTTAAGAGTTATCTTAGTGATAGGACACAAATCGTAAAGATAAATGAATTCAAAAGCGAAGAACAAGATATTACATTTGGTGTTCCGCAGGGGAGCGTGCTCGGCCCGACTCTGTTTTTGATATATATAAATCAACTTTGTAACTTGAGTGATAGCGGTGGACGAATTTTCTCCTACGCGGACGATACTGCTGTAGTTTTCTCCGGAAGGACGTGGCACGAAGTACAAAAGGCAGCCGAATTGGGCCTTGCAAGAGTAGCAGAATGGCTAAGTGCGAATCTTCTGACGTTAAATGTCGCGAAAACCAATTACATCTGTTTTGCTGCGTACAATAACTCCCAACCAGATGCGAGTTTCAGCGTTAAGATTCATACCTGTGGTGATTCTCTTAGCTTGAACTGTGACTGTGTCCTTATTAAAAAAGTAGCCTCCACCAAATATCTGGGAGTTGTTATAGACCAACGATTGTCATGGCATCCTCAGCTTGAGTTAGTTATGTGTAGAGTTAGAAAATTTATATGGATTTTCAAAAAACTCAGACACGTACTAGACAAAAATTTACTCAATAAAGTTTATGTAGCTCTTGTTCAATCGGTCATAACATACTGCATACCAGTATGGGGTGGGGCTACAACTACTCAGTTCATTGAATTAGAAAGAGCCCAGCGGTTACTCATTAAGGTAATGTACTTTAAACCGCGTATGTTTCCTACAGCTGCTCTATACAATTTAAGTGATCTAATGTCAGTAAGGAAACTATACATATTTAATATAGTTCTAAATCAGCACAAAACATTGCCATTTGACAAAGACAAACAGAACAAGAGACGGAATGACATAGTTGCTCGCTCACAACCAGTTCGAACAGCATTTGCTAGGAGACAATTTAGTAGCCAATCAGCGTACGTCTATAATGTTGTTAACAGAAAAATACGTATTTACCCTATGCAAAGATATAATTGTAAAAAAGTTGTAATGGAATGGCTTAAAACCTTACAGTATGAAGAAGTTGAATCACTCTTAAAACGAATAACGTAATACATGAAAGCACAACACATATACACACACACACACACACACACACACACACTCTCTCTCTCACACACACACACACACACACACACACACACACACACACACACACACACACACACACACACACACACCTTTGGAGGCAGATTTAAAATTAAAACTTATATTAATTAACTTATTTTAGCTTAAATTATTATTTGAATTGAATTATTTAAATTATTATTATTTTTAATGTCTTTATATTGCTGAATCATTACTGCTTTTGACTTGTTTAAAACAGTAGTTCACAAAATTGTATAGAATCGTATATCATAATTTTTATTATTAATATTTTTGGTTTGTCTCAATTTATTATTTTTATGTAACCCTGGGAAGTAGCGTGGCACTCCCAACACAAGCATTTATATATTGCTTACTGGGAGGACCTCATCTTTGTTATGTTATTTAAATTGAGAAATAAAGAATTTTTATTATTATTATTTATTATTATAATTGATTAATGTTTATGAAATATACATAAATAGATATTGTTAAATATCTACTAATTTATTGGTTATGTCCAACAGTGGACAAATAATCATTTACAACAGTTTCTTTGTCTTACAAAGAAAACAGTCTTCAGTATTGGAAGATGTCCGGCAGTGGACGAACATTTATTTATAACAATATTTTGTTATACAAACAAAATGTTCTTCAGAATAGGAATGTGTCCAGCTGTGGACAACTTGTACTTACCACAATAATATTTTATGGTACTTGCTATAATATCTTAGTTAGTACTCTTATCTAAGAATATAATATGGCTGGTAGAATGGATAATATACTATCCTTTATTTCTGTCTATCAAGCATAACTGACATAATTGTCTCTTCTATAAAGAATGTGGATATGACTGTGTGTTCACAGTAAATTTGCTCTTACTTGTTAATTCAAGTAAATATTTATCTGAAGTAATGGATATGTTTGGTAGACAATACCTACAATCCTTATTCCTACCCTTATTTGGGTTCTGATGCTTGATTTTGTATCAGTCATCTAAATGTTTATATTATTTATAAAATTATTCATGATTGGCCCATAGATGCCTAATAAATCTATGACTAAACAACCTATCTTTAACTACTAATTGTCCTTGAATGTCATGTGACAATTGTAATCTATCATCATCACTGATCTGTTCCAGCTATACTATCATTTTGCATTCGATATCTATGCATTAGCGTTTCTGATCAAAGACCATTTATTCGACCACAGGCGGTCATATGGGTTTTCATAATTGCATCAGCCTATTTACTACTTATATGGGATTTGCTTTTAGCTTTCCCAGATCACCCTTCGGCTCGCAATGTGAATCTCATATTTTAAAGGATTAAATATTCCTTCCCTATCAGACCTCCATATGGATTTGAATAAATGTAGACAGACGTCTTTTGCATAAGTATATCTGGATGTTCTGACCTTCGGGTCACCACCAATATCCTTCAACAGATTTCAGTTGGAAACATGGCATTCAACTGATAATATACATCGAACTAATTTTACTAAACTGATACTAAGGTATCTATTTTGGGTTAGTCATGAGACTAACTATATCAATTCTACATGTACTGCTCCATGAGTATCAGAATCTAAATGATTCCTATCATCTAACCTTCTTCGTAGTGCTTTTAAGCACTACAAGCGCCTGTGGTTTTGGCGCGTCTATTAGCAGAGACGGCAGTTCTCACCATATTTATCCTTCTTCTGGGGGAAGCAGATAATTTACCGTTTGTATTTGGTGGACGCTCTAATGGTTGTCTTTACAATGAAGTTTTATGCATGAAGAACTTGCATGCGTAGGGCTGATTATGTGGGAATGACCGTGGAGCGTTTATGAATACAGATAGGTATATATTGGCGTGGGCTTCTACATTCCTCGGGCGAAGCAGTGGGGGCCCGTTTGAAGTTCAGTTTCCTCCCTTTTTTTCTCTCCTGTTCATCAGAATCACTTTTATTATAATAGCTTGTACAGAGATGTCTCAATTACCTTTAAAAGAACTTTTGGGTTACATATTACTTTATTTAAACACAACGTATGGGTCAATAATTAACTAGACAATCACTCTTATATCACGAGCCATGCTTGAGGTATGGGTTTCTATAAAATCTAGAACTCAAGACATCATCTTCATAACAACAGAGACTCGCGGCTGGAGGCGTATAGTCCTTCATAAGGCTGCGGGGTCGGGTTTGTTACATTTGTTGCGCGTGACCAGAATGAAAAGGTCCCAAAATTGAGACATTTCATGTACATTCTTGTGATTTTTGTGAACTGGTGAGGGTGGCTGGATTCTGGGTTCCGTGGGGTCCCTTGGGTAGGTTTTGCGCTGTGATTTTAGGCCTTGCGTGCTTGAGAGGGTTTTTGAATCATCGGGCATCCATTAACAAGCATTTTCCAAAGATTTTCCTGCAAAATAAGAAAATATTAGTACGCAAATAAATTTTACGTATTTGAATTGTCAAAGTGGGGTGCGTTCGCACGACAAGGTTTCGTCTAATAATTTTGAAAACGTCAAAATTCAAACCAAGAAATTTCACGTTAGGAACTTTGCAAATAATATTTACGCGTAGATTTTACAATATTTGTGTAAGAATAATCATTATTTAGGTTATTTTTATGCTATTATAATTTTAAATGGTAAATTTGTAAAACATTTTTCCATCTAAAAATAACATTGAGAAAAATTTTTGAACGAAAACGAAACGCAGCCTTGATACGTCAGCCTGATGCTTTATTTTTTCGCTTGATTAGCTAAATTCTATTTAAGAAAGAGACGCAGTCTGTCATACTAGTAGTATTTTCGTGTCTTGCTATCTCGCTCCGACTTTATGATTAATGTAGAATGTGTGGGAAAAAAGTACGTGTTTGTTTTTGGTTATGTTTTGACAGTTCTTTGTAAAAATCGCGACGCGAATTTTCCGCGAAGTCTTTAGTGTTTTTAAGACAAAAATCTGATTAAGTATCCAAGCTTTTAGTGAAAAAACAATGGTTTCAGTAAGTTTTGTGCGTGCTGTGAAGTTTTTAGTGTTAGTTCTAAAGATTCCTTTGGAATCAGTGAAGCTTCTTGATTTAGTGATTTTTGTGATAAAAATGCACTTGAAAGGATAAGACAACATTCAAGTAAGTTTAACATAGGTTAAAATCATTCACTAACACATTCTTGAATATCATTACAAATCTCTGTTGATTTTTGTAAATTGTGCAAGAAATCCATTGAGTACAATTGGGCATTGCATTTTAAACAATCTTAGATATTGTAGGTATTGTATGGGGTCATAGGAATGCTTTGAGCTAAACATAACCTAGGCATTAGACCTAAGAAAATTGGAATTTAAGAATTGGTTATTTATTACCCTTCAATATGAAAATATTTGTCTCTTGGTAGTTTTGGCCGTACTAAGTTAATGTTGTAAATACCCTTTATTTATTATTTACTTCATAACAAAATTAATAGGTAGGAAAATATCTTACTACGGCTATTGTAGCCTATTTCCCATGGAATTTGAAGATTTTGTATGTGTCTAGCGTTGCTTTATCCTAAATAGTTGAAGAGATGGTACTTCTTTGAAGTTGGTGGTGTACATAATGGAGAGTCATAAGACTAGCCTTGTAGATAGTAAAGTGTAGGTATTTATTGAAAATTTGACAAACAATAATACACAATTTATTTTGATTAAACATGGGACCTACTTGTGAACGCATAATACATTATGTGAATCATCAGTATTTGTTCTTCATTAAGTTGAAACTTATTTAGATAAATCTGAGATTTGAAACACTTTGTTTTGATTTTAGGAGAGTACGAGGAGTATTTAATCAAGAATAGTGTGGAGTAAATAAGTGAACTGTTTAGATAGTGACTAAGATACCTAACTTTTTTTTCTTTGAGTGCTTAGATAGTGACTAAGATACCTAATTCTTTTAAAGTGATTTAAATAGTGACTAAGATACCTAAAATTTTTAGTGCTTAGATAGTGACTAAGATACCTAATTTTTTTAAAGTGACTTAAATAGTGACTAAGATACCTAAATTTTTTAGTGCTCAGATAGTGACTAAGATACCTAATTCTTTTAAAGTGATTTAGACAGTGATTAATATACCAAATATTTTAGTGTCTATAGTTATTATGTTTTGAACTAAAAGACAATCAAAATGCCTAGAGTACGCCAACAACGCCAAGCCTCTGTAGAAAGACATAGTCCAGTCCCTGTACTTTCATCTACCTTTAGAGCGATGAATAAGATGTTAAGAAGATCAATTGGGTTAATCAACCAGAAGATCTCCCAATTGGAAGTTAAAATTAATACAGCAGCCTCCAGCCCAGTCCAAAGTGACCCGGACCCTGATATGTCCCAACAAGGGGATTTATCTAATCCTAGTCAGAAAATATGTTATGTTAATGTATCTCAGTCTATAAATGTAGAAAAGCCTAGATTTCCAGGCAGTAAAAAATCTCGACCCGTCACATTTATTGAAGATCTGACTTCTTGGCTGAAAAAGACACCGGTAAACAACAACGAAGTAGATTTGATCATCGAGTGTCTTGAAGGAGAAACAAGAGATTGGGCAAGGATATATAAGGATCGATGGACTGGGTTGCAAGATTTTAAACGGGACTTTTTAAATACCTACTGGGGCGAAGCAGAGCAGAATGAGCTGAGAAGGAAAATAGTCTGCAGTGAATGGGATAAGGAACGTGAGCCCACTATGTTGGGTCACTTCATTTCTCTCACAGCCCAAGCTAAGATGCTGAGCTATCCCATTCCAGAGAAGCAGCTGATAGGAGACATAATGCGACATTTTCCTAGGGAGGTGCAGTACGCATGGGCCAGTCAACCAGTTGTAAACATATTGGAGGCAACGGAATTTCTAAGAAGACTGGATGATATTAATAAACTGAAAACCCATTCTACAACCAAAAGCATCCAAAACCTCAACCTTTCTCAGGAGGAAACAAAGTATATCAAGGGAGCAACGGGAAAGGATTCCAGCGTCAAAATCGTCCGTCGACCAGCAACTCCACACGCCCAGGAATTCCAGCAGCCGCCCTACCAGAACGAAGAGCTAATAACATAAATTTGTTGGAGAGCCCGGAGCAAATTGTCATAGAAGATAATGCGCAAAATTTAAACTAGTAAGAGCCAATGAAAGTAGCCCCATTTCATTTGGCTCTAACATACCAGTTACTTTAAATATTATGTTAAGGATGGGATGGAAACCTGGACAAACATTAGGCAAAAACAATAATGGATTGAGGAAACCTATTATACCGGATATTGAGCAGACACGGATGGCAGGTGATAGGAGAGGTTTAGGATATAAAAATGATGAAATTGATGATCCTAATTTAGAACTAGCCATCGTCAACACTATGCAAATTCAGAGTGATCAGCTAACGGATAGTATACCTACAGAATCCTCATTAGTATCTTCTTTATTTGATGAAGAAGATAACGCTGTATTTGATGAGAGGATGGAAGTGATAAGAGCAGAAATTGAAGTCAAAGTTTTGGGAAACGGTTTATTTGTCTTGTTGACACAGGCAGTGATGTAACATGTGTCTCTGAGTCTTTCTGGATCAATTTATCAGAGGCAAATCAAAAAATACCCACACTGCCTGTGAAACCAATACAGGTTAGAGGAGCAGTAGGACGGAAAAGTTCAAAAATTCAACAAACAGTTTTATTACCTGTAACCTTAGGAAAGACAGAAATTCAGACACAATTTTTAATCATACCTAATTTAATTCATTCTATGATTTTAGGTTTTGATTGGCTTAAGTTACACAAGACTTTAATTCAACTTAGAGAACCTCTAGGTATTTTCATAGGAGGAACTGAAGTCTTTGTGCCCTTCCAAAAACTAATTCCACCAATGTCCCAAGTTTCTGCTCTTAGTAAGGTAGATGATTTTCAAGGATATTTAGATAATATAAAGATTGGGATACCTTTACAGAACCCTGAGTTAGATAAGTTAAAACAAGTTCTTACTCAGCACAAGGAGGTGTTCACTAAGAGGTTAGGTAGAGCAAATTGCTATGAACATGAAATCAAAATGAGTGAGCACATTCCTTTATTAAAAGGACATACCCTATACCTTATGCTTATAGGAAAAAATGGAAGATTAATTATCTGAGATGATGGAAATGGGAATTATCTCTCGAGCATCCACACCATATAGTAGTCCATTAACTTTTACTATCAAACCTGATGGCTCAATCAGAGTATTATTGGATGCTAGAGAAATAAATAAATATATGGTAGCGGAATCAGAAGCTCCACCTATGCAGATTGATGTTTTAAATGCATTTCATGGTGTTAATTATATTAGCATCATAGACCTTAATAATGCATATTTTCAGATTCCAATCACTAAAGAAAGTAGGAAATATACCGGTTTTACATTTAATGGCAAATCATACATTTACAATGTATTACCACAGGGTCTCAAAACTTCAGTAGGTAGCTTCAGCAGAGCTATGGACCTGATTCTAGGGCCAGAAGTGAGAGACTTTTGTGTTAATTACTTGGATGATTTGGCCATACTTACTAGCGGGACTTTAGAAGACCATTTAGACCATATAAATATTGTCATAGGAAAACTCAGAGCTGCTGGACTGACTTGCAACATTGAGAAATGTAAATTCATTTGTAAAGAAGTAAAAATGTTGGGTCATATTATTACTCCAGAAGGCATTAAAACCGATCCTGAAAAAATAGAATCAATTCAAAACTTTCCAGTCCCTAAAAAAATAAAACATTTAAGAGCTTTCCTGGGATTATGCAACTATTATCGTAAATTCATTCCAGATTACAGTACTAAAATAATACCTCTATGTGAATTGCTGAAAAAGGTGTAAAGTGTGGCACTGGTCTTCTGAAGCTCAAGAAGCTTTTGATTCAATTAAAAATAGTTTCATAAATACTATTATGTTACATCATCCCGATACTACAAAAGAATATTACCTTCAGACTGATTGCTCGGGGGGTAGGACTAGCAGGTGTATTATATCAGTATGATGATTCAGGGGAAATGCAAATACTAGGATATTGTAGTAAGGCATTAAAGGGACCTGAACTTAGGTGGACTGTAACTGAACAAGAATTTTGGGCGGTAATTTATTGTCTTAGAAAATTTGAAACATATCTAAGAGGAGCCCGTGTAATAATTAGGACAGACCACAAGGCGTTAGTTTTTGTAAATAATTGGAAACTATATAATAGTCGAATTGTTCGATGGATTTTGTTTTTAGAACAATTTAACTACACAGTTGAGCATGTTAAAGGTAAAGATAATGTTGCAGTGGATGTTTTGTCCAGGTTTCCTTCCCAAGGGGCAATTGTACAGGAAGAACGAATTCAGTGTCCTGAAATATTTTATATGGAAAAAACAAAGAACAAAGAGTTATTAAGTAAACTTAAAGATATTGAACAATACCAGCAAAATGATTCAGAAATTAAAGAAATTATGTCATTATTGAATAACTCAGACACAATCAATAATACAAGATTGAATAGGATAGCAAAAAGATGTGTATTGAAAGATAATATTTTATACTTTAATCATGGGCCTAATCAAGATCTTTCTGTAATTTATTTACCTGAACAATTAAGAGAAAATATTATCACTCAAACACATAAAGAAATGGGGCATCAAGGATCTTTAAAAATATTTCAGTATTTGAAAGAACGTTTCTTTTGGCCTAGAATGAGGAAAGAAATAAATATTTGCCTTAGGAAATGTCATATTTGTCAACTATCAAAGAGTGATAACATTAAATTTGTAGGGGGAATGTAAATCCATTTTGACACAAAATGTAGGTGATTTAGTTTGTGCAGATTTGTATGGACCTCTTCCAAAGAGTAGTTTTGGTTCTGCCTACATTCTTGTTATTCAGGATTCATTTAGTAAGTTTGTAAAAATGTATGATTTAAAGAAAGCCACTGCTAGAGCAGTAGTCACTAAATTTAAAAAATTCTGTCAAATTATTAAACCTAAGGTGGTGATGACAGATAATGGTAGTCAATTCATAAGTGACCTTTGGAGAAACACTCTGTCAGAAATGGGCATAAAGTTCATTTATACTACTATTAGGAACCCCAGGCCCAACATTACTGAGCGTGTCAACAGGAACTTGGTCGAATGTTTAGAACTTACTGCCACAAGAATCATAAAGGGTGGAATAATTATTTGAAAAACATAGAAACATTATACAACAATACTTATCATGAATCGACCAAGTTCACTCCAAACGAAATTGTATATGGATTGTCTAACTCTTTGTCTTTTGATACTTACTTACCTGGTATTAATAGACAACTTAATCATGATGACATAATTAAAAGAGTAGGGGCAATTTCAATGCTATTCATTTATCTCGATATTATCCTTAGTTTAAGTTAATAATTGTAAGGAAATTTATGTAAATAAAGGATAATTGTTGGGACAAAATTATGCTCATTCAACATTTACAATTTAGTAATATGTGCTATATTTCCAATAATTAATCAATATCACTAAATGATAATAGTAAGCATCATTTTAATGAGCATATTTTTGTGTAAGGGGAATGGCACAGTTGCACTTAACTGGTCCATAGTACTAAAGAATTTTATTTTATGGAAAGAGAGAAATATTAAAATTAATATTACATACTATGAGGAGGACCATTTAAGTTAAACTGTTGGGGAGTAGGGTGGCCATTCTGGGGGGACACCCCCAATATTACAAAATAACTTTTGTTGTTTTATTTTTTTAAATCCTTTCAGTATATGCTATAGCAATTATTCTTTTACAACCAATATAAGTTTTATTTCAAGAAAACTAAATTTCACTATTTCATGCAGTAACTTTTTATTTCTTGCAGGTCTACAATCTGGGGAATACCGATTATGTAGTAAGGGAGGCGGTGTCCAATTTTATCTGGTAGACTGGGAGTTGATAGTTGAGGTCATTATGTATGTGTCTAAGTATTGGTTTTATCTAGTGTTCAAGCAGTATTGATGATAGATTGTAGTCTGGAGAACCGATGATTAAATAGAGGTCTGGGTCATGTCACATCTATAGAACGAGGTCTAGAAGGTGTTAATAAGTAGATTGCAGGAAACGGTAATGATAGTCTAGGAGATAGTGATTATAGTCTAGGAGCTGGTGACTGGATATGGTTTAGTATAGGTGTGGGTCTAGGTCTAGGTGATATCCAGTTATGGTCTAGGAGGAAGTGGTTGTAGGCTAGGAGCTGGTGACTGGATATGGTCTAAATGATGTTATATTTAGATAGTAGTAGTCTAGGAGGTGTCGACTAAATTGTGGTCCAGGAGGTAATGATTTGGAACTTATAGTACAGGAGTTATTGTTTATGTTTGGGGTAGATATAATTCTGTTGGTTCATTGTTTACTAAATAGATTGTTGATAAGAGATGGGGTATAATTGTTGCTGCTTGGTGTGTAAGATGAAGTGTGGGATTTTCTTGAACGAAGAACTTTTGATAGTTTTAGGAAACAAGGACTAAACATGGTTGGGGGGGGCGGAAAAGTTTACCAAATATTTCTTAAAATTGAATAATTTGGGGGGCGACATTTTTGATAATGAGATATGCCTGAACTAGATGACACTTTTGCATAAATGGTATGTTTGTTCTGCTCAATTTGTAAGTGTCATAAGTTTGGTGGTTTAATTAGCACTGAAGTCTTTTACTTTCCTGAAAATCTGACTTACTTGCTTATGTTTTACTTTGATAAAACACTAGAATTTTATCTCCATCCATACTTGATATGATTTTTTTTTTCTTTTCTTTCTATAACTTTAAAGTAATTAGCTAGAATTGTTATTTTCATATAAAGGTTCAGGATCAAATCATCTCACGACACTCTGTATTTATTTCTGCAGTGATTTAATGGCAGGCATATTTTGTTAGCACAATGGCAAGATATGTTTGCGTAATTTCACTGTTAGAGGTAGTATTGCTAGCAAAAACACAAAGGGAAGAATACGAGTGTATTCTTCTTAACATGGTAATTTTGCAGACTGAACATTTAGGACCAGGTTGGTCCAAACACACAACATATGTCACGATTTGATCAGAACAGTTCTCTAATATGTCTTTTTTTTTGGTTCTATCATGTCATGGATGTGAGTTAGGGAACCTTATTTTAATTAAATTACATATGTATTCTGATTTTGCGAATTAAGATCTTAGCTATTTTGAGTTAAGGTCTGATTTAAGCCAAATCATTCATTACTCTGTCATTACTGTGGCAGATAGCTGGCGAAGAGGCTGGATTTTTTGGGTCAGCATGAAGTCTAGCTTTCAGCTGGTTCGCTGTTTATGGTAATGTTGCAAGCAGAAATCCACAGCAGGTTTTCGTGCGAAAATCTGTGAACAAGATCAATTAACAGACGAACAAGAGTTTGCAATAGGTTTCTAGCATCTATTGTTAGTAAATCTATCTGCAGTCAACCTACACACAACAGATTGCACAAAAGATTTGGTTTAAACGCTTAAATTCAATTTTTAACATTTTTCAATTCAGATTCTTTGTATAATTCTTTATTATGAAGCATCCATGATTTTCAGGAAATCCAATAGTAATTATTGGCACAAGCACTTTGGGTAGAATAATCACATTAAAAGCACTTGGCTGCGTTTAGCGTTGTATTACTGGTAATAAAGCACTTGGCGTAGGCATAGTTGCATTAAGCGTAAACTGCGTAATTATCTATTATTTTAGTTTATGCGGTTGGCGTAAATTGTGAATTGTTTTTTTATGCACTTGGCGTAACTTAGCAAATTGGCATAAGGATAGTTAATTCTGCATTCAGCGTAAAATTGCGTGATTTGCAGCATTTGGCGTAGGTAACTTCATTAAGAGATGTATACAGCTTTTAGCGTAAATTCCATTAGGGCTTCATGACATTTGGTTCAGGCATACATATTTATGAAGTTTTGAAAGTCTTGGGGGCGGGAAGTGTTTACTGTTGTTGATATTTTATGTTCAATTTAGCTCTAAGCAACTAAATTTCACATAAAATAGGGGGCGAATTGTCACATATGTGTCCCGGCCTTAATATGTGTTTCGGCCTTTATAAAGATTTCAAAACAGCGACATCTATTGGTATGCGATTAGTACTTGGTTCTGTTCTGTCAAAATTGTTATAGAAGTTCAGGAACACAGCTGATAGATGGCGCTATGTGTATGAAACGGTGAAGTTGTAAGTTACTTTCTTGGTTTTCTCATCATATCGTTCGTATAGGCAAGTCTAAATAATTTTGGATAATTAGCTGATAGTTGCACAGCGTTTGCAGTATCATTTATAATTTTTCGTGCTTATATGATACAGGACATAACATTTTGCTATTTTGTTTAAGAGCCATCTATTGTCGAGTAGCGGAAACTGCAAGGTGGCACTTTAGACAGGGCCCTACTAGGCCTATTATAGTGCCATAGCGACTGAAATACCTAAGGTTTATTCTATTAGTCTATAGAAAATTGATGTATTTTCTAAAAATTCTATGAACCAGTAGTAAAATGTATAGAAATATTGGTAAAACCGTGGTTTACTTAATATACACTATAAGTCTTTCTTGGATGTCAGGATGGGTCGTGAATCCTAGGGACCCCCCCTGAATTGGTGTCTGGCAACAAGTAGCGAAACAAGACATTCTAAAAACATCTAGAATAGTCGAATGTCTTCTAAAATGTGTATGAAAGAGAGGAGAATATCTTCTTTCGTAATGAGTAGCAGATTTCGAGAACATTATTCTTCTTGTAAGTTCGAAGCTTTTTGGTATAAAATAGCGAGCCATACGGCCTGCGGGGAGTTCAATTTTAATCGCGAAGTCTCACAGGACAAGAAGAGAAGTGAAAGTAAGTGAAACTAAGATAGTGCTGTGTGTCCTGTTAGAGAGAACCGTGTGCTAAACAGCTGTTTTGGGCGTTCAAGCTGTTTCTCGGTACTCGCGAGTGTGTGAAAAGTGCTTGGAACCCGTGGTGCACGTGGAGGGTGTGGTGTTTGATGCAGAGGATGCGTGCTTCAGCGTGCACTGGAATCGGCATTGTGGATGTCGTCGTTGTTGGTTCTTCGTGTGCTGGTGGCTTCAAGTTCCAGATGGATAAGTACAATTCATGCTTTCTTTCGAACCCTATCAGCAGTATATATTCCCTATATGAATGTTTACAAACATATTAATTACCTATGCTTGATAGTTCTGTATTCATTGAAAGCTGATAAGATTCGGAATATGGTCTTATGCTTTGGTTTTTAGTGCTAAGGTCATTTTATTGCAATAACTTTGCTTTGTTGTCGGGTCAAAATGTTTTAAAGAATCTGCGTTCTGATTGTTTCATATAAACTTTATAGTATCCACATCTAATCTTTAATTAGGGAAATTTGGGCTATTTAGTGTGTCGGTAGATAGGTAAATTAGATGTTAGGAATAGGTAGGATACCCTATAATCCCATTACTCCTATTCCTTACTTGTCTATCTATCATGCCATATATATGACTTTAATAACCAAATTAATAACATAATTTATTATTGCTATGCGCTACTAGCATAAAGTTCCTGTGTTAAAACTTACATAAGTAGATATGGTTAGGTATCTACTTATCTATTAATTGCTGTGGTCATCAGTGGATAAATTACTATTCTATAATTGCTGAGCGATCAAGGATTTATTTGATAAAATTCCTGTGGTTAAAACATACTTACATATTGTATCTACTTACCTACTGTTTGGCTTGGCCCATCAGTGGACAGATTTCTATTTTAAGTACTATGGTTGCTGAGCGACTATGGACTTAATTGATTAATGTTTATGAAATATACATAAATAGATATTGTTAAATATCTACTAATTTATTGGTTATGTCCAACAGTGGACAAATAATCATTTACAACAGTTTCTTTGTCTTACAAAGAAAACAGTCTTCAGTATTGGAAGATGTCCGGCAGTGGACGAACATTTATTTATAACAATATTTTGTTATACAAACAAAATGTTCTTCAGAATAGGAATGTGTCCAGCTGTGGACAACTTGTACTTACCACAATAATATTTTATGGTACTTGCTATAATATCTTAGTTAGTACTCTTATCTAAGAATATATATGGCTGGTAGAATGGATAATATACTATCCTTTATTTCTGTCTATCAAGCATAACTGACATAATTGTCTATTCTATAAAGAATGTGGATATGACTGTGTGTTCACAGTAAATTTGCTCTTACTTGTTAATTCAAGTAAATATTTATCTGAAGTAATGGATATGTTTGGTAGACAATACCTACAATCCTTATTCCTACCCTTATTTGGGTTCTGATGCTTGATTTCGTATCAGTCATCTAAATGTTTATATCTACACTAATATAATAAAGAGGAAAACTTTGTTTTTTTGTTTTTTTGTTTGTTTGTTTGTTTGTATGTAATCGATAAACTCCGAAACTACTGGACCGATTTCAAAAATTCTTTCACTATTAGAAAGCTACAACATCCCTGAGTAACATAGGCTACTTTTTACCACGGAAAATTCCTCATTCCTACGGGAAAACGGTTAGCAGCAGGAAAACGGGGAAATAAAGCAGATATTACCCAAATTAGCCAAACCGCTTTACCTATCCTCGCGAATTTTGGCACTGATATTCATCATCATTGGCCTCATACGTCTGTGACAGACGATTTATTCAGTGTCTGAGGCAAGATTTTTCATGGCTGTATAAGCCGATACGGGAGCGGCATGACTTTCCGCACGCTCTACAAACGAAGGTGGAATTAGAGACTGGCACATGCATGTTTAGATGTCGTTTTTGCCTTTTGTTTGCGAGACCAGCGAACCAGGCATCATCGTGAGCTTTACGCCCATCAAACACACGCTTTCGCCATACATCCCTATTCTCAGCAAGCTTCTCCCAGCTTTGATGGTCGATGTCAAACGCAGCCATGTCCCGTTTGGCGCAATCTTTGAAACGTAGCATCGGTCTTCCAACTCCTCTTTTGGCGTTAGCTACGGCGCCAAGTAGGACACGCCGCGGTAGACGCGAAGGTTCCATGCGGTACACATGCCCTAGCCACCGCAATCGTCTTTGCTTAAGCAAAGCGGTAAAGCTAGGCAGCTGTGCAATTTCTAGAACTCGCTCGTTTGTGACTCTGTCCTGCCAAGTTATATGCAAGATGTTTCTTACGCAGCGCATATGAAATGTGTTGAGTCGACGTTCTTGTTTTGCGTACGAAGTCCAGGTTTCAGCTCCATACAAGAGTATGCTTAGAACGCAAGTTTGGTAAACAATTATCTTGGTTTTTGTGGTCAGGTGTTTATTATTCCATACTCTTGTACTGAGCCTGCCGAACATGGTCGCCGCTTTGCCGATACGAGTATTGATCTCAGCATCGAGGGTGAGATTGTTCGACACAGTCGACCCCAAGTAGCAAAACTTGTCAACTATGTTCAAGGGAACGCCACCGAGCAAAATACGTGGTGTTTCTCCACCTTGAGCTAGCACTACTGTTTTTTTGGCATTAATGGACATTGAGAACAGAGAACAAGCGTGGAAAACTTATCAACAATGTCTTGAAGCTCACTTTGAGAATTAGCAACGAAGGCTGCATCGTCAGCGAACAAAAGGCTATCGACGAATAAGTCATCGCGGTTACGCTTTGACTTAAGAAGCGAGATATTGTACAGCTTCCCGTCAGCCCTAGTGTGCAGGTGTATACCCTGTTGGTCATCGCCGAAAGCAACTTTAAAAAGCAATGAGAAGAAAATACCAAACAGGGTAGGAGCCAACACGCAGCCTTGGCGAACACCTCTACGCATTTCGAACGGCTCAGATGTATTGCCGTTAAAAACAACAGATCCTTTCATGTCCTCGTGGAAGGATTTAATGAGGCTTAGAAGTTTTGGAGGGCACCCGATGTTTAAAAGTGCAGTATAGAGTCCTTCCCTGCTCACGGTGTCGAAGGCTTTGTTAAGGTCGACGAACGCCACAAACAGAGGTGTTTTCTGCTCTCTACACTTTTCCTGCAGTTGGCGAAGTGTAAAGATCATATCTGTTGTGGAACGTTGGGCGCGGAATCCACATTGCGATTCGGGATATACACGATCAGCAAGTTTTGGAGTCTTATTAAGACTAACCGAGCAAATAATTTACCTACTATACTTAAAGGGATATTCCACGATAACAGTTACAGTCACCGCGGTCACCTTTGCCTTTGTATAGGGTAATGATGTTAGCATCGCGCATATCCTGTGGTATATATCCCGCTTCCCAACATTTACACAACAGATTGTGCAGGATGGGTAATATGCACTTGAGCCTGATAATTTCGGCGTGGGTACCATCGTTTCCAGGTGATTTTCCAATTTTAAGCTGCTTTACAGCCTTGTGGTACTCCCTTATGGTAGGAAGATCATCTAACTCAGTCCAGGTAGCTAGTTTTGGCATGCAATCTGCAGCTTCTGGCATTATGTTCACTGGTTCTGAGTAGAGACCAACATAATGTTCTACCCATCGTTCGAGTTGGCGTTGAGCATCCGTAATAACAGTGCCGTCCGCTTCTTTAATGGGGCTGTTTTTAGGAAAAGGACCAAGGGCCTTTTAATCCCAGCGTAAACACCACCAAAGTTTCCCATATCAGCGCATGATTGAATGCTTTGACAAAGCTCGGTCCAGTATGCATTTGCGAAGTACCGTGATGTGCGTTGTAAAGCTGATTTTGCATTCGATAGGTCGATACGCGTCTTTTCGGATGGGTTAAGGCGATGTTTTAGCGCAGCTTGTCGTTTGGACTCGAGCAGAGGTGTAATGTGTTCGAGATTTTCAGCGAACCAGTCCTGGTTTTGGCTTTCTGATGACCGAAAGCCGTACCGGCTACTTCTGTAAGTAGTTTCTTTACTTTGCCCCATTCCTCCTCTATCGGAGCGTCTACATCCCAGGTGGCAACTTCGTCGCGTACCAGCTCTTCATACGTTTGGACCACCTCATCGTCTCTGGTTTTTGGAAGATCGAGCTTCTTCCTACCAGGCAATTTGGATGAGTGGATCTTTTGTGAGCTATAGCAACTTGTGATGCCACCAGGGAGTGATCTGTGTCACAATCAGCGCTGTGAAATGATCGCGTGTGCAGGGTCTCGCGGAGATTTTTCTTTTTGGTAAGGATAAGGTCCAGTTGATGCCAGTGTCCAGAACGAGGATGTTTCCAGGACACTTTGCGAGTTGATTTGCCTTTAAAGTAGGTATTGGTAACACACAGTAGGTGTTTAGAGCATAGCTCTAATAAACGTTGGCCGTTTTCATTAATCTTCCCTATACCGTGGTTACCTATACAATCTGGCCAAGCAATGTTGTCCTGTCCGACCCTAGCGTTAAAGTCGCCCAGAATATATAAGCGGTCAGATGGTTTTAACCCGCGTAGAGTCTGGTCGAGCTGGTCATAAAACTGTGTTTTGGCTTCATCTGTTGAGGATAGTGTTGGTGCGTAAGCAGAAATCAGTGATACGTAACCATGGTCCGTATTCAATCGCAGCAACATAATGCGTTCCGAGATGCCGCAAGGAGCCTCTATAGATGTTAAGAGGTCGTTGCGTATGGCAAAGCCAACACCATACTCGCGCACAGCGCTGCTGTCCTTTCCTTTCCAGTAGAATGTATAATGTGTCTCACGCAAGGAACCCTCGTCAGGAGTCTGGTCTCTTGTAAAGCGCAAACAGCAATGTTCAGTCTGTGTAGTTCGGCGTCGATTACGGCAGTTTTACGCAGATCTTGTGCGTCAGTAGAAGAACCTCCACAGGTGTCAGGAGGCCTGTCCTCATAGTACGGACATTCCATGTTGCAAATCGCATGGATAAGCGGGGTTGGTTTGTAATATTTTTATGCCTGTTAGTCGCAGGTGTACAATGTAACGGCGCCGATTGTCCAGTTGAGGCTGGTGCTCTCTACACCTAAAAGAGCAAACCAGCACCGGGGCGGATCAGTACCTTATTGGTCGGGGCTGCCCAACTTGGAGCGGGCGGTAACTGATCAGTGGGTCTACGATGGACCCTCCCACTGACGGAAGCGACCCCTGGCGCCCGCACTTACGCCCATACGTGCAGACTTATAACCGGTCACTGCCACTTCCCGTGTTGTTATCCGCGAGACGCGGGTGAAGTTTCCTCTCCACAGACACTGCGTTGCCTGGGACGCAATTATGGAAAACGCAGGGCTGCCCAGGACCTGCGCCACCCTCTAGGCCTTCCTGGCTGACTCCACAGGAACGACGAGTCGATACGTGCGGAGCCAGGTCGGCTGCAGGAGTCTGCCGCACGATATATATGAGTTAATCGCACCTGACGGAGACCCCATTCCGGGTTTAAGTGTGGAGTTTTCCTTCTCCAGGACCCTGGTCCACTTGGGTCGGAATAAATCCCTCGGTCGGCTCTTACGACCCCCACGGGAAGAGAAGGGGTGGTGCTATTCTACTCTGCCGGCACCACACGGCCGGGCACTGATATTACTATCATATAAAAGATGGGCATGGTCAGCCCTCGAGGATCTGGAGTACCTGATGAAGACCACCAGCATCCCATATAAACTATAAGAGATACGGTCATGGCTTCATAGAAAAAGTTGTTCACCATGACGGGCCGCTTCTGCTGGCACATGGTCATCGAGGATCTGGAGTACCTGATGTAGACCACAAGCATCCCATCTAAACTATAAGAGATAGGGTAATGGTTTCAAAGTAAAAGTTATTCAGCACGACAGGCTGCTTCTGCTGGCACATGGTCACGAGGGTCTGGAGTACCTGATGTAGACAACCAGCATCTCATCTAAACTATAAAAGATTCGGTAATGGCTTCAAAGTTAAAGTTATTCAGCATGACGGGCCGCTTCTGCTCGCACATGGTCACGAGGGTCTGAAGTACCTGATGTAGACCACCAGCACCCCATCTAAACTTTATTAGACTCGGTAATGGCTTCAAAGTTAAAGTTATTCAGCATGACGGGCCGCTTCTACTGGCACATGGTCACGAGGGTCTGGAGTGCCTGATGTAGACCACCAGCATCCCATCAAAACTATAAGAGATACGGTAATGGCTTCAAAGTTAAAGTTATTCGCCATGACAGGCCGCCTCTGCTGGCACATGGTCATGATGAGTAACTTCTGCTAGAATGGATTAATGGACTTTTTACTACGGGCAAAGATCCCATTTCTACGGGAAAACAGGTAAGTAGCAGCGAGTGAAACCGCTGGGCGGGCCGCTAGTTATTTATAAAATTATTCATGATTGGCCCATAGATGCCTAATAAATCTATGACTAAACAACCTATCTTTAACTACTAATTGTCCTTGAATGTCATGTGACAATTGTAATCTATCATCATCACTGATCTGTTCCAGCTATACTATCATTTTGCATTCGATATCTATGCATTAGCGTTTCTGATCAAAGACCATTTATTCGACCACAGGCGGTCATATGGGTTTTCATAATTGCATCAGCCTATTTACTACTTATATGGGATTTGCTTTTAGCTTTCCCAGATCACCCTTCGGCTCGCAATGTGAATCTCATATTTTAAAGGATTAAATATTCCTTCCCTATCAGACCTCCATATGGATTTGAATAAATGTAGACAGACGTCTTTTGCATAAGTATATCTGGATGTTCTGACCTTCGGGTCACCACCAATATCCTTCAACAGATTTCAGTTGGAAACATGGCATTCAACTGATAATATACATCGAACTAATTTTACTAAACTGATACTAAGGTATCTATTTTGGGTTAGTCATGAGACTAACTATATCAATTCTACATGTACTGCTCCATGAGTATCAGAATCTAAATGATTCCTATCATCTAACCTTCTTCGTAGTGATTTTAAGCACTACAAGCGCCTGTGGTTTTGGCGCGTCTATTAGCAGAGACGGCAGGTCTCACCATATTTATCCTTCTTCTGGGGGAAGCAGATAATTTACCGTTTGTATTTGGTGGACGCTCTAATGGTTGTCTTTACAATGAAGTTTTATGTGGGAATGACCGTGGAGCGTTTATGAATACAGATAGGTATATATTGGCGTGGGCTTCTACATTCCTCGGGCGAAGCAGTGGGGGCCCGTTTGGAGTTCAGTTTCCTCCCTTTTTTTCTCTCCTGTTCATCAGAATCACTTTTATTATAATAGCTTGTACAGAGATGTCTCAAAGAACTTTTGGGTTACATATTACTTTATTTAAACACAACGTATGGGTCAATAATTAACTAGACAATCACTCTTATATCACGAGCCATGCTTGAGGTATGGGTTTCTATAAAATCTAGAACTCAAGACATCATCTTCATAACAACAGAGACTCGCGGCTGGAGGCGTATAGTCCTTCATAAGGCTGCGGGGTCGGGTTTGTTACAGCGTGTTCAGTTTTATTGGAATGGATCACGCCTGACTCTTTTTGGTATTTTTTTAATCTCCATTAAAGTTTTTATTTTGTTAAGGATTAGATTTGGTAAGTATAGATATTTTCACAGGAGTAGGCATGCTAGAATTTTTTACTTTTTGAGTTGTATTGGCAACCGAGCCCAGTCTAAAATCAAATATGCTAACGGACATAGAACAAACAAAGTCACAACAGTGTATAGACGGTATTTACGCTACACGTTACCAAAAACTGTCCGTGTTTTCGAGTGAACTTCAGTTTTCAGTTTCCAGGTAAAGCTTTCGGAACACGTAGAGAACATTCAGATAAGATCACACGAAATATTAATAGAAGGTGCACTCTTCGAGCTCATAGAAAACAAAAGTTGATTGATTAAATCGATTGAACAATATTATGAATTAATTTATAAAGCCATCTGCGAAACTCTCGTGAAAAACACATGATACGTAAAAATAAGTTTTCCTTTTTTGAATGAAAACCATCTTTTATTTTGACCTAGACTAGTATTTTCGCTCCAAAACTAGTGCTTAATCTCCCCTTTCTTCAAGTCTTAGTTTTGTTAATGGTCCATCCACTAAACTCTGTTAAAACTTTACACAAACCTTTGTCCAGCTAACAGACAGTTCATTCCTGTGATTTTTATGTTCATACCTATGTCAAATTGTCTAATAGGTATGAAACAAGATAAATAAAGCAATCACACTCACGCCTTGCTCACGCCACGCACCGGACCAAAATGTAAACACTAAATACGAAATAAAATACTTTTATGCTGGAACAACCACTTTTTATTACCAAACTTCAATAGCAAGAGAGAAAACTACTGTCTTTTGTTTTCTTTTTTTGAATTGATTTTGTTCGAACAACGCTTGGCACCGGACGCAAACCGGACGATATTGCGGTTTGTGACAGCCACCATCTAAATGACATGTCGGTCGCAAGTTAGCGGCATAGTGTGCTATGCTATGTATGTGTGACTATGACATGACAGCCAGTTATTGTATATTTCGTAAACGTCTCGTCATAAAACTGGGGGATGACGTGTATTCTCCAATCTTGAATTTGGCAAAATTGTCTCTTTCAATGGCTGCTTTACAGTGAAAAAGTTGTGAATAACTAACTCTTCAAAGACGTTCAAAGGAGAGCAAGCATTTCTGCCGTGTAAATTAGAACCCCAACTTTCTTCATCAGTGGAACTTTCGGATGCGGGCTGAAGGCGAACAGAATATCATAAATTCTGAGGAAACATACAACGTACAGGACGTTTTATTTATTCTATTCGGGGTAGGCAGAGCGTTAATTAGTTCAAAAATAGGGAAGTTATCGCCTCGTCTAGCAACCTTTCTCTAAATCTCACTCAAAGAAGAAGGAGAACCATCAGCTATTTATTGCAACACACACGTAAAGTATGCACAATATGGTATAACATAATTTGCTAGATGACGACATGGTCAAAGACCGGTGTGTCTTGGCTCTAAGGTTTAAGCTAGTAAAATATTAGGATCGTTAAAAGTGCCATTTGTCTTCCGTTTCGTGCTAAATACTTACAAAAAGATAATTAAGTATCCCACTGCGGCGCATACCAATGCAGTATAACCTTGATCACTGTCGACCAGTGACCTTTAATAGCAATAAGGTACCTATAAGTAGGTTCGTAAGTAGTGATGGGCATGAACCCGGGTATTTATCTAATTACGTGGTAAATACCCATAGGTACGTATCCAGTAAATACCCGTATGCACCCTAATTGGTGGGTAGATATAGTTTTCTCGTTTGCTAGCATAATTATCCATAGAAAAATTTGTTAAGCTTCATGGTCTAAGCATGCCTGCAAAGTTTTTGGTACACCGTACCGAACACCCTTATAAGCAAATATTTTAAAAAACAAACCAGCCAGCCCATGAAGCTGAACAAGTTTCCCTAAGAAACATACTTAGGGTAAAATATGAAAAAATACAATTTGACTTTTTACCTCCGAAAATGGACTTGTGTGACTGCTACTTCGCACTCTATAAATTTTCAATAATGATAAAAAATAATGATAAAAAATACAATTATGATGTTCAAAAAGATTTTTTTCAATCTACCGCCTAATATTATATCTAAATAGGTACATTGGGTCCACCACCGCCCATCTCTATTCGTAAGTAAGTCAGTTGTACTGGCGCCATGCACCTTATACATTTTTGTTTGTCAAATTACGCAAAAAAGTTAATCATTAAGATCAAGCCTTAGAAAGCCTTAGAGTATACTAAACAAGCTATATTTTCCAGCGTAAGCAATAGTTCTATAGTTACTTAATGTAGGAGAAATACAGGTGTAGATATAAATAGTGTTGTCAGTTTTGTTTTGCTACTGTCGGACAGAGATGTATAATACTCCTTGCCATGATTCGCTTTTTACAGCACATCGACATTGGAATAAACAGTGATGCTAAGCCAGCATCACAATGATTGTGTTAAGCCTACCTTGGACTAGTTCTAATTGTTTAAAAGTAAGTAAATTAGTCATATAAAGTGTATAATAACTTGAACTGAATTCCACGGCACTACCACGTGCTCAGTGACCTCGTAGTTTATTCAACTTAATCTCGGTTTCATACTAAATAGGTACTTTACTTATTTATTCTACTTACTTACTTAATTATTACGTAATTCTTGGTTTATTTAATGGGTAAGCACTGTTACTCTAGATACTCTTGTCTTGTACAGCTTAGTTTGTTAACAGTTCGTATACCCGTTTGTAATAACAGAATTAATTAAAAACACAAAGCGATAAATAAAAAAATACTTTAAAGTTCTTATCCGTCTAGACTAGACTCGTACAATCAGCAAAACTTTAATCTGATAGATTAACTGAAACATTACCTACTGATACGCAAAAAAGATAAGAAATTGAAAAAATGTCACGCATCGACCGGGGCCACAAATCTATGAGCGCATTAAAATCCCAATAGATTACTGATCTTGTTTATTTTAACAAGAACAACCACTATAGTTTTATCTAATTGATGCAACTCGAGCTGCTGGCAATAGTACCTTACCCTGAACTTAATAATAACAATAAACAATGCTTATAACAATTTAAATGGGTAGTCCACTACTTTTGTTATGAGGTTTAACAATGAAAGGTGCTATACCACTAGGTTGACATCCGTAAAACTTAAATATAACTGATTATGCCCAGTTCAATGTTCCTGTTTGTTTAAAAATACATCAGTACACCAATTCTCATGACTGTAGGTACAATCCGGTAGAAAACAGCCTTACTTTTAATTGAGTGGTGCTCGCTGACATTTATCGGCCAACGCTCCGGTTGCAAAAGGACGACACCTGCGCTCTTCACCTGAATGTCACTTCCCTGAGTCCACACATCCGATGAAGCCAAGTCACTGCGCGGGATTTTCGCGGTCGCACCCACGGGCCCTTCCAATACTACCTCAAGGCCTTCACTCTCCGTATATAACGAGTTCACCGGCCCGCAACGACACACTTTGTTACTTTCACGCGAGCAGTGAACATTTTCAAAATGTACAGGCTCGCAGTGTACGCCTTTGTGATCGTGGCCGTGACGTGTCAGCAGGAGGGGGCACGACGAGTCCCCAAATACGCAGGAGACCCCAAAACAGCAGCCATCGTGCAGGAAGCCCGATACCTCAGCGGGAACGGAGCTTTCGGTGCCGCCTACCAACAGGAGGACGGAATCAACTTCAAAGAAGAAACCGACGCCGATGGAAACCGAAGAGGCAGTTACTCCTACGTCGATCCCAGTGGACAAACTAAAACTGTGAACTACATCGCTGGCAAGAACGGATTCCAAGCCACCGGCGACCACATTCCGACCGCGCCTCTGCCTGTCGCGCCCACTCCTGGCTACACGCCGGACCCGCGGTACAACTCCCCTGACTACAAGCAGCAGCAGTACTCCGCTCCTCAGCAATACACCGCCCCCGCTCCCGCGCGCAACTACGGTGGCAAACCCGACGAGGACGACGGCCAATACCACCCTGAACTGTACGAGCAAGAGAACTACGTCGCTCCTCAGCCACAGTACCAGCCGCAACCCCAGCAGTACCAGCCTCAACCTCAGCAATACCAACAGCCTCAGCCTCAAGCGCAGACTTACAACTTGAACAACATCTACCCGGGCACACAGCAGGCACAGTACAGTGGTCTGCACACACAAGTTGCCCCTCAGACGTACAGTCAGCCTCAGCAATACTCGCAGCCGCAGCCCGCTGCTCGCCAGCAGTATTACGACCCGACGACCCCTCCCCCGACCCGCTTCTTCCCTCCCGGTAAATTCAGTCTGAACAGACAGCCTGATGGCTACACTTACTCCTTCCACAAGGTATAAATTCCTCGCTCTTGGCGAACTTGGCATCAATTTTAATATCGCCGAGTCATCACGGGGCGTAGCGAGTAACCCCACACTCGTCGCCTCAAAGCATTTCTTAATTGTTGTTTGCTGTGATATTGTGTGTTAATGGACAGGTATTATTGCGTTCGTTAATGTTGTTAATAGAAGAGGGTCGGCGGATGTGCGTCAGTTTGTAAACTGAACTTGTAAATAAAAATGTAGAGTTACCAAAACTGTAAAAAATAAATTTAAACTATACATTTTGTTTCATTATTACTACTATTTTAGTACTATGGATAGGTTACTATGCCGAAAACTAAAATAACCGTGACTAAATTTGAAATTGTGTTACCGATTCGCTATTATCAATTTATCGCGTGTAATTTTATCGTCGCCTGCCAAACTAAAATTAACTTGATCGAAATGTACTTGCGCCAGTACTTCCTGGTGGCAAGTGGCAAGGCTGCTGGCTGGGCGGGTGCCGTGTCCGCATTCTAGTCACTTGCACAAGCCACTGGCCCAAACTAGATCACCTCACTTTACTTATAAGACCAAATTTGGTAGAGGGAGCCTAGAGAACAAAGTGAAGCCATAAACTAGTCTACTGACTGTAGCTAGATGTAGCTGCTCCCAAAATGGATCTAACAAAGAAATTCAAATTAAATTAGATATCTGCTTTGTATAAGAGATATAATTTTATACCGGTAGGAGGCAGTATTGAAAATTCTTTAGCGTGTGTGAACAACATTTTTCTAGAAGAAAAAATGTGTTCACGAGTGAAATGTAAAACTGTCTCTACTTGATGGCAAGCAGGCACACTCTCACATGTGAATTTTACAGAACATCGACGATATTGACTCATGCTACACTTTTCTCGGCTCCCAGACGCAATCATAAGCACAAGGATATTATTATATTGCCTGCAGAACTGGTTACCATTACCACGCCCCACTTGACTCTTACCTATACACCTATAGGTAAGTATGACCTATAGGTAGATACTACCTGCATTGCAGCTTTATCGGCCCAGAACTATGCTAATTTCCTTAGTAACAAAAGGTTTTATCTAGTGCTCTAGATTTTAAGTAATGGAAGAATTTGCATGTTTCGGCTCAGACAGTGAAGGATATCTTGTTATCAGACCAGTCTATCAACAAGGTCCTTTTATCGCTACGTGAATGAGCACGCTAAGTGAGAAACTTTTGTGTAATGCATGATTTAGTTGCGGAAAAATACTCGTTTAAACAATAATAAAATACATAGCTATTTCGAGAATATCCTTTTATTTAAATACCTACAAGGTGTCCAGGAAAACACTTTAGTCTCATAATGCAACTTTCTTCTTAAACCATGCCTTCTTGGATGACCTTCCATGCAATTAACAATCAACTTGTGAAGATAGTAAATGCATCATCATCAAAGCCAATTCACAAAACACCTCCACGTTTAAACGCAGTTTCACCGCGAAATGCGCACTCAAAAAATGTTTTTATTAAGCCACAAACAGACAAACGATTGAAACTGCCAAAACACCGTTATCAAAATATTAAATCAGCTGGCAATAAAAAGTTACCATCGAAATAACATGTAACATTTCGTTCCAATCATTGTATTGTTTATAGCTGTCAGTAATGGAGTTGATGCAAGCTATTGTGTCGAAGCTATTCTATGGTAACATTGGTAACACGTGGGCAATTTTACCGCAGCCTCAGGGTATGATTTTGTCCGACCTACCAAATCAGATGTACTTTCTTTACGACTTATTTTAAGCTATTGTGTCGAAGCTATTCTATGGTAACATTGGTAACATGTGGGCAATTTTACCGCAGACTCAGGGTATGATTTAGTACGACCTACCAAATCAGATGTACTTTCTTTACGACTTATTTTAAGCTATTGTGTCGAAGCTCTGCTATTCTATGGTAACATTGGTAACACGTGGGCAATTTCACCGCAGACTCAGGGTATGATTTAGTCCGACCTACCAAATCAGATGTATTTTCTTTACAACTTATTTTAAGCTATTGTGTCAAAGCTATTCTATGGTAACATTGGTAACACGTGGGCAATTTTACCGCAGACTCGGGGTATGATTTAGTCCTACCTACGAAATCAGATACTTTCTTTGCGACGTTTTTTTTTACTTTTCATACTTAATTTAGAAGGAGGTCCAAAATAAATATTCTCATGTATCTTTTTGATTTAGCTCGCCATTATTTTATTTTTCTTCGGTTGTAGTAATACATCAAGATCCAGCTTTAGTTTTTGTACATAAAGATAATAATCATACCAAATGCCTATGGTCTTTCGTAAATTAACTGCGCACAGCTAGTAAGTAACTTTACTGTTAAACTGATTTATATCCCAGAGGCTCAACTTTAGAAAAATAGGACGTAAGAAAGATATTTACTCACCTTATTTTAGTCCTTTCGTCGTTTTTAGTAGATAAGGACACGATGCTTTAAGTTTTTCCTCCGGTTTACCTGACAAGATAAGATTGTGTGTAACATCGACATTTACAGAATTACAAATTGGTCGAAAATCAGATTGAACGGCCCCAAATTTGTGGAATAACCACGTAAAGCCTATTTTGCTATTCTGACCGTTCGCAATCACAATTACATTGCTTTATACCAAATGTATTCCACGCATTATCAATCGAACTTCGCTAATTGTGTTATTGGTTGGTTTTAACAGTTAAGTAAAGTTTGTATCTGTAAATACAAGATATTGTAAAGGGCCGTTCTCCAAATACTAAGTGCATACCATACCACAAACCATAACAGCCACAACAGTCCACTGTTGGACATGGGCCTCCCCATATTCAACTATTTGCCATACTCACTTAGTCGCTTTTTACGACACCCACGGGTAGAATTGAAGTGATGCTATTTTAAACCGGCATCACACCGGATGTTAAGTGCATTCAAACCATAATAATGAGCAAGCTTATCTCTCTCTAGGATGCCACGAAACGTACCTTATATTTTTCTTTTACTCTCCATATTATAGACAAAGTAAATGCAACTAACTAAGGGTTAATTATCCAGGGAACGGGCAGGAGCATTCCATGTGAATAAAACATCTTGCACTGCGCTCATCAATCCAAACCAAACGTGGTGAGGACCATGTCCAGCAGTGGACTGTAGTGGCTGTAAAGGTAAAGGTAGAGTTAGTCAATCATGTTTTAAGGGAGATCGATATCTTTTATTCTGTTTCTGACACAATATGTTTCTAGGGGAGAGTAGTTCAGTAGATATCATGGTTTGCAAGCAAGGTGCATTCTTATAAGTACCTATTCGGTGGTCTGTCCCATATACTCCCTGTATAAAAACTACATTTCGGAATATGACACACACATTACAATACTTTGTCAGACTTTTGTTTACGCTCTGCCTACCTAGCAAGTGAATAAAACACGTCTGCTTTTGTGGAAAAACAATATTCCTATGCAAAACATAGCCTATGACAATCAAGATAATGTAAGGTTTCTTCTGATATAATTCCCAATCGAATCTGTTCAGTGGTTAAATAGTTACAGTGGTTTAAAGAAACGCACATATCGTACATACATACGTGGTTAAATAGTAACAGTGGTTTAAAGAAACGCACATACATACATACATGAACCCTAAAAACATTATACGCCTTTTTTTGTAGGCAGTCGTGTAAAAAGGCGCAATGTGTGTTGTATGCCTTAGATTGAACGTATGTATTTTGCAATTACCTAAACAAACTACTGCAACAGTTGGAGTTTATGAGGTGTGGGCTAAGACTCTCATAGTTAGAGTCTAATTAAAATAATGAGCAAATGAGATAGCTGTGTGTGACGTGTGACTCATGTTTTGGTAAAGAACTTATTTATATCTTGCCATTTGAATAGAAAATTGGTAAATGTACCGCCAAGCTTGGCAGGCTCGGACTAATTGGCAGGTTAATTGACAAGCGTAGATAAAAGGTGCAAGCAATTTTATCACGTGATCAGATCAGGTGCAGCATACGACTGATGTGTGCCGGCTATACTCGTTGTATGAAAGTGTAGTAGGTACATGGCCACACGCGCCTGTCTCATACCTCGAATGCGGCACCATACAATGTTATACTACGACTATAGCCGCAGCCGCACGCATCGGGCGCAGCCGCGTGCTTGCGATCGGCCGCACATGAAAAACTTCCACCTTAACATTTTATATTCACAGAAATGTTCAGGGGACCTCTGTATCTATCAACTTTTCCTGATGTTATCGCTTAGTCAACTTTTATTTTTACCTAACCACATGACAAGTTACAAGACATAAAACACGTAAAAGAAGTTCTCTATTCCAAATAATTTAACAACAAAGCGAGCTCATTACGCTGTAAACTAGATACCTCCGCTCTCGACGCTGCAATTTTGCAAACAAGCTAAAGAAACTTTACATTTCATTGCATCAATTTTTCTCTGTCGTTTACTGAAAGTTCAGTCAATTAAATACAAATTGTAAATACTTTCTTTTGCTAAGATTTCTGCTTGCGCCGACTGAAACTATTGAAGTATTGTGATTTTGATTTCAGTTTATTGTAATTGAAAAACTTTGTACTTGTTTCATCAAGTACCGCAATTTCCAAGGCAACTCCTTGGCAACTCCATACAGATTTGATACTGATAAACAGATATTGCGAGGATATTGCTGATACTCTTTTATTTTGGAAAAAAAAATACCTATAAAACTTGCGCGTCTTGACATTCAAAGAGGATAAAATAAAACTGTCAATGTCATACCGTCAATAATATACCGACGTGTCAAACGTCATTCATTCGTTGTCGTATATTTATCAGTAACTAAAAATGATTAAATTTAAATTTTACTAATTTGGATGTATCACATAATATTAATAGAATGAATCACCCAAACCTTGAGTAAAAATGAAGAGGGCTCCAGCTGCCGTACTAGTCGTTATGACTGGAAGCTATCTACTTTTTAGACAAATGTCGAATGATGATTGAAATAACCAAACTGTAGATCCACCACACAACGGTTGATATTTCTTATAACATCTAAAAATTACACCTACCTCAAATAGTGCAAACTGAATCACCCAAAGCTAGATCAAAATTATTGGACAAAGATTATAATAATGTCTACACTATGGAAAAGCACTGACGGGGCTTGTTCAAAATGTCAATAATAGATTTACAAGTAAGTTTCCCTTTTTAAAATACTTTTGTCGTTATATGCCAGTCTCTAAAGTATGTATTTTTTGTGCTAACGGTTAGAAAATAAAATACGATATTTGTATGAAAGGATTAGAATCTAACCCTACAAAATCTACTAAAGCACTCTACCGAATTGTATATAACTTTTCTTACATTCTATAAAAATAATAAACAGGACCGGAAACAACAACTTTTGTCCTCAAGTACACTTCGAAATATGAAAACAAATTTTGAACCTCCCATACAAAATGTGTTCGCATATTTTTTCGTATTTTGACCCATGTTTCTTAGGGAAAGTTGTTCAGTGTCGTAGAGTAATTTCCTCTTAAAACATTTGTAGTGAATATTTTTACATACTGTTTAACTTTGTCCTTTACAGGCAATTCACTCACTAATCGAGATGATCCATCAGCACCGGGTTCCTGAGAATTTTGAGGCATTTTCAATCCCCGGAATGAACTTACATCATGGTCGCCTGCATTGCAATTGGACCTCAAAGTTTTGCTTTGGTAAATGTCTTACCCACGCTATCAAAGGATGAATACAAAAATATCAGATAAGTAACTTTTAACTTCGTTTTATTGAAAAGTTGAAAATTATTTTACCATGATAAACATTCCATTAATCATTAACTATATGGGAGCACAACTCTGTTCTTTTTTCTATCACCAAATTATTGCTCTACATTAGCCTCAAATCATAAAAGGAAGACCAAGTGGACTTAAACTTATAAAAAGGATTGGGGTCGGGTTGCATAAAATTTTAAGTCATATTTTTATTAGGCATAAGATCAATAGTCATAATGAATTCAAGTCATAACTTCAATACGCATAACCGTTTTGGCATAAATTACAGAGTCATAATGTCAATAAGCATAAAGATAAATAAGCATATTATTGTGTAGAAGTCCATATTAATAAATAAATAATAAGCATATTATTCATTGCCATCATTTTTAAAACGCATAATGATTATGCCGCATAATATTCAAAACCATTCTACGAAAAACAAGCATACTGCAGCGTGCAGGCAAGCATATATGTCAAGCATACATGTCAACCTAACACAACCTAACCTACCGAAATTGAGTAATAGTTATTTTTACTGTTCTGCGCGATCTCTTCCCCGTCATGCATTCAAGCAAGCGAGCAAACAAGCACGAGCGAGCAGGCATGCATAAATGTCAACCTAACCCGCAGGCATGACGGAAGCAAGCCAGCTCGCTACGCTCGCTGTGCTTGCTTCCGTCATAGCCTGCTGAACCTAACCTAACCGATTCGGGGTGCCCCGAACTCTCGTGCTCGCTTCGCTCGCACCCGCCCCTGATTATGTACGCGTTACGCGTCAAATTCACAGCAAGAGTAAATGAACATTATTCATAAAAATGTGTTTGAACCTAATGTCTTCCATAAAAATATTATGCTCATTGATCATTATGACAGATAACAATTATGCGACTCAAAATTAGTCTAAAATAAAATAGGTCAAGCGAATAGTATGACTATAAATGCGTATGACATATAAAATTTATGCCAAACAAATAGTATGACAAAGAAATTAATGCGAACCGTGTTATGCCAAACTATATTAGGAACTTCAACAATATGCAAAACGACGGTATCCCGTAAAAAAAACTTATTGATTATGTGTAGCTCATGGACGTATAAAAGGGCGGACAGAGTCGCGCTAATAAAATCTCTGTGTAGCCCCAAGTCAGCCAGTTGGCTGTACGTACAAGAATGCACGCACACATTCACACCAAACCCAGCCATTCCGAACGCAAACGTCAGCCTACCCTACCGATTTTTGCAAATAAACAAAAACAAAACATCATGTCGTGCGTTGTAAAAATTTGAAAAAACAGCAGAGATCAAAGGAATAAAAGTTCGGGAATCACGTTTCACAGGTAAATTAATAATTTGATCACTCATTTTCATGTTTTAAATTATTTAAATTAGCCTCGAACTGAGGGCTGGTGTTGCCATTATTCACGTCATAAATTTCCCTAAAGTATAGGTAATTATTGGGTGGGTGGGTTCAAAAAATTCGGTTTCACCACATCTTAAAATTAGAAAACGAGACAAGAATTTCTCAAAACAAAAGAACGTATTATAAAAACTTACTCAACATATGGGATGTAAGTCGTAAATAGAACAATTCAATATTATCGTATTATTAACTGTGTTTTTTTTTTTGTATAAAAAATCTTAACATGGCAACCCTAATTCACTCACACAAGTTTATCCGCCGCCATTACGGTTATTCAGTTTTGACATAACTGGCATTCTGTCCGCCCTTTTATACGTCCATGGTGTAGCTGTATTAAGTATTATTTGGTACAAGAATTATCATCGCCTGATACTCGTAGCAGGCTGTGGAAAAACTGACACCGGGGTTCATCGGGTCGACTCGGTGTCCTACTAAGGGAGAGAGAGAGGTAATAGATAAAACTGGAATGATTCATAAATATTTGATGTAATGTTTCTCAGGCTAGAAATATTTTATGAACTCTTGAGAAGCAACATCAACTGTCTCGGTCCATAACAAATTCATTAGGAGCGGTCTAGACCGGCAAACGAAATGAACCTTCAGTTTGTACAGGCCTTAAGCTAACTACTGAATACAAAGGAGAACTTTTTTCTTACCTTATTTTACTTGGGAAGTGCTTTTTACAACAACAAATGAAACTGCAAGCATTTTTGTTCTAACTTCAGTAGAATATATAACACAAACATACGTACCTACCTATTTTTACTGTTGAACAACGCGTAAAAGGCCGCGGCCGCTCTATTTTGTGACTAAGCTCCCATTGACAAAGCATTACCTCATAAATAAGATTACCGATTGGAAGTATAGGTACTATAACGATAGATAATGTTTAGGAGATCATAACCTTGTGTGGGTTGCAATCAGATGTCCTGGATTTTGTTTTTACTATCCGACTTAATAAACTAATATGATTTCCAAAAGTTATATCTCATGGCTTTACCGTTCGAAACATACCTACCTGTACCCATCTAAAGAGAAACCGCTAAGGTTGCCAGCTCCAACACTGGCAGTTTCAATGGCTAGCCACATTTTAGAGGCCAATGTATCATGACCGGCCGCCTGCCTGACGTCAACCCTTTTTGGAATGCTATTTTAGGTGGTATCACCGCCACCATGCGGTTGACCATAGGTAGTCGACATTCAGCCGAGGGGCCGAGGTCAAAAACATTATATCGCCTTTAACGAAAAGCTATAAGTGGACTACGGGTGGCAGTATTCTAAGCCGCTACCATACGGTGATACATGCAGCCATCCCGAAGATAAAATACGGAAGTACTTTTAGAATAATACAATACGCTATAAATTTCGAGATATTTATGGTCATTCGTTTGAAGTTTTACTTTATTATTAAATTGAAATCCTCCGTCCCGAGAGCTTCAATAAAGTAAGAGCTATTGGTAATTATCAAAAGGAAATAGAAAATATAGATGACAGGAGAAAAATCTTTTCCTTTTAACTGATTCGTAATAAAATTGTTATAAAGAGGAAATATGACACTAAATGGAGGTATTCGTGGAGCAATGCAATATCAGTTAGAATAATTTGAATGAGGCAAATGTCCAAATAATTATTGTAAAATTCTTCACGAAATTTCGTACCTAACAAAATTCTTTGCTAATTCTATCAAATAGCGGAGCCAATTATCTGTTTATTCCTTAGAGTAGGTAGGTATATACTATAATTATTCACATCAATGTCGACCATTTTCACACGCTCCACCCCCTCAAGAGATAAGACTAGATATGTGTGTAGGAATAGAGTAAAAAGAAATTCGATACATGGTTGGGGCAAGAGGGAGGCCTTTTCCAATATAATCTTTAATGGAACTATGAGTCGGAAATTATTTAAATATAATCATTTTTTGTAGGACCATACTTTTTTCAGGCCTTAATCAGCTCATCCAGGGAATGGGAAGAAGCGTTTCATTGCGCTCGCCAATCTGTCTGCTAAGCGTGGTGAGTATGGCAATACCCTCCAAAATTCCCATGTCCAGCAGTGAACAGTTGAAGCTGTTTGTTTATGGTATGGTACAAGCTTCTATATACTTCTCGTAGAATGAATCCGCTATGCCTCTTGGGAACCGAACGTCCGAATCCGGTAGGTATGCAGCAGTAGGAAAAAGGAAATAAGCACTCGGTATTACATTTCTGCTCAATATCAACAATCTATATCCTGTGGGTGTAAAACATTATTGCACTGGGCAGTGAATTTCAAGTGCATACTGTTGCAGAAATAACAGTAGATTTGGTATTGTTGTTGACCCCAACTGATCTTCTGGATATTAAAATGTACCTACGATTTTATTCAAAGTTTCCAAAGCAAATAATCATGGACTTACACGGTCAACGGTCGTTATTTCAAATCAAACTATATCTTAGTCTTATCTGACATACAAAAAAATTGGTTCAAGGCTAAATGCCCTTCTAACTTAATCATATCTGCACATCCCACATTCTCATTCAAAATCCACTCCATTGCAGTATTCGTTTTCAATCCAGAAAGCTACCGACAAAATTGCAAGTGCTTCCAATAATTGTCAACGGTGGTCGTTATTTCAAATCAAACTATATATCTAAATCTTGTCTGACATATAAAGAAAATTGATTCAAGACTAAAAGCCCTTGTAACTTAATCATATCCCCACATTCTCTTTCAAAATCCACTCCATTGCAGCATTCTTTTCAATCCAGAAAGCTACCGACAAAATTGCAAGTGCTCCCAATAATTTGTCAACGGTGGTCGTTATTTCAAATCAAACTATATCTAAGTCTTGTCTAACATATAAAGAAAATTGATTCAAGACTAAAAGCTCTTGTAACTTAATCATATCCCCACATTCTCATTCAAATTCCACTCCATTGCAGCATTCTTTTCAATCCAGAAAGCTACCGACAAAATTGCAAGTGCTTCCAATTGCTGTGTTTGTCGTATTGGCGCTGGATTCGTCGTGATCTGCAGTCGGATGCATCGAAAGTGCACAATGCATACAAAATGCTTCCAAGTGCATGACTTCAGTTTGCCTTGACAACTCCTACGAAAAAACTAATCAGTCTTTATTTCCGAAACAATTTATATTTATTTATATAATTGGCCAGCTGATCTCGCACTAAATCTGTATCGCAATTATCCATGAATACATATGCCTTCCTTCTGGTGTTGGGATGGTAATAGCGACGTCTGTCGACGTTGCGAGACACAACTTTAGTCATTTTTGTTCTTATCTCGTAGTGATGATTTATCACTGATGAACTAACCGCTATTCATCATACAAGTATCACAATCCAAATTAAGTTCATAAATTTATTTGAGCTCTACCATTTTACACAAAGGTTTTCACCTACTGATTTCACTGTACCTATACTTACCATTTATGTTGGACGAAACGTAGGTAGCTTGCAAAAAAGCAACCCATTTCCAGCTAATCTCTGTAAAACGTACCTATTCTAAAGTTTCAACTAGTGTATCTTAGACTAACAGGAGCTCTACACACTATTCCCTGAAACCTGTGAACCGTGATTTTTCCTTTGGCCACGGATGCTTGCAGGAAAGTGACAAAGAGTAATTCTTCCGAGTATTTGATACGTGAGTCTATTGGGCTACTTTACGTTAAGTCAAGAAGTCAAGAAGCTAGCTTTTGAGAACTTGTAAAGATATTTACCTGCTATGAAAATTCTATAATCTTTTGTACTCTTAGCTTTTTAGAGATTTGCTCTTGTCGTTGGAACATACGGTTAAGCAAGTCGTAGACCGAGGTTTTGGTAAGAGGCGACTAAGATAAACCTACTATGTGCTCTCTACCCGTCTGACTAAAGAGAAGTGTATGGCCGTGGCCAATATACCCCTCAAAAATGATACAGATTGAAGATAAGCGCTGGTTGTAGCTACTCAGATGAGTCCAGCCCTCCATTGGAAAAAATAAAAAATAACAAGACATAACTCTCCTTCTGGGACACGTAGTTTTTTTTAATAATCATTCAGTTTCGATATTGAAACCATCTTCGATTTTCCATCCTTAATTAACACATTAATTCAGTATTCTCCCAGGACTGAATTATGATGGAGGGTACAATATATCAGAGTTGCCAGCGTCCCGCGGGTACGCTGAATGAAAATAAATCAATTTTGCATAGTAGGTAATCGACTTAGTAGAACACGCTCTGGGAGTTGTGTTCACAAATAATAAACTTGACGATAGCTATCGATCTTCTTAGTTATTGATTAAATTTGAATAGATTTAGAAAATAAGGAATCATTTGAGTATTTATAAAAAATTTGACCAAGTGCGTGTCGGACCCGCGCACGATGGGTGCCTACCATTATATAGATAGAGGTATAAAAATGGCATAAAATCAGGTTTGTTGTGTGAGAGCCCTCGTTAATTTATAATTTTCATTTTCCATGGGAAAAGTTGTTCAATTTAATGAGTTTCATGGCCTCCTGTCGGCCGGCCCCATTTTTTTGATAAAAAGCAGAATAAGTTTGTCTAATTCCGAGTCTTGTATTATGATCATTATCATGGGGTGCCATTTGCAAATTGAAGTTCGGAGGCCAGCATGTAATAAGATCTGTGATTGTTATTTTCTCGACTTGAAGACTAGAGGATCCAGGCACCTCGTTCACTCGAGCTACCGTTTTACTGCCTATAAACACGTGCCTACTCGTAAACGTTTGCTGACGTTTACGTTCCTCGTAGGTAGGGAGGTAGTGACATACCTACAACCAAAATAATATCAAGAATCATGCCCACTCTATTAGGGATGTTCGTCTATTGCTTGTCTCACTACTTGCAGGCCTCGCCTCAAAGCCAAAGTTAAATAATTATAAAGTCTAATTATTGCTTAACATTTTGTAACTAGAGTTCTGAAGTTATTGAATGTTAAAGTTGGGCATCGGAAGAGACAAAAAGTGCTGAAGTTTGGCTGTATATCGAGTATTTCGTTCTAAAAACGTTATCGTTAGCTATACTGAAGCAAACAGAGCAAAAAAGGTTCACACCCCAGTAAAATCTTTGGTAAAAACACCTAACGGTAAAACGACCTTTAAAAATTAAGTTAGTTTCCCTGTTTTGTACAACAATTGCCGTAGCTATTCTGCGTTAGAATGAGGGATATTACATATTGCTTTAATTTTCATTTTGAGGCGTGACAATTTCTTAGACAAGAAATGGGCATTCTCCTTTTCAGAAAAATAAAAGTTTTTCTATTTGCGGTTGGTTACAGCTGCAAACAAACCAGCAACAAAATTAACTTTGTAACGCTGAATAACCTGATATTTAAACGTTGACTACGAAACCCTATTTGTGGGCGTGTCTGACACGCTCTTGGCTGGTTTTTTAATACAAATCATTATCGGAATTTTGAAATGTCACCGCCTCTTAAGCTATCGACGTCGCTCCAGAATAACGTGCTTACAAATTCTATCAATTATGTACAGCGATATTCAGGCCTAAACGCCGCCGAGGCAGGCATCCGCAAAATAGATTATGCTATGAGGTGGATGCCTTTAGGAACTCCTAGTGCCTACTATGAGTAGATCAATCTAAACCGCCTAACCCGTAGGCCGTTTCTTGCGACTGCTTAGCTCTGCCTGCTCTGCAAGGGATATGGGCGTGATATTTGTGTGTAGGTATGTTACCCGTAGGTAAAATTAAATTGTTAGGATTTTTACGGTAGGATTCAATAGTTTTACAGGATGTTGGTACATTCAGAAACATAGTACCTAAGTATAGTTAATCCTACCTGTGTATGTAAAAATAAAATAGTTTTCCACATATTCTAAGATTACCGTAATAATAAAAACAACATGGCATGATTATCCTATTATCCATAAACAAAATGCACGCTAGTAGCAATACAAAACGTCTGCATTCTGCAAACATTACCATAATATACAAACTAGCCCGGTGCGACTAATAAGTTTCGTGCCGGCTTCAAGCCGCAGAAATTCCGGTTATGTCCGGTTATGCACAGGAAAATATCCATAACGGTCAGTAGGCTAGTTTATGGCCGGGTGTCCGTTCCGGCACGAGCCGGGCATAAATCCGGGACGCGCGACTCGCCGCAAGAAAAATTAACTTCCAGCTATGTCCCGTTTTTGTATCGTGCACGTGATGGCGATGCGGGCGTTGTGATTTGTACCCTGTTATCTGAAAGAAATAAAAATGTGATATACTACTACTAAGAACAAAAAAGTCTTCAAAACCTGTGTGAAGTTGATTATTCAGATGGTTAGGTATCATAAACGTGAGTCAGCAGCTTTATCGGCCCCAACTCAACTTATTTCAGTCTGTTTCAGTAGTACCTAACAGGAGTGTTGTAAAATCACTAGACTTGTGTCTAGTGACAAGTTATCCTGAAAACGTATGTATGTCTACACATAGTATTTTTTTTTGTTACTAGGGTTTGATATTAAAGCTGCTACAACTTATCCGTTTACTTATTGAACTTACTCACACGATATCTAAGTAAGATTTGAATTTAGGTATAGGACGAAATATGCTTTAGCAATTTTTCAATTTGAATTCTAAGGGGCAATTTCTCCATACAATGTTAGTTAATTTGAAGCTCCGTTAAATATTTTTAAAGGTCAAATCGCACCAACGCACCGCGCGGAACTGCGGCGACGCCACGCGTTACAACTAATATTGTTTACATCAACCTAAAACCACACTACAATATCGCTGCAGAGGATTGGCGTGGTGTGGCGCTATATACCTATTTATTTGCGGAGTATATATTTTAGGTGAAAACAATCGGCAGAGGAGCGGCGCGGCGCAAATTTGGTTCTTGTAGAAATATGTTACGTATCACATGCAAATAAGGCCAAGCCTCTCCGCTGCCACGCCGCTATAGTAAGGCTGACGTGCCGCAGTCATAAATATACATTTCTGGGAGATAGTTGTCCCTGTACGCTTGTTTTGAGAACAAAAAACATTGGGAGAAAAACAATGTTGTGTAGGACTACGTCCATTATGGAGTGGAGAATAGGGGAGATATACTGAGAAAATTATGTATAATGCTTATGAATTCTTCGTAAAAAAAATCGGCCAAGTGCGAGTTGGGCTCGCCCACCGAGGGTTCCGTTTCAAGATTTGTAGGTTATTCTGGTTGATAGACCTATATTTCATATGATACTCCACTTGGACAACTAGCCGAATTTCTTAAATTTTGTTTATTTTTCGGCCTCTATAAAAACAATAAATTTATGAAAATGATTTTTTTTGCGTTTTTCTTTAATTCGTACTTAAAAACAAAACTAGTTGCCAAATTTCATTGTTCTAGGTCTACGGGAAGTACCCTCTGAATTTTGATTCCCTTGAGAGCGTAAAAACACGCGTTTTTACGCGTTATTCTAACGGCCCCGCAGATCGGCCCCGAGGGCCCATTGGGAATTTTTCTTCCCAACGGCCCCGAATCTCTAAAAGTTTGAATTTGGGGCCGTTGGGACGAGAAATTCCCAACGGGAATAACAGGTTTTCACTGCATAATCGGCTATATCTTTTTAACTTGAAGTTAGGTGCTTGATTTTTTCACAACTACTAGCGTTCATAAATTTGAGTATACGGTTTTAAATTCAACTCGATATCTTTACGTGTTCCTGAGATAAAGGGTCTTGACAGAATGACAGACAGACGGACGGACAACAAAGTGACCCTATAAGGGTTCCGTTTTTTACCTTTTGAGGTACGGAACCCTAAAAACCTAGTAATTATCACTTTTTAAAAATTTTCACACATCTCTTACCTCATAACTGGTTGAATCACCTGAATGTTTGATAAAAAGATGGTGCCGTGCTTCGGAGAGCACGCTAAGCCCTCGGCCTCGATTAACTGGTAACCGGCGGCGGCCGTTACAAACATATCTGATGCATTTTAGTACCTACTAGTAAATAGTCGGTGTCAAAAAACTCTGACACCGGGTCATTTGGTCGTTTATCGGGTCTCTCACACGACATAAGAAGAACTTGAGATCAGTTTCAATCTCAAACCCGAAAGAAATAGCTACTGGAAAACCTTTCCAAAACTGTAGATTTTGCGCACATACCTATTTATGTCTTCAAATAAGTACAAAAATGTACTGCATTCTTTTCCTAAAACAGACTAACATTTTGTCTTTAAATAGGTTCGTAGCAAGGAGGTAGCAAATGCGCAGGTAATGAAATTCCTTTGTATGCTTTCAAACGACTTACCTTGTTGATTATAGTCGAAGCTTATATGCCTATCGCGTAATTGGTTAAATACCAACTGACCGAACGGAAACCTTCTTTGTTGCAGTGCCCGTACTTGTGCATTAAATTTCGAACAAATATAGACCCTGGAGACAGTTGCGTCGCGGCGTAGTCTCTTGAACCGCGGACAAGAAAGTCTCCCGGGAGTTGCGTCGCGCACCTTCATACTAGCTCATTTAACTTGATGTCTCGCGTACCGTCTGTGTTAGCCTTTATGAATTGGGACAATTGACAATTTAGACAGCTTTCAATGTGGCGTCAATTTGGCATTTCTAGCAGTCACTTATTTGACAGCTTTGTATGCGGCGCATGTCACATTTCTTTGACAACAACTAATCGGTCGTTAAAAATCTAACAGGTCCCCGGAGCTGTCATTAGCTTTAACGCCCGATTTAGGACTTTGACAACCTTTTGAATCAAAACTGTCAAAAGTGAAGCATTCGAAAACCATAAAGGCTTACATAGACTGTAGGTACTTGTTTCGTGCCGGACCAACACGGGGAGGAAAACTCAAAGCTTATTTCAGATTGCAGTACTACCTGGGAGTACGACGATGTTGATGCAACGACAACCAATGAGAAGTAACTAAACTTTGGCATTGACATACTTTCGACCTTATTGTGTCGCGCGTTTTGCAGAGTTTTATCTAATCAATAGTTCACGCTATCTTTCAAACTTATCATTCCCAACAATCCACTGCTGGACATGGACCTCCCCTTATCGGGGGGTACAGCCATACTCACCATGATTGGCAGGCGGATTGGCGAACGCAATGCAAGTTGTTTAATTAACTGGCGCTGGCAGGTAGCGATAGTAAACCCAAAACCCCTGTTCGGTCTTTGCTAAAAAGCCGAATCCAGTATTCTACGTTAAGATCCTGCCGAAGCTGACACGTAGGTATTTTGCCAGGTGGGGCCGCTTGAAGACGTCGCTGAGCTAATCCTTGAGCCTGAAATATACATCAGGGACAAGGAAAACGGTGGCGTGACCCTTGTAAACGCACTTTTCAGGGGCCCTTCAGAGGGCGTCTATAGCGAGACGGGGAGAAATCGACGATGTGTCACTGCTAGGCGAATCGTGGGTTCGTGCGGACGAACATCCTCTCGCTGACGAAAGCTGCGGTTGCTCAAGCCTAGTCTGGTAGTAAAGTGTAGCCTGCTCTCGTTGCGCAAGGCTCTAGAGTAGAGACCCGCTGGTGGGGGGCCGGGGTTGCCCTGAGGCCCCAACACTAGGCTGTCCCATGCTTGTATAATTTCAACTTTTGATACCTCTTGGGAATCGATAACTTGGAAATAAAAAATGACATACAAGGACGTGATACCCCTGATAATTTTGGGGCTTATGATGGGGGCTTAAAATGTAATTTTGAGGGCACAGTAAGCGTACAGGCACAAATATCTCCTAGAAATGTATATCTATGACTACGGCAATTTGACGTGGAGATCTTCGCAACGGCCGCATAGAGGCCGACGACGACTCACCTTCAAGACTGAGCTTTATATGGTAGGGGTTGAATTGCTGTAGTTAGCCATGCACCTGTCCAGGTGTCTTGCAGGCGAAACATCACGCCGTTGCGAGATCTTACCAGTTTAGGTGATACCCCATTAGGAGGGAGGCCCAAATTGTGCTCATCAGCTAGCGGCAACTTGGGTTTGGAGGGCGTGGCTGCGGAAGATGTCACGTACTTTCGTAAATGGGTGGGCTGCATCACGAAGACAAGGTGGCTCATCCGACTGCGGCTGCTTTAAAGGAAAAAGTCGTGACACCGTCGCCCTTAAGCGCGTATCGTTCATTTAACAGCGTGGAGATGGCGACAGTCACAGTTAAAACGTTGTATGCACGCCAGCCTTACTATAGCGGCGTGGCAGCGGAGAGGCTCGGCCTTTTTGCATGTGATACGTAACATATGTATTTCTCCCATGACATCAAAACATATTTTCTATTAGAACCAAATTCGCGCCGCGCAGCTCCTCTACCGATTATTATCAACTAAAATATATTCTCCGCAAGTAAATATGTTGCGCCACACCACGCCAATCCTCTGCAGCGATATTGTAGTGTGATTTTAGATCCATGTAACAATATTAGTAAAGTTGTAACGCGCAGCTTCGCCGCAGTTCCGCGCGGTGCGTTAGTGCGGTTTGACCTTTATTTATTTAACGGGCTTCAAATTAACTAACATTGCATTGATGAAACTAGCACTTAATCTGACACTTTATTAGGTCCATTAATTACTCTAATGGTGGTTACCTGGGGTAACCGGATTAATCCGGATTACTGAGAAATTTACGTGGGCCTAATTATGCCCTTCACCAAGCTTTCACTAGACCTTTCACTATTTTGTGCTGAAATACCTAGTGGGTAAATAACTAGTGTGAATAATGGTTGTCTTTAGAAATAATAAATATTACAGATCAATATTTTATGATACGATATTCGCACACAAAATACAGGATGTAAGGGACAGTCTGTTGTCCGAATACTGATATCATATTATACCTACTGAAAAATTTCCCATAGGAAAATAGTTCAGGAGACGTAAGAAAAAAATTCACTTCCCATAGTAAGCAGTAAGTATCTATAAGCTGATCGTGATTTTGAATGCGAGGTCAAACTTTTTTTACCTCTCCTGAAATATTTTCTTGAAAAGATGTGTTCAGTTTCATGGTCTGAATGCACCCAATCAGTATTCGGAGAGCCATTCCGTATATAACAAAAATGATTCCGCTGATTACGAAGAAAGTATAAGTAATAGGAGTGTGTAGGTACCTACTTAGAGCGATTTGTAACCATTAGTCAATACCATTTTCTCTATGTATGCGCCAGGGAAAGGTGTTTTATAGGCGATTAGTGCTAGCAGCGGCGAAATGCCGCAAGAAAACAATTTGCAGCGGACGGGGAGACGGACCCGAGGGTCTGGAGACACAAAAACACCCTGGGAAGGCGGCAGCTGCCCTGCACTGGCCAGGGACGAAATCAGGATACATCTGTAAATTGTACAAAAAATATTATTATAGGTTTGTACTAAGTAAGATTGTCGCGTACAAACAAACATCGCTGGAATACAAAAATAGATGTCGCTGCAGGTTTTCTAAAACGTGCTATCGTATTGTTTTGTTTTATTAGGTTTGTAGTAAAGTTATTGGACAAAACTAATAAGACAGAGTACAAGAACATTTGCAAGGCAGCCTTGTACAATATTGTAGTGATGTACAATGGTTATTAATTTTAAAACACTTGAGGGTGACTAACTCCAGATAGTAGAATATTTCTTTAAAATGTACTAGGTAAGAAGACAAATACTTACCTTCATAATTTTTGCGATTTTTGATTTTGATTTGCGATATTATAGTTTAGTAACCTACGTTATTAATTGCAACAAAAAAGTTTACTGAATAAAAGTTAGGTTAACAAACAAATATGAAAGAAGTTCGCATAACTGGCAAACCAAAATTGTTACAAAACCGTATGAGAAATTACTTACTCAGCAATGCCAATAACACAAAGTCGTTAAGCTCATTTGGAAGTTTGTCGAAGCCCTTTGTCATTGTTAATATTGAAACCAATACTTTACTAAATATACCTCCAGGCCCTAGTGGGTCCCGGACAGGCCATTATAGCAATTAAAGTAGTAAACAGCAGGTGCAGTGGCGCCCTCTAGCGAAAACTATTTGGACCAGGAGCCCGTAGCTGCTTATTGTCGGCAGTCCTACGTCATTTGAATGGGGCTGTACTTTTGTACCTAAACGTGCTATATAATGTGGTAGGTGTACCTTGAATACTAAATTTTGAAATACTTCGAGTGTAAGGTAGGTATACAAATTGACGAACTTGAACATCAAATTTTAAAATACTTCCCATATAAGTTATACAATTTGCCAAAGGTCGCTGGTTCAAATCTTGCCTACGGTAAAAAATTAAGCATGTTTTAAAAAAAAATGTTCACATGTAGTAGGCAACTAATTTATATTTGTATAACTACCTTATCTAAATATTTCCAAAGGTTGAATCTGCACATAAAAGTGAACAAGATGACATATTGTAGGAAAGATAGTAGTCGCAAAACGAAAAACTTATATTTCTAACAGAGAAGGTTTTGTCTCAGATGTCGATATTAAATAAACTAAGTATTGTGTGTATCAGAGGAGCAGCGTACAGTGTTAACTCTGTTAAAATGACGTAGGTAGGCAGCCGTACTGGGCTCCTGGTCTATGTGAGAAGCATTCCCTTCAGGATCTACATGGTCAGTTAAAATAACCAGCACTTTCGGGGGCAAAACAAAAGCAAAAGACTTTTTTTACTAAAACTAAGTATAGTTGTATTCTTTGACTAAAGTAAATAATACGAAAATTTATCGATCTTTCAACATGTTTTGATTTCTCCCTATTTACTCCAAGTTACTATCTTGATGATGAATGGAAAATAAAAAAAACGTCACATTTAATTTAACAGAAGTTAGACCGTGATTAGCTCTGACTTTTGGAATGTACGGTGTATTCCCGGTAACGTAGCCGTTTCCCCCGGTGATCGCAGGGCAAAGTTTGGCAGGGTGGGACAAGACGAGGCATGGTAAGACTTTGTCCCTTCGTCTGCCACAACTTGCCCCACCTTCACCACCCTGCTAAACCTTGCCCCACTTTCACCAGGGACATAGTCACCGGGGACAACGAGAGCACACGGAATTCATTGCCCTTTCTTCGCGGCCGTGTGTAACTCATCGAAGGAAGCTACGTGGAAGGAAACACCGCACACCGAACTAAATAGAAAATTCCCAACGGTACCGACTCACAGCAGCGGTAATGTTATACCTACTATTTGCACAAGGAAATAATCTCTTTTAGGTAAACAAGTAGCGCAGTTATTCCAAGCAGTTTGTGCTCTGCATTTGCTGAGGGGAAAAAGCGACTAAGTAAATATTGCGGAAGATTTGTTGGTTCTAGACTCTAGACAGGATTTTGTTTGAGATTATAGGTGATCTTGCTAGACAAGCTGTGATGATTCTATGTTTCAGAATTTGCGCTACGAAGATGGGTTACACGTTACAGCGTTACAGAATCTAATGTTATATTTTGGACGGTAGATTTCTACATTTTTTTTTCTATTTTTGAAACGTAGGCCCTCCGTTTAGGCAAGATTGTCTCGATAGGTGTCACCATTTTGCTATTGATATCGCATAAAGCATAAAACTCATTAATTATTCTCAAGATTAGCACAGTACCTATACAAAAAAGACTTTTCCTTTCTGAATCAACTGAAGTCTGATTATGAATTTTTGAAAGAATATCTCGTCTTCAAAGTTATAAGCTTGTTTCGAAACAGTGCTATGTGTTCTTGGAACGGCGAATTTTTCATAAATATAAGTATCCAGCTAATTAGTGTTGGCACAAATCTCCGTTTGGGAACTTTTAACGACGGCAAATGGAAGTTTACACTGTCTCGAGTTGTCGTGCAGTTTTCTTGGCCTCATTAGGCTGCGTTGGTGGAATTCTGACAAGGACTTGTAGGTGTTGTTTTAGTACTTTTGTTAGTAGGTCCGTACATTAATTTCGGTAAACTTACCTACTGCCGTTGTCACGCTATCAGCTATGGTGACTAGGGAATACAATGCGGATACCGGGATCCCACGGGATTCAGAGTGCCTAGCCCGGCAAATACTGGTACTGAAATTTGATTACAGGATTAAATTCGCTAATGATGGATAATTTTTATTAGATGTTTGTTGTCGACGCTGTCGTAGCAGTTATATCATGTGGTCACAAAATAAGTTAGTACTTTATTCCGTTGGGTTCACGGTAATTTTTATTGCAAATGAACAAGTTTGAAAAGTTTTACTGTCCGGATAGTCTCGGTCAGGAATGTCAAGCTTTGAACCGACAAATTGAATTCACATACACTATCCAATGTCCGGAATTTAAGAGTTTTTAGCTTGAAAAACAGGCACCGATGAAGTAAATCCGTAAGTCTCTTCTAGCTAGCTTTTTGACAGCCCTACTCTTCGCTTTTACCAACAATAGGTACTTATAATAAATAATACGACTTTGTGTCTGTCTTCTTTCGTTAAAATGCCATTTTCATCCCCATTATAAGATAACAACCTACTTGTAAGTCTTCAATACTTTGGTTTTTTCCTTATTTATTTCAAAGAGATCACGTTTTGGGGAAATATTATCCCACCAAAAACATTTACTTGTAAAAAGAACCAAGTCTCGCCTCTCAGTTCATCTACTGTAAAAAGTTGTGAGATTCATGTGATGCCAAGTCGGTTATTGATTTATTCAAGGACTACTTCAGGGAAATTTCATCTTAAGCTATTGCGTAATTAGGTAACAGACATCATCATACAGTAACTATATCGATATTTAAAAACTTTTATATTTACAATAACTAGAATGACTTGGCAATCGCACACTATTTGCTTGTGAGATACGATGGTCTAGTGTGATGGCCGGGTCATTCTAGTTATTGTAAATATAAAAGTTTTTAAATATCGATATAGTTACTGTAAGATGATGTCTGTTACCTAATTACGCAATAGCTTAAGATGAAATTTCCTGAAGTAGTCCTTGAATAAATCAATAACCGACTTGGCATCACATGGATCTCACAACTTTACAGTAGATGAACTGAGAGGCAGACTTGGTTCTTTACAAGTAAATGTTTTTGTGGATCTCATTTCTTTTTGTAAATAGTCTTCCTCTTTCTCTTATCTGGAACTACTTCTTGAGCCTCAGCTACAGATTTCCTCAAAGCCCATCCGCAAAGTTAACTTTGTAATTCTATACATTTGTATGGAAATACAAAGTTAGTTATGCGGTTGCAACCGAATTTGCAGAATGTTATAGTTTTCCCTTTATTCACACACTAAATACAAGGTGTATTCTAAGTTTCAAGCTCCTCAGTCTGCTAGAAGTACCTTAGAATTTTGATGATCGGTCAGTCAGTCAGGCAGAAAATTAAGAAATTTTGACTAACTATAACTTCTAAACTACTGGTCCAAATTAAATGAAATTTGAAATGTATCGTGTCTATGCAGTACTTAATAAGATATTTTAAAATGAGGGTTCTAAACTTATCGACAAGAGAGTTATGGAGGGGTCAAAAATGGCCTGAACTGGTTCGAGAAAAGGATGGTACGGCCGTGCCGCTTTCAGCTCGACTTGGTGGGGGCACTGCCGTGCCCCCAGATATTGATATTTACCAAAATTATTAGGATTATTATTTCATCAACACATTGTACCTATAAAATGAAGTCGCTTTTTGTTCTGTCTATCGTGGAATTTGCTAACTCCTTCTAAACCACACTAAGGATTTTAGTGCGTTTTTTTGTAATAGATAGAGTAATTTATGAGGAAGGTAATATGTATGCCGGGAAAATGATAAAGCGGGTGAAACCGCTAACAGGCCGCTAGCAGATGATAAAAATTATAAATGGAAACTCGTATTTAATTGTCTTCATACCCACTTATTTTGTTTGTCCTTCTTTTCCATCATAACAAGACAGCGACTTTATACCTACAGGTTGCAACGGACAACTCGCCGAATACTGATAGGGTGTATTCAGACTATGAAACTGAAGATTTTTCTGTAAGTTTTTTCAGGAAACAACAATATAATTTCGACCTCCCATACAAAATCACGATCAGCTGACTAAGTACCTATACCATATCCTGTGGGAAATTGTGCAGATTCGTGGTCTATCATCGTCTATCGTGTTATTCGGAGAGCTGTCACTTAACCCCGTTTATTGATTTTTTGGATGTAGTAGCGGTATTTCTCAGCAAAAGCAGCCACCAGTGAAACCGTAGTGCAAAAAGTCAGTTACCTATCTATCTATATTTCAATTCGGTTCGGTTAATATTCCTTACACATGTGCAGAAAAGGTAACAAAACATTTTTAAGAGAGTCATATTTTCCAATTTAGCATCGTAGTCATAAAAGTAACGACCACGAGTACTACCTGTTTATGGCACATAAAAAACGTAAAATTTAATTATCTTCGAAACCTTAATATACGGGGTGTTAGGGACGGTGTAACGAAAACTTTGCAGGCGTGCTCAGACCATGAAACTGAACAACTTTTACTATGGAGCCAATGGTGGGAAACGAAAAAAAATTCCGGCCTCCCATACAAAGTTAGTCAGCTGATTGTGAATTTTGTATGGGAGGTCGGAATTTTTTTTTCGTTTCCCACCATTGGCTCCATAGTAAAAGTTGTTCAGTTTGATGGTCTGATCATGCCTGCAAAGTTTTCGTTACACCGTCCCTAACACCCTGTATTTTTTTTTGTTTGCACCTGATTATGTTTTATGGGTTACCTTTTAGCATATTGGTGTTACACAGTCTCCTGTATGGCTCTCAAACTTTTGTCAGATGTGGTGTCTAGAACCTACGGGATGAATGAACCTAAGTACTGGAATCCTTTACTTTATTTACTCTATTTATCGTGATAACTTGAGGCGCAGCTTATAGTACAAGCAAGAGCGCCCATTGGCCAAACAAAAACTTTTCTTTTTACTCCGCGCAAAGGAATCAAGCAAGCTAGAAAGCGGCCAAAATTTCGTAAACCACTAAAACTTCTCAAAGCTTTCTCGCGTCCTTTACCCCTTCCGTGTTCACAACTCCAATAAAAAAAACCTAAGCCGCCGTAAGAACGTAAATAGCACGCAAATTGAACGTTAAAGTTTGCGGCCGGGATTGGAACCCGAGACTCGAAGGCTATTAATTATGAGAAAGGAAATTGAAACCCCAGTGGAAATGGAAAAGTAATAAAATGCAACAGCGATTGCAAGATGAGTGCCGGGCGCTGAGTGCCGCCGCGCCGACGCAAGCGGGCAGGGCCGAAGTAGGGGCCATTTTCGAGGAATAACTATATTCCTGTCAATATACATTGTTGAAAATAAGAAATAAAAAAACGATATGCATTGACCGGTGATCGAACCCGGGCCACTGAGCTATCGATGCACTGATTGATATGCCAAAATTTCCATCTCTTGATGAAGTCGCTTTTTTCATTTCTCTGTCGTGGAATTCGCTTACCTACTCCTCCTAAACCATGCAATGATTTTTGATGCTGTTATTTGTGATAGGGTGATTCAAGAGAAAGGTTTATGTGTATAACATATGCCGGAAAATGTCCTTCTCCTGCGGGAAAATGAGTTGCAGTGGGTGAAACCAAAGTAAAGTGAAGTGCAACAGCGATTGCAAGATTGCTGCCCCTCCTTTACCTTTTGTTCTCAAATGTAAAAGTATTTTTGCTAGTTAATTGAATTTTTTACCCTAGAACCGTGCCTGGATCACCCATCCACCCAGGCAATCTGATTCGCCTTACTTTATTAAGAATTCTAGATTGTTACGTAAAAGGCTTTTCATATCATCCTGCTTTGAATTTTTCTTCACTCGACGTTTAACAAGTTCCCTGTGAAAGCTAATAAGCGAAATTGATAGCAGATACTGCTGTTACTTAAGATGGTTTAGTCTGATAAGACTTGAAGATAATTGGCAATTTATGGTAAGATAGGTAAAACTTACAGGAAACGGTTTTAGCAGGCATTTTTTATCACAATCATTTTTTGCCGTATAATTCGACGGCTTAGAATAGATTCACCCAATATCTTTCCCGTGGGTGTCATAAGAAGTTTGATCAATCGAATCTTAATACTGGTTAAAATTGCAGAGAAAATTGTTTAGAAAAGCTATTTGCAAGTGAAAAATTAACAATGATGTTTTTTCTTTTTTACGTATAATAACTTCAGTTATGTACTACCTACCTAGCTTTGTAATAAAAAATAGAGAAGGGGAAAAAGTTGCCATTAAAATCATCAATGTGATGAATGCTTGCATATTCTGTCCAAGAAGTTATGTCAAAGCTGTTTAGTACTAAAAGGCAAAGAGGTGATGTTTCTTTTGTTTTTTAATTATTTTTTTGGTAATGTAATGGCCAGTTCATTTGTATGAGGGTCTTTGATGTGGGTTGATTTTGTACGTTTTGAACAAACGGTGGCCCGTACTTTTAAATTAGGCATTTTTATGTTTTCTTTTAAAACTCAATCCCTTACAACCTTTACAACAAAAGAGTTATTTTCAGTTGTATCACGTTTCGTATTAAATTAAAACAACAAAGGAAAGGCACTGAGACAAAGCGAAATCCCTCCCAAAGGGTGGCAAAAGATTTTCTGGGTCACCATTGCATTCTGTTCCCAAAGCAACTAAAATGTAGCAGAGGGATTCCTGTGAATAAGCTAAAGTCTTCAGTGAGACTTCAGCTCTTTTAAGGTTTTCTCTTCATCTTATATCCAAAGGCTGGTAAATTAAAGACACAATAGAATTTGGCATAATCTGCCGCATGTGTACATGATGTGTACCACGCTCATCTTTGCTGAGCAGAAAAAACTAACCCCTTAACACAGGACTCAGGACATCCATAATTGTTCACACAGACCGTTGTCGTGATCTATTCTCGCTCAAGAGAGTACCTACCTAAGCCTATTTAGATTTTAATTCCAGTTCTAGCATTTTGGTAGGTATTACTTAAGCCGTGTCTCGTGCTCATGTTTTTTATTAAACAAATACATACATCGATATAGGTACATTGACAAAACATCGATATAGGTACATTGCCACGCCGTAATATTTACCTATTGAATCGACGTTTTGTGTTTATTTGGAAAACACCCGAGTAGGAGACACGGTTTTAGACTTAGCGAAAAGCTCGTGACTAATTTTTGCCTATGCTTTTACTTTTTGCGAGTTCCTTCTGTATTTTCCTTCGCTCCGAAAGTCTACTTGGCTTATTTTCCGAACCACACGGACTTTTTGTCGCTCTCTGTTATTTCTGAAAAACCACTAGAGAATTAATTGTAAATGAGTAGATGGCTACTGAAAAAGAATAAAAGTTCTGTTGGATTTTGTCAAATTTTGTAAATATTTAAATTGGTTCTGAACTTTGGGCTTAGAAAGTTTATAATTCGTCAGCTGAAGTTTATGATTTGTCAGTTTAGTAATCTCAAATTCCCTACTTTGCAAGTTTTTTTCATATTGCAGGCTGATTCAAGTATTAAACCTGAAAACACTAGTTACCTACTCTTTGATTCTTAGAGCACGTTCCTGGTTGATGTTTCTAACATATAGCCTTCTCATCAACATCTTATTATAGGCGTATGGTTGTGCGTCCAATATACGACTCACTCTGTAGTACAGCAGAAGTACCAAAGATGCAGATATTAAAATTTACAGCATAAGCCCCTAATTGACAAGGAAATTATCGCTTTGATTTACAACCCTTACAATAAGAAGTTGGGAAGGATAGTTCTACATTGCTCCAAGGAATTGTGCCACTATTTGCGACCCTTTATTCTACTTACTTATTAAATATCTTCTACCTGGTTGAAAATTTAGGCGACAGGCTGACAACATGTCACTATGATGATACACACTCTTCTGAATGACTCATAAATTTTTGTAAGACGTGGTGTACCTGGGTAAAGGCCGTTTTACAGCCATTTTCGCTCTGCTTAAGGCAGGGGGCAAGGGCTATAGGCGTGTTATATGTATTGGATTATGTATTCTGTGCCAAGATTCTGTAGTATTGGCTGGTTGCACTGCCGCCTTATAATCTGATGATGTTCAAGCGGCGCGCCTGCTGCTGATTACCTGCCTATTCTTCTTCTAAATATTTTGCGATATAATTTACAGCAAGCAGCGTTGGTAGGTAGAGGCAGGTGGCTATCATCATATTAATATAGTATTTTTTTTAAAGTTTGTGGATTTATGTTTTGTACAAAAAATCAAATTAAGTAACTTCTCTCTGTAAATACCTAGAACTTTATTTCTGCATAAATCTGAAAGCGCATTAAAATCGTTCGCGTTTTTAGGAACTCTATAGAACTAGGTATAAGTCAGAAAGAGGGACTAGCGCGCCGCATCCCATCCCAATTTAAATCTTAAACTTTAAGTTTAAACTTTGCCATATCTGGCACAGCGGGAGGGGTTAAGCCTCGTTTATAATGAAAACTTTGTAGGCGCTCAGTAATATTGTGACAACATTACCTTTTTCTCGTATCATTAATTCCAACTAAAGGTAGAAATTAATTTAGTTTGACATCACAACATGTACGACATTTTTTTTTATCGATTAAGTCATCCTGTACTGTCTAGAATTTTGCGACTGAACTATACACACTAGTACACTACCTATACATACGCCGCAGCATACCTAAATGAAGTACAGTACAGTCAATCTCAGGATGGGTGAGACAGCTTGGACTTTGAACACTTTCTTGTGCCGCAAGTATTTGCTGTTCGACTTATCTTCATGGGCCGTTTGAGTATCTAACCGGACGTGATCTTGACTGTACAACAACTTAATACAAAATATATCACTGATTATTTGCCATAGTAAATTAGCTGCCGTGTAAATAAGCCCTTATGGTGAAGAATAATTGAAGAGGCTTATACAGTATGAAGTCTGCTGAGTATTGATTAAGCGATTCCCACAAAGCAGCTTTTGGTTCCAAGTTTAAATGAGCTGTATGTACTTTGTGCTTATTCGATAGGAAAGCTTAAATGAGGTACTTGACTCAGTGATTAATAAAATACCAAGCTTAGATATAGTTTTTAGATTTTTGACCCATTCTTCGTCAGTTTCCCTCGATTCAACGCGTTTTACCTAAGCATTTTGACGCTATCGAAAATAGCCCAAAAAGAAGAAGTATTTCATATTTGTTCAAACTGAATACATAAGTACCCAAAACTGACAGAAAATTATCAGCTCAATATAGAAAAAACAAACATGCTCCAACCGTAAAGCCTGAGGCATCACTAAAACAAATAAATAATGTCTAATCAATATTTTGAACTTAGAATTTGCCTCCATAATTATCGAATTTCCCCTTGGAAGTTTAGTGGTCATCATACAGACAGACTTTATAAAATGATAAATGTGTGTAGTACCTACACTACGAAACCCTAAAATGCCACTTTTGTATTTCGTTTCGGTGAAAAAATACCTACATGGTTCTTGGTGGTTGACCTACATCAATAAAACACTTGCTATCTCGAGGATTTTGTGTGGAATTTACTGCCCGTGTTTGTTCCTTCCACTTTCGAGATAATGCTGTGATGAGTTTAGTAGGTACTTTTAGTTTTCCTCTGTATTCTTTTCTCTACATATTTACTGAATTTCAAGTTTTCTTTATCAAACTAATAATAGATAGAGAGGAAATTATTTGTTTTGTTTGTGAACGTAATTGTAAAAATCCAAAACTAAAGTACTAGACCAAATTTCAATATTTTATTCACCGTTAGAAAGCTACAACGTCCCTGGGTAATATAAATTTAGGCATAAGGAAAACCAGTGAAACCGCTGGCCTCTAGTTTAATAAAAATAAAAATAAAACTATGCCTTCACCTTACCATAACTGGTAGGCATACCTACCTGTATTTTTCAGGAAATTCGCGTATTTGACCAGTAGTTTTGCTGGACACGTAGTTTTCTGTTTACAGAGAGTGCTAACAGTTAACAGCTCAGCTATTCGCTATGTGCGTTTTACCTTTTTGTTTGCTTGCACATAGGACAGTAGTCATGGTCCTTAGCAAAAAAATACTGTTTTGCCGGCACAGTTGATGCGGCTTTGCTCAGCGATACTAGGGACCATTGTGAATGATTCCATCCGAGGAAATGAAAAATCCATCCACTGGATTTCAAGATGGCGGACCTTCGTTTTTTTGTATGGCACTAAAAAAATAATTCTTCTGGAGACCATCGTGTGGGGTATCAAATGAAAGCGCTACAAGAGACAATTTCAAAAATATATCGTTGTAATACATTTCAGTTGCCCTTTTAGAAAAAAATTAAGTTACATTTTCAAAAGTAGTCAAAACATGCCAAGTTTGAGGTCCAGTAGGTACAAAACGGCTGACATAAAATTTGTTAAAAGTATGCTAAATGATCCACCATATCCTTAAAACTAACGTCAGGAAAGGAATTTCGAAAATAATAAGATTTAATGTATATTTTGCAACAGAAAGTAGATCATTGGGAACTTCAGTAGGTTAGTAAGAACTACTTGTGCGCCTCCAAAAATGTTTTAGATCCAATTCTTCTCATGATTGCTTTTATACTCAAAGCTAGATAATGATGAGCTGGATCATTTTCAATCTGCGGGCACGGTTGTGCCCCCGCCAAGTCGAGTAAAAAGCGGATTTGCCATAGGTATCTACCATGATTTTTCTAATCGTGAAATCTCACTTCTGTAGGTGTGCTGTAACAAATTTTGCTGTAAAAATCTTTTAGTATGGGTTTGAAAGCTGTCAAATTTGGCCTATTGGAACGACAGTACTCTAGGTCAATATTTTACTTACGAAAATCTCTAATTTTTTACGGTAGAGGCAGGGTTGGCATAATTTAAACAATTTGTTTAAAAGATAATATGTTTTAAACAGTGCTTTAGACAGTTCTAAATAAAACGATGTTTTTTATTCAGTGTTTTAAAACATTGTTTAAAACATGTTTAAGACTATTTTTAAAACGTTATAGAAAAAACATAATTTAAAACAAATTTTAATTGCAAAAATAAATGAAAAATTGTATTTATTTTTCTTATTTGTTGTATTAAATCAACCTAAAACATTTTTTGTACAATTGTTAAGTAGTTTTTCAAACATGTCCAGTTATAAATTACTGTCACAACTGGTGATAGCAACTACCGAACGTGAAAAGAAGAATCAAAAATAAAATTCGTTTTATTTATACACTCCAACGGTAAACGGGAATTCCCAGGATTTTCCCGACGAAATTAATGATCATTTGATATATGTTTTGGGTATTCCCCTTATTTTTAGAGAACTTTAGGTGTTTTCCCTACTTAAAATGAACATTTGAACATACAAGATGTATTAAATAAAGATCAATTTTTGTCATGCAGTTTTTTAAAAAGTCTAAAATAGAAATTAACAGGCATATTCAATCAGAAATGGATAGTAACTAAATCAAGAAAAAAAAAACAAAATGAACAAAAAAACACCTGTTTTAAACATTTTGAACTGTTTGTTTATAAAATAAAAATAAAACAGATTTAAGTTATGTTTTGATGGTAACTCATATCTTTACATACGTCGCTTTTTGAAATCACTTCATTCATATAGATACATGTCGTCTAAAAGTGCTTTAGAAGTTTGATGGTCGGCCTAATGAGCAACAAATTCAAAGAAATTGAATGAAATTTAAAATATGCGATGTTTATTTAATGACTGTTTGGGTTTTCAAAACTCAGGATTCAAATGTTATCCAAAATATCATTAGACAAGTGTCGAAATTGGCCTGAACTGTTTCGAGGGAAACATTTTTATTCAATTTAACCATTTATTATACACAACAGCAAATACAGAACAAATACAAAAATAAAATGACACAACAAGCACTACTTCTAATCGCTCGTCTGACAAGGCCTACCTATAAAAAATGGCGCCACAGAGGAGAGGCTAACAAGAAATTTGTTAAATCAGCTTAAGAAGTGACATAGCATTCATGAGTAGGGAAAAAAAAGATAGATACTTATGTCAAACCCGTTTTTTACTCGACTTGGCGGGGGCACAACCGTGCAACTGCAGATTCAAAATGATCCGACACATCATAATCTAGCTTTGAGTATAAAAGCAATCATGAAAAGAATTGGATCTAAAACATTTTTGGAGGCGTACAAGCAGTTCTTACTAACCTACTGCAGTTCCCAATGATCTACTTTCTATTGCAAAATATGCATTTAATCTTATTATTTTCGAAATTCCTTTCGTGACGTTAGTTTTAAGGATATGGTGGATCATTTGGCATACTTTTAACAAACTTTATGTCAGACTAAACCTCAAACTTGGCATGTTTTGACTACTTTTAAAAATGAAATGTGTTTTTTTTCTAAAAGGGCAACTGAAATGTATTACAACGATATATTTTTGAAATCGTCTCGTGTAGCGCTTTCATTTGATACCCCACACGATGGTCTCCAGAAGAATTATTTTTTTAGTGCCATACAAAAAAACGAAGGTCCGCCATCTTGAAATCCAGTGGATGGATTTTTCATTTCCTCGGATGGAATCATTCACAATGGTCCCTAGTATCACTGAGCAAAGCGGCATCAACTGTGTCGGCAAAACAGCTTCCGGGTGATATTTGACCGTACCCGCTTAGACTACAGTACACACACGAGAAGGTAACGGAGGTAGTGTAACGTAAGAACGTAAGTAACTATGTTCGGCAGTTATGGCCCTTGAATCACTCCACACGTCCAACCAATTTACATGAAATCATCAGTCGTAAAGAAACTAGTTTCCTTGCACCCAAATAAAATACTCAGCCGCCACTTAGCAATTCACTAAACTCTACATTGTATTTGAGTTTATCTTGTGTAAATTGGTTTAGTTTCTTGAGTGTTTCATATACCTAGGTAGGTTTTGACTAATATTTCTTCAGGAGAAGTGAGTTTTATTTAGCTTATAGGTATATGGCTCGATTGTTTAGTTTCATGGCCTGATTACGGCTGCAAAGTTTTCTATACACCGTCCTCCCTTACACACTTTAAAGCAAGCAGCACAGCGAGCGTTATAGTACACTCTGCGTCCGCTAAGTATATCTATCACCCTGTATCGTCATACTGGCTGAGCGAATCTGGTAAATCACGCGGTTTTTGTCAGCAAGACAGAGGCTAACAAAAGGACGACACGAAAATGTGATTACCTAGTTACCTACGCATCGCCGTGGTCGCCTGCGTTACTGTAAATTAAGGAGCGTGCATGCAAACTGGGACACGCAAAAGCATTTGGAAGTCAATTACAACCGAGAAAAGTAAAAACATAAAGCTCACGGAGTTCAGAAAATTTTACAACAGCTGTAGAAGTGGCCGCAGCGTTATTATACAATCTGTGTCCGCTATATCCATCAGCCTATATCGTCACTCTGGCTGAGCGAATCGGGTAAATCACGCGGTTTTTGTCAGCAAGCCGAGCGCGGACAGCGGCTAACAAAAGGACGACACGAAAATGTGATTACTCAGCAGGGTTGTGATGTGACTTTAGTAACAAAAAATCTATTTTTTTAAATAATCGATTATTTCTAGTCTAAAATAATCATAACTCCGAGGCAAAATAACCTGTCGAGTATTTCAATTGATAATGTGAGGTGTAAATACGAAATACTGCATAAAAATCAAAGTGACAGAGATTCCTCGGTTTTTCAACAGAACGCGTTGTAGTTTACAAAAAATTAAACCTTGAAATCTAGATCGAATTATCGCCTCTGAAAACCTCTATTTACGAAATTTTATGAAAATCGTTGAAGCCATTTTCGTGATTCCGAATGTAAATAATACAATATAGCTCGTTTGAAGGTATAAAATTATTATACTCGGAAATTTAAATAATTTACTTTCAGATAATTAAATTATTAAAATTTTTATCACTAGATTTTTTTTTTTTTTTTTCCAAAATACATCGATATGAGTTTTCACATCCCTATTATGTAAGTACGTAGTGCTGCGGCCGCCTGCGTTACCGCGAATTACGGGGCATGCATGCGAACTGGGACACGCAAAAACATTTTGTTTTGACACGTTTTTTGCTCAGCCAGGTGTGCAATCAGGGAAGTGTCATAAACTAAATTTTGCTGATGTGTTAATATCAGCAACATTTTGAAGTAAATAGATGCATACAGAGAAAGGTGATACTACAATCTAGGAAACCGGCGTGCGTTTGACGATATCCTATAACATTACAAGCGGTTTCACCCGATGCTGGCTATCCGTAGGATTGAGATATTTTTCCGGAACCTGCGCATATTTTTTAAATCAGTCTAGTAGTTCTGGACATCCGGGTGAGCCCTCGCTCCCCACCAAATAGTCAGGTGTAGTTTTAACGGACCCGGGTCCGGAAAACATAGAGTCCAGTATTAAAAAAAAAAAAAAAAAAAGTAGTTCTGGAGTTTTTCGATTATTTTTATCTAAACAAATATTTCCCTGTTGATAATATTAGTGTAGACCAGTGGCGAAAGGTTCATACATGCCGATTCCCACCGGCTTCCCTTTCAGAAAGAGCTACCGACATAGCTGGCATACCTACCGGACAAAAAAAATGAAAATCTAAATCTCGCGACCAGAGCTGAAACATATTGCAATCGATTAAGCATAAAAATACAAAGCAAAAGTGTACTTTGATAAAAAGTCGTAATAGTTGTATTTTCGGAAATATATGGATTTAAAAGTCATTTTTCTTTTTCAATATTAATACTTTTTTCCTCTTTTTAAGTATGTGCTTGTCTATAATAATACTTATTCTAATGTAATACAGACTAAAAACGTTAAATAATTGTGCTTATTTATATTTAAGACTAGCGTCCCGCCCTGCGGTTTCACCCGCTGCTACTTACCTGTTTTCCCGTAGAAATTAGAGCTTTCCCAGTAGTAAAAAGTTGATTACTCCGTTTCAGCAGAAGTGTCGCATTATGATCATGTGCCAGCAAAAGCGGCCCTTCATGCTGAAAAACTTTTCCTTTGAGGCCATTACGCTATCTCTTATAGTTTAGATGGGAAGGTGGTGGTCTGCATCAGGTACTCCAGACCCTTGATGACCATGTCCCTGCAGAAGCGTCCCGTCATGCTGAACAAAATTAACTTTGAAGCCATTACCATACCTATTAAAGTTTAGATGGGATGTTTGCGGTCCGCATCATGTACCTTCTCCAGATCCTCAATGACCATGTACCAGCAGAAGCGGCCCATCAAGCTGAACAACTTTTGCTATGAAGCCATTTTCGTATATCATACAGTTTAGCTGCGCTCCTGGTGCTTTACATCAGCTACTACAGATCCTCAAGGGTGGATAAAAAGTAGTCCATGTTCGTCTTAACCTTCCTATACCCGCGCTTTGGTCTGTGAGACCGACAGAATATTTTTAGGAATTTATCTTATAACACAAAAACGACACCGAGTCGAGACTTTTGCTAGCTGCCAGATTTGTGGATAGTTTTATGTCAGTGGTCACCACGCGCTTGTGGGGAACTTATGTGCGCGCATACTAGGCGCCAATCGGTCCGTGAGACCGACGCGGGTAAAGGTGTAACTTTTTGGGTAAGTATAAACTTTTTATTTACATTGTTTACTCGTTTTTTCTTTTAGTTATTTATTGTGTATATATATCTTAACCTATATTATTATTTTACAGTTTATATTCTACGCCGGAATAAAAGAATTTGTTGGAAGAATACAGCTCTGAGCGCCCCTGACCCCCAGGACGTGGAAACACCAGGCTAGCTACGCGAAGAGCCACCCACGGGTCCGTTGGATGTGGTCGGCACCACTTAGGGTTCACCTCACCTCAGGGGGAGAAGCCGGAGCACCAACGGGCTCCAAGATAAGAGAGCGCACGAGCAGCCGTTCTAGAAGAGGACAGAAAGGTCCTGAACAGCGCAATCAGGACCCTCACTGAGGTCCAAGTCGTGCTCCGCATGGGGGCGAACGCGATCTCAATCATCGAAAAGAGCCTCCAGCGCCTGATCTCTTCATACGGCGGGGTCATGGCCGCCAGGGGCGAAATGGAGGCTCTGGGACCCAGATAGGGTGGTGCTGCCTAGCACAGCCTGACGTAGCCAATAGTGGCCATCACCTGACCACATCTACTACTCCACGTCGAGTAGTTAGGATCGTGGGCACAATCCCAGAAACGCCCGGCTACCACGTGACGGACACTAGCTGGGCCTCCCCCAAAGGGGAATCACCCGGCTGGTTCGACCTCGCCGCAGCGTGAAGTTTTTCCTGGACTACTGAACCAGACAACCATGTCACTCACCAGAGTGACCACTCATCGCCCCACCTGTTGTCGCAGGTGGCATCCGACACCACGTTAGAGAGGCCATTGCCACGTGAACGTCTCCAACGTCGCAAACGGCCGTCGAGAAGAACTCCATGACGACGAAAAACACGGTATAACTGTGCCACTTGCAAAAAATACTTTTGTTGGGAACATGCTAATTATGGTATGTCCTGAATGTTATGGTGAGACTGAAAACTGTGTCAGTCTGTGATTTTGAATTGGTACTATAAGTTTTTTATGAAATTTGGAGGCTTATTTTTCTTTTTTAGATGAAAGAAACGTTTAGGATCTGTTTTTGTAGTACATACGAAAAAACTCTGAGCATTTTGTATAAAGCGGATAGTCTAATAAATAATTAAAAACAAAGTGATTATATGATATATATTTTTTCATTATATCCTTTACTTTTAATGTCCAACTTTATTTATATTGGTTTTGTTAGAAAAATCGTATGAATCGAGGTTTTTAACTTTCGGTCTGTGAGACCGTGCGCGGGTATAGGTGTCACAAATATTGGCGCGGGTATACGAAGGTTAAATATGCTAGCAATATCAGTGCCAAATCTCGCGAAGATCGGTGAAGCGGTTTGGCTAGTTTGAGTAAAATCCGCTTTATTTTCCCGTTTTCCTGCTGCTGAAAGGTTTTCCGTGGGAATGAGGAATTTGCCCATGGTATAAAGTAGCCTATGTTGCTTAAAGATGTAGTAGCTTTCTAATAGTGAAAGAATTTTGGAAATTAGTCCAGTAGTTTCGGAGTTTATCGATTACACATAGATACACTGCACATGCCGTCGCCGTACAAAAGGAAGATACGTACTGCTACCTGCCGACGCTACACGTGTCGTCTGCAGTTGTCATCTGTCACGATGCTTCTAATAGCACCTTAATTATAGAAGATTGCATAGAGAGATTACGGCGACTGCATAAATCAGCTTTCGTCTTGAATATAAATGAGCACAATCAAACCTTTTTAGTGTGTATTACATTAGAATAAGATTGTTTTTATTTATAAGCATATACTTATGTCAATATATTAAACATTTAAATCGTGACAAAATAGACACTTCACAACTTCTAAAGTTTGCAAAGCGCATGCGCTGGTCTTGCTTACGTTCCGTTTCATAAAAAATGCGCGGGAAATTCACATTCAGCCTTCAAACTTCAAACAAATTGTGTTCTATAAAACACCTAATCACGAAAGTGTGAAGTTAAAGAACCTTTTCTTTACCGGCCTAGTCCGGCAATTTCTATTACAGTCCTCTGCGCCTTGACTACGTAAATGAGCCCATTGACGTATTCTTTTTTTAAAGTAATGAAGCCATTTCCGAGCAAATTGGAGAAAAATACATTACAATTCTTTATTTTTATTACTTTGCCCAAGGTAGGGTGGGAATTATTCATACTGGCCGGGAAAAGTAATTAATCGTGTTTTTTTAATCACATTGCCCAATTAGGTCGGGCATTATTAATACTGACCGGTCACTATTAATAGTGCCCGGACTTATCAAATTGCCCGTAACATATATATTTGTTACGGGCAATTTGCTCGGAAATGGCTTCATTACTTTAAAAAAAGAATACGTCAATGGGCTCATTTATGTTGTCAAGGCGCAGAGGACTGTAATAGAAATTACCGGACTAGGCCTGTAAAGAAAAGGTTCTTTAACTTCACACTTTCGTGATTAGGTGTTTTATAGAACACAATTTGTTTGAAGTTTGAAGGCTGAATGTGAATTTCCCGCGCATTCTTTATGAAACGGAACGTAAGCAAAACCAGCGCATGCGCTTTGCGAACTTTAGAAGTTGTGAAGTGTCAATTTTGTCACGATTTAATTGTTTATTATTTATGTTTCCTTGCAAATTGGAGAAAAGCACTATACAATCCGCGGCCGAAATAACAATTTCTGGTCTCGTTTACTTTAGAAGGCCGAGACGCTCGACCAGAAATTGCTATATACTCGGCCTGTGACGTAATGTACTATTTTTATTAAATGAAGTTAAACTTACATTATTTCAAGGAAAAGTTATCAAAAACCAAAGTTTTGAACATAGAAGTTGAATAATAAACAGTTAAAAATGTATAACATTAGTAACTACTTACTTTTTATTCATACAATTACTTAAGAGAAAAGTTATTAAAAATAATTGAAACATGAAAGTAAAAAATAAACAGTTAAAAATGAGATATTATCAGAAGTTGCCTACTTTTTTTAAATAAAAATATTACTTTGGTATTTTATTTGGTAAATGAAGTTAAACTTACATTATTTTCATTAAAGTTATCAATTAATTTGAACATGTGAGTTAAAAATAAATGTAATAATATCAGTAGCACTATTTTTGATAAAAATATTAGGTACTTCAGTAGTAAAAAAATTAGTAGGCTAAGAATTTATTACATGGACCATGGGCACTCGGGCACTATTAATACTGACCGGTCCAAGTGATTAATTAATCACTTTGCCCTACGTTTTTGGGCAGTATTAATAATGACCGGTCAGTATTAATAGTGCCCGATTAATCATGTTGCCCGTAACATATACTTATAAAAGCAAAAAAAAAAAATGAATATTGAAAAAATATTTTTTTCGACTTTTAAATCTCCGAAAATACAACTATTACGGCTTTTTATCAAAGTACACTTTTGGTTTGTATTTTTATGCTTAATCGATTGCAATATGTTTCAGCTCTGGTCGCGAGATTAAGATTTTCTTTTTTTTTGTCCGGTAGGTATGCCAGGCTCCATACTAAAATGTCGGATACCATTTACAAATCCATACTCTCACATCAATATACTTTCATATTGTACATTTTTTCTGCTCCGGCCTACCTTCGTTAAAATGTCACCCTTCGCCACTGGTGTAGACAGATAATAAAATACAGAATTTAAAAGGAAATAAACATAAATCTTCATGCAAATCTTTGTCCAATCGCAGTCCACCCAATCAGTACATTTTCCTTGCTCTGATTGGCTCAAACAAGATAAGCAGATTCGGAACTGGCATGCAGCAGAGGAACGTGGATTGTATTCAATTGTGGGTAGTTCCACATCGCTTCAATATCTCATCTACCTTTTTACTTTTAGGTCAGCCTTGTTGTATAAAATACCTAAAGCCGTGTTGACACTATTATACCTGCGTCACTCCGCACTCGCACAACGCGTACGCGCCTATCATACCCACATTACGAAAAATATACCTACTCTAAGTGGATTTTTGTGGAAACTTCTGGACCATGGACTGTCTGCTTGCGGGCGGTTAGCTGGGCTTCCCACACGGGTTCCACCTGGCATGGCTAGCACGCAATGAGGATAGTCCAGTGCCAGAAAATATCCACTATACGTAAATACCTACCTACGGACCGGCAAAATGTCGCAACGCAAGGTGAATAAATGCCCTTCGTGTCGGCTTATTATCAACGAATTGCTCGCTTTTCTTCAGAGCAGGATGGACGTGATGAGCGAAAAGAGCCTAATTGACATCTGTGCAAACCATAATACCGTAGAAGAAATAACGACTGCAAAAAACTTATTATTTGAAAATGTCACTACAAATCTACGACAAATAAACCGAAAATCCGACAAAAAACGTAAGGATATACAAGATATTGTAACCGTGCTCAAAGAAGTTAACCCAAAAACAGCACCTATCTTTGTGGCGCGCGACCTTCACAGGCTACCCCCGGTCAATTTCGACCACGTTGACGCATCCAGTCTGTTAAAAAATATAAATGACCTTAGAAATGAAATCGACATAATAAAGAAATCCTACACTACTAAACACGATATCGGTGACATCAAAAATGAGATCATTAATATGATAACGAGAGAAAACCCAACCAGCATACAATTAACACGTGAATTGGACCCTCAAACACCAGTACAAAAAACCACTTTTCAACACGCAGTGGGTGATCTATCTCCAGGTACCAATATGAGCGGCCCAGCTGGGTTTATTCACACCCCTATTCAGGAAACAGATAATCTGCGCCACCAGAACAATAATAAGATTGTGAGTAGCTCAGCACACAAACAAATAGGTGCTAAATCAACTACTGTACCATTACCTAAGTTGGAAACGCCAAACAGTAAGGAAACGCCGCAGAGAATCGTCGAAGAGGGCTTCCACTTGGTTGAAAATAAAAAGAAAAGAAAAATCACAAATATCAGAGGGGCCGGGATCAATACAAATGCCACCCTTAAAGTTTCTGCTAGCACAGCAGCCATAGACATCTATGTCTCAGGATTTGATAAAAGTGTCCCTGTAAGCGACTTGAAAGAATACCTCAATGAAATTGAAAATTCAGTTATTAGCGTGGAACTACTCCCGGAGCGAGATGGCATAGACTTTAGTGCTTTCAAGATAAAGGTGCCCCGCGAAAAAGCTAAAGTTATCCTAAATCCAAATATATGGCCAGTTGGAATAACCGTTGGTAAATACCGCCCCCGTGCTTACAATGCTTACCGCAAACGCGAAGGAGTATGGAAAAAACCACTATGAACTATGACAACCTTAATATAGTAAGTTACAACTGTAAATCGTTGAAAAGAAACCATAAATTCATACTGGAACTTTGTGACAAGAGCCATATTGTTCTATTACAAGAAACCTGGCTTTTACCTACTGATCTCCACATACTACAAAATCTTCACCCTAACTTTGATGGCATCGGCACCTCAGCGGTGGACACATCAGCCGGCTCGCTGGTAGGCAGACCCTACGGTGGCATTGCTATACTATATAAGAAAACACTCAAAGCGACAGCTACTATATTATGTGAAACTCCACGTCTAGCGGCAGTGGAATTCACATTTCAAAATCAAGAGCAACTTCTACTGGTTAACATCTACATGCCCTGTATGAAGCCTGAAAATTTTCCTGAATTCTGCGACTGCTTAGGAAAAATCCACGGAATCATAGAAAATAGTGGATGCAGTGTCTTATTGCTGGAGATTTCAACGCGGACCCCTCAACTAAATTCGGTCAAGAATTGGATGCCTACTGCACAGAATACGGATACGCATACGTAGACACTTTAGAGCGATTGTATGGCGCGTAATGTATCAGAACCAGTGAGGACAGGCAAATTACTTGACGCGTGTGTCACGTGACTTGGTAAATAGGGATGCGCTGCACTGCACCAACGACTGTATCGATAAATAAGTTGAATGATTAGAATGTTTGGGAAAATTTAAATGCCATTATTTTTTACCCACGACGGAACGGAGACGGCATATGCGTTTGGGGTGAGAGAATGTGTGTTTGTTTGTGTGTGCAAACCTATGTTACCAAATGTCTACCAAACCAATAGTCCGATTTTGATGTGGTTTTCAGTGATGGATTAGGATTTTTTTGGTACATGTTCTTAGATAGGTATTACGCGAACAAATCACCAGGGGGCGCTGCAGGAAACTGTCGTGGGTATTTTCAAATTTTAAATTTTGTTATCACTTGTCTTCTTATATTTAAGAGCTCGCTGCTCTTATCGCTGGAGTCCTATTATTTTTATTTCAGGAAATATATTTTGTCTACCATTATTTTTACGAAATAGGTAGTGGGTAGGTTTTAAACTACGCTAATTTTAAAGTACTAGAATAAAATCAAGGTAGGTATGTACAAGTTTATCCTTTTATTAATAATTTCACTTAAAAATGGGAAACAATCTAAGTATCTAAAGACAAATACGATTGGGGACTCAGATGAATTAATTGGCTGGTCTTCTGCTATTGCGGCTTTTTTCGTGTAATGCCATTTTTGGTATCTACGGCCCCAAATACATATTGTGATTTTTTCGTAATTTTCCTATGGTTACTGCCTGAGATAAAACAAAATACTACTTTATTCCCGGTAAGTTAGAAACCAAACGTGCCCTGGAATAATAAAACTATCGTGAATGCTGAAACGATTAGCAAAGTCAGTTGTGGCAAAAGATATTGCGGCTTTTTTCCCGGTTCAAGTTGTTGATTATCCAAGTTGTAATAACTAATGCGGTTATTATTCCAGTAATTTTAAGACACCTTGAGCGGCAATGTCTTAGATTAAATGACTTTGAAGGTTTAGAGTACCTGATGTAGACCACCAGGTGCACCACCAGGAGCCCACAGGTTTAGGTCTAAACTATAAGTGATGCAGATATGGAACCAAAGCAAAAGTACAGGCTAACGTATGCAATAAAGGAAACAATTTCTCCAAAAATCTTTGTCGAATTCCTTACAATCTAAATAAACACCCGGTTTAGACCTATTTATAACATTTAATCAATCAGAAAAAACGAATGCAGCTACAGTTTTATCAGTTTCGGCTAGAATAACATGGAAAATCAACCAAAGAAATTAAATTTGACGTTTGGGAAGTTCGGCGTTACTGGCATTGGCATGTCTTTTAAACTATACTTAAAAAATAACCAGCAAAAAGATTAACCAATACAGGAAGTGACAGAAAAGGTTTAACAAGCCGAAAGGAGGTCAAGCTACTCATGAAACTGAACAACTTTCCCCATAGAATATGGGTTGAAATATGAAAAAGAAATCGCCGATCAGCTAATTGATTTACTATGGGAGGTCAATTTTATTTTTCATATATCGACCCATGTTCCATGGGGAAAGTTGTTCAGTTTCATGACTACCTTGACCTCCTTTTGGCTTGTTATACCCTTTCTGTTACTTCCGGTATATTATAAATAAATATTTTATAACTGAAGAGCCTAAATCTTTATCATAATTTACGGCTGTTTACACTTTACCTACCCCGCAATAGATAAAGGCGTGATGTGTGTGTGTATGTAAGGATTCATTAATTTTATAACTAAACTTTTTGCTAATATTATCGATTTAGCCCTCGACCGTGTCACATCACTAATTACATCCAGAATCTAGAAGAAAGTGCGGGGTAGTGCGGGGTAGGCGGCTAGGCCCCCCTCCTTCGTCTCCTTCACCCCCGTTTGGCGTAATTATTTTTTTGCTTAAAAGTATAAATAATGGACTTACCGGTGAAATGTAACACTCTATTTAAGTTTATTGTGTTTTCTTGTATCGTTTTTACACAATATCACTGAACATTTCACAATTTTGACAGGCGAAATAAATAAGTTTTTTTCTGTGACAGCAATGGCCGCGCACAAGAAGGTGACGATTTTGACTGCCAGCGTTGGCAGCTAAAACTTTGCATTGTTCCCACCCGTGTCCACTGTTCTCACTCCGTTACAGGCGCTCTAACGAGACAGAATACGGCTCCCACCTGATACCTACACGTATGTAAGCGACGCGCATGGCTCTGTTTCATGGCTAGATCACTGCCTAACTTCAAATTCACTCACGAGCGAAATTATAAGCATTGACGTTGACTACAGTATTTCATGGTCGGACCACCGTCCGCTTAATATTAAAATTAATTTAAATGGCCGTTTTAAAACCTCGAAGATATGCCATAATAAATCACTACCTAATACCTATGCCTGGAAGGCACGTTCTGATAAAGATATTGCCCGATATGGAGATTTAATGATCAAATATTTACCCTATCAAAAGTACGGCACTGCGTTTTATGCAACACCTATGTCACCACAAGTAATTGATACCTACTATTACGACATTATAACAGCCATGCAGAAATCGGCCCGCACCGCATTCTATAGAAAAAGCAAACAAAAGAAATACAAACCTATAGCCGGCTGGAATAATCACGTAGCTAAATACTATGAGTCATCGCGGGAAGCGCTATTACAATGGCACGTCGGAGGACGACCCACAGACGGACCTCTCTCTGATCAACGCAAGCTCAGCCGCGCGACGTTTAAAAATGCGCTAAAAAGATGTCAGCAGGACCACGATCAGCACTCGATGGATAGTATAGCCACAAGCCTGAAAGAAAAAGATTTCAAGAAATTTTGGCAAAAAACTAATAAAGTGTGCAAATCGAAGTCTGGAGGCCCGTCCAACATAAATGGATTTACCGAAAACAAAATAATAGCAAACCTGTTTATCGATCAATTCACGCTGCGACCGCCGACGCCGACATCCCCACCCGCCAACTCGCCTCCCGCCACCGCTCAGCCCCCCGCGACGTCATCATCTAACTCGTCGTGCCTACTACGCGCCCTACGCGCCGCCGCACCCGATCACATCACAATAACACCTGATTTAGTGCTTAGAATCGTGCGCAGTACTACCAGGGGCAAATCGGCGGGACATGACGGACTTTCCATAGAACATGTGCAATACCTCGGCAAGCCCATGTGCACTATTTTGGCAAATCTCTTCAACGCTATAATCAGCAGCGGACATTTACCTCACTTATTAACAAAGACAATAATCGTACCAATCTGCAAAAATAAGCTAAAAAATGTCAGCTCGTCGTCCAACTACAGACCTATAGCCCTGGCCCCGGTCATAGCTAGAATATTCGAGAAGTCGTTACTTGCCCTAACAGAAAAGTACCTATACAGTTCTGATTACCAAATGGGATTTAAAAAGGAAGTTTCGACTACGACCGCAATATATGTCGTCAAGCAGGTGGCAAACTACTACAAAAGCAACGGCACCTCGGTAATAGCTTGTTACCTAGACCTTAGTAAAGCTTTTGACCGGGTGTCACACCCGCTGCTTTGGGAGAAGTTAAGGGCCCGTGGAATGCCTGAAAACATTGTAAAAGTCTTAGAACAATGGCACCGACAACAAACCAACTCTGTGAGATGGAATGGAGAATTTTCCAAGCCAGAACAACTGCACTGCGGGGTGAGGCAGGGGGGGGCAAGTTCGCCAGTCCTGTTCAACACGTATATGGATGAATTAAGCAAACAGCTAGAAGAGTCTGGAGTTGGCTGTCATATGAACGGAAAATGTATGAACCATATTAGTTACGCAGACGATATGGTCTTGCTGGCGCCATCCACGCACGCCATGCAGCGCCTATTAAAAATCTGCACTGAATACGCTGCCTCCCACAACATGCAATACAATGCTTCTTAATCTGTATACATGGTGTTTAAATCATCTAACACACCATCATGTGCACCGTCGCTTTCTATCGAAGGTCAAAGCCTACAAAAAGTTGACGAAGTCAGATACCTTGGTCACATAATAAACTCCAACCTAAGAGATGAACCAGACATTGAACGGCAGAGGAGAGCACTTAGTGTCAAAGGAAACATGTTGGCACGCCGCTTCCAGCGCTGCAGTGAATCGGTAAAGACAATGTTGTTTACTACCTTCTGCACCAACTTGTATACTGCAGAGCTCTGGTGCAACAATACGAAGGCGGCCTACAACGAAATACGGGTGCAGTACAATAATGCATGGCGAGCGCTCCACCGACTGCCATACTGGTGCAGCGCCTCTGAAATGTTTGCTGCGAGCCGGGTTCCGGGCTGGGCGGCGCTAATGCGGCGGACTACTGCTGGAGCCTCCGAGCGTATCCACTCCTCCACTAACAGCGTGGTATGCGCGGCCCGCAGCTGGCTGGCTAGCCCCATTCATGCGGCATGGCGTAGACTACAGGAAGATTAATGAGTAGGTAGTGTGTGTAGTGAAGTGAACGACCGGACCAATAATAATAATATGTAGTGTGACATGTTCCTATTTAACTAATTTAACTTAATGTCTAATAATGGATTTGTTAATTTGTTAATTTAATCTAATTTTGTAGGTGGTGTGTGCAGGTTCTTCTTAATAAAAACTCGCAGAAAACGGGTAAAGTTCCTTTTATTGAAGAATAAGCGAGAATACAAGCAAAGCAAGCAGAATAGCAGAGGGTGAAAAACGCCAGGGGGCAGCGGTGGCACGTAATGCAAAAATAAAGCACAATTGGGTGTTCGGGGCAGCCCAAAGCACACCAACGTACCGTTCCGTTAAACGCTAACTATGGAAAGCTACTCAAGGGCCCGTACACTTTCGTCTGATAGGCGTAAAGTAACGTGCACCATTCGCTGTCTCAAAGCAAGCGGTCGATTCGATTCGATCAGCCGTAACTGGTTGTTGATGATGATGTAGTGTTCTTACAGGCTCCCCCTTTGTCCCCGAAGACGCCCCGGCGAGAGGGACAATCTTACAAGGCATTCTTTCTTGGCCGTCCTCGCCCTCTGCCTTTCTGGGCTGGTTTTTTCTGCGCTTCTGGTTCCTTTCGTGGACGTCCTCTCCTACGCAATGGTTGCACTGGGACAGGAGCCTCATCTGTAGTGATGTCTGTGCTTCGGAAAGGCACCAATGCTGAAGCGTGGTATGTTCCCAATACCTCCTCTGGTGAGGTAGTCGCTGACACCTGATATGATGCAGGTCCATGCCGTTTTGTAATCAGGTAAGGGCCATCTCTTCGTGGAGAAAATTTGGCTGAAAAGCCTTGAGAAGATTTACTGATAGGGTGCGAATTCACCAGAACCAAGTCTCCAGTCTTATAATCTGGGTGCTCTTTTCTATGCTGGTCAACAATCGTTTTCCGGGATTCTTCCTTAATTTCTTGGACTTCTCTAGCTTTTATAAGGTTATCAGCGATTAGCTTCAGCTTCGGAGTTATCTCAGGTAGAAAGTTATCGGTCAAGAGAATTTGGCGAAAATCCACTAAGTTATCATGTGGTGTCCTCAACTCTCTCCCAAAAGTCAAGTAGGATGGCGTGAAGCTCGTTGATGAACATAAAGCGGTATTCATGGCAAATCGTATACTTGGTAGCTGGTCTGACCATCTGTTCTGTTTGCCTTCTACAAGAATCGCTAGTTGTGTCTTCAAGTCGCGATTTTTCCGCTCCACCGGATTTGCTTCTGGGTGGTAAAGTGGGGTGAATGACTGCTTTATTTTAAAGCTGTGCGACACTTGCTGCATCACAGCGCTCACGAATTGCGTCGCATTATCGCTGGTCATGCGTCTAGGTACACCGTATCTTAGAAAAACTTCATTTATCAGTGTGGTGGCGCACTTCTCTGCGGTAGCTGTCTCAAGAGCGAATAATTCCACCCATCTCGATGCTAAGTCTTCCACTATAAAAATCCATGTTTTGTTATCATAGGAAGGTGGTAGTGGTCCGAACAAATCGAACGCTATAGCCTCAAACCTTTGATTCATTGGCGTGGTTTGCAGAAGGCCTGCGGGCTTCCAATTGGCAGGTTTGTATCTTTGACAAGCCACGCAGTTTCTTATATAGCTTTCAATGTACTTTCTCATGCCTGACCAGAAGTAGCGCTGTGCAATTTTGTGATAGGTTCTGTCGCATCCGTAATGACCCGCCAATGGATTGTCGTGGTAGGCTTCTAAAACGTTGGCCCATTCGTGTTGTGGGACCACGATTTGAGCATCGTCCGATTCTATGTTTGGGTTATTCCGGTATAACAGTCCGTTATTCATCATGTAACCCTTTTGGCTCCAATACCGGGCATTTTCATCATTCTCTTCATTTTCTAATGCACTTATGATCCTTTTTATATTTTCATCCTTCATCTGTTCTTTCCTTATTTCTGCAGGGTCTCGTACCGGTAAGTCAATGGTCACTGAGCATACTCCACATTCTCTTTCAGTATAATTTGTGCATGGAGGTCGAGACAGGGTATCTGCAACCACATTTTTTTTACCAGGCGCGTACTTAATTGTGATATTGTAAGATTGCAACTGGAGGGCCCATCGAGCCAGACGTCCAGTGGGTGACTTCAGGTTCATAAGCCACCTCAATGCTTGGTGATCCGTCACTACTTGTACGGGTAAACCCTCAATGTAGCCTCGAAACTTGGATACTGCCCAGACGACTGCCAGTGCTTCTCTCTCAGTGGTGCTGTAGTTTTTCTCTGGTGGGGTGAGTAGCCGACTGGCATATTCTACAGGGTGCTCATCTTCACCCTCCCCCTGGATGAGAACTGCTCCGATTGCATAGGAACTGGCGTCGGTTTTGATTATGTATGGTTTCGTTTCATCTGCTTGGCGAAGTACCGGTGCAGTGGTCAAACGACGTTTCAATTCTTGGTAAGCAGTCTCTTGTTCTTCGTTCCAACACCATTGTGCAGACTTCTTTGTAAGACGTGTTAGAGGTTCCGCGATCTTTGCAAACCCCGCGATGAAACGTCTGTACCACGAGCAAGTTTGCAAGAATGAGACGAGATGTTTCAGATTGCTGGGTGTCGGTAAGTCCAATATCGCAGCTGTTTTGCTCGGATCCATTTTAAGGCCTTCCTGGGTTATTAAGTGGCCTAAATATTTGATTTCTGGATAACAGAAACAGCACTTCTTCTCGTTTGCCGTGAGATTATACATCTTCAGTTGTTGAAGCACTCTGCTCAAGTCTTGTAGATGTGTTTCAAAATCCGAAGACATAATGACTAGGTCATCAAGGTATGCCAACATTTTAATATTGATAAGGCTGGTTCTGAACCCGTCAATCAGCCTCTGGAATGTGGCTGGTGCATTCCGCAAACCGAAAGGCATTCTTTTAAATCTATAAATGCCGAATGGCGTAATGAATGCTGTTTTGTCTTGGTCTTCCTCTCGCACTTTGATTTGCCAATAGCCGGCTTTCAAATCCAATGTTGACATGAAGGGGCTTGGTTTGGCTTCATGGAGAAGATCGTCGATGCGAGGAATCGGGTATTGATCAGGGATGGTCACCGCATTCAATCGACGATAATCGATGCAGACTCTGATTTGGCCGTCTGACTTGGGTACCATGACCACCGGTGCAGCCCAGGGTGATACGCATGGTTCGATGATGTCTTCTGCCAACATCTTTTCTACCTCGGCACGTAACATTTCTTTCTTTGGCGGTGAAAGACGATATGGTGGTACAGATATGGGAGCGCAATTGAGTGTATCTATTCGATGCTCAACTCCAGTTGCTGGCTTTCCACTAGCCTTGAAAGCTTCTTCATTCTCTTCCAACATCTGGGCAAACTGCATCTTTTGGTTTTCGTTCAATATAGACTTCGATAGATCTATGTCCAAGCTTGCCATATTGAGATCGCTGGGGTCCGGAAATAGATTAAGGGTATCATCGGACAACTCAATCTCGTCGTACATACGATCCACGTTTATTTGTGCGTCCCGGTATAGGGCTTCCATTAAGCTTGGCGAGTAGCCATCAAACAACTCTTCACGAGACCTCTTCCGCGGTGGCATAGTTGCAAGGTGAACTGGATTGTATGTTGCTGAAGCATTCAGAGTGGCAACAGCGGTTTCTGCGCAAGCAACTCCCTCCTCCACGGGGTAGAGAACATCAGAGGTGCGTATGGGGTTCTTCGGGCAAACAGCTTCCACCTTCTTATTTGTTTGAGGTTTGTTGAACTTGACAAAGTCTTCCTTATATAGTTCATACTCAACGTTAGGCTCGTCTATGAAATGCCAGGTGAACTGTGGGATGTTCAAGATCATCATTGCGTCCTGTATGAAGCCAACGCCTAAAAGAGTTTTGCTGTGTCTTGCTTCCGGAAAAACCACAAACCTTGTTGCAATGGTACGTTGACATATTGTCACTGCAGCATCCACGATAAGAATAATTTGGACACGCGGTTTTCCATCCGCCATAGCAAGGGTAGCGGTTGCTTGATGAAACTTGTATCCTTTGCTTTTCAGGCAACGGTAAAGCTCATATGATGCGAGACTGCTCTTGGCGCACGAGTCAATGAACCCACATCCATCCACGCCGGCAATGTTTAAGAAAACGATTGGTCTTTCCCTTGCATCAGGTACTGCTTCAAGTGAGTTAAAGCCAAGTTCTTTAATGGACAACTCCTTCGGCTTGCTGCACTGCGTGCAGTTGCTGCGAACGACGCCTGGGGTCCCGCATCCGTAGCACGAGAACTTAGGGGCGGAAGGTGAAGGCATTTGTGAGGCTGCCGTAATAAGCTGTTTCTCCTGCTGTTGCTGGCTTGATTGCGGTTTGGGCATGCTTTCTTGGAAATTCTTCTTTTTCAATTTCCTACACTCATCAGTTGCGTGCCCTGTAATCCTGCAGTAATTGCATCGGATCTTCTTAGTTGTTGGCTTTGTTTCCTCTACTTTCGATCCTTCTTTGTCTCTGTCTTGAAAGAGTTCCTCCACGCCTCGGGCTTTCTCAAGAAGTTCATCAAAAGTCTTTATTGAGCGTCGCGAAACAACGTGCCGGATCCGGTCATGTAGAGTGTGGAAGATCATGTTCAGCTGGTGCTCTTCGCTATGCTCAGGCTCTGGTAGTTGAGCAAAGAGCATTCTCTTGCGAGCGACGAATTTGTCTGTAGACTGATTCCCTTGTTTGACGTTGATGATTTCCTCATAGATGGACTGCATCGACTTTCTAGGTGCGAAAGTATGGCGTAACCGCTCTTCGAATTCGCTCCATGTCGCGATTTTTGTTTTTACCCCTTGCCACCAGACTGCAGCATCTTCTTTCAGCACAAGAGGGAGGCCCATCAGCGCGTCCTCATCAGATACTCTCTCCAACTTCTTAAAAGTATTTACGGATGCGAGGAAAGATTCCAATTCTTCATTTCCCCCTTTACCATTGTAGGTGTCTTTGCAGGTGGCAAAGGAGCCTTTCTTTCCACTACCGACCACCTGAAGAAGCTCCTTGAACTGCTCCACGCTGAGTGGCATCTTCTCGCCTGCTTTCTTCGTACGCTTCTTCCTCAATGGGTACGTTGTAATGCGACCCGAGCGCGTTACAACGAACTTCGGTTCGTTTTTGTTGGGCGCCAGACTGTAGGTGGTGTGTGCAGGTTCTTCTTAATAAAAACTCGCAGAAAACGGGTAAAGTTCCTTTTATTGAAGAATAAGCGAGAATACAAGCAAAGCAAGCAGAATAGCAGAGGGTGAAAAACGCCAGGGGGCAGCGGTGGCACGTAATGCAAAAATAAAGCACAATTGGGTGTTCGGGGCAGCCCAAAGCACACCAACGTACCGTTCCGTTAAACGCTAACTATGGAAAGCTACTCAAGGGCCCGTACACTTTCGTCTGATAGGCGTAAAGTAACGTGCACCATTCGCTGTCTCAAAGCAAGCGGTCGATTCGATTCGATCAGCCGTAACGTAACTGGTTGTTGATGATGATGTAGTGTTCTTACAATTTAATTTTTATGTTAATTTTATAAGTAATTTGTCCTCTTTTTGATATGGAAAAGTTTTGTAAATGATTCTGGAATAAATGAATTTTATTTATTATTTATTATTATTATTTATTTAAGCATACTTGGACCATACATTATCAGCGTCGGCAATGTTAAATTTTTGAAAAACTTCAAAAAATTCCATACCTGCGATTTTTGCCATTCGTACTGCTGACACCTGTACCAACTGGGCTACCGCGGCTAAATCTTAGCCTGCAAAATAGTACAAGTGTATCTTGGCCACTAACGTTCAGGTTAATTCATAACTCATTAATCTCATTATTTTATGATAGCTGCCTTCGATTTAAAACTCGACTTATAAACTGCTTACAGTCCAGCTAAAAAGTCTTTACATTAAATATTTCCAAAAAAAAAAATGGAACTAATATTCTTTCATACAAAGTGGTTAACATTTAATTTTACAAAAGTGGCGCCCTCATTTTTTGTCTTCTCTATTATGCTGGACTGTATTTTGAAAGACACGAAATATGGACAATAATTAATTTTAAGCATACAATAACTTTTCGATTTTTATTTTTACCCATTCAAGGCAGTACATAATCAGTTCGACAGCTCTGTAATGTTATGTATGTTAAGTATAGATACTTCTAATAAAACCTGTTGCGGTTTTTGGAGCGCAGTAGAACTACCATTCCGTACCAATCCTTATAGGACACAAACTCTTGGATTATCGCCAGCGGTCTGACGTGGATTTGTTACAAGAGTAGAAAATTCAGTGTTCACCTAGCCTTTAAGTCCTCGTAAGGAACAAAACCTTGGGAGCTGCCGATACACTAAAAGTTTTCAACCAGGGCGCTATCAGGTCATCGTTCAAGTCAGTTTATCAGGGGGGTTCTATTCGTGAAACTGAACAACTTTTCCCAAGGAAGTTAGGGATGAAAAGGAAAATTTGACCTCCTACATAAAGCCAGTTGACAGAGTCAATTTTTTTTTCGATAGAGTCAATTTGTATTGGGTAACACGGTGGACCCGAGATATGCAAAAAGAAACATTAATTGAAAACCACACCTAACCAGCAGGTAAGCCTTCGAACTTCGCCACCACTGCTTAAAGTAATTTGCTTTTGGGCGTAGCTCAATCCTGTTTTCGTATCATAGCAAGAAATTCTGTAGACCCTCTTCTATTTCTATTCTATTTCAGCCTATTGCAGTCCACTGCTGGACGTAGGCCTCCCCCAGGGAACGCCATAAGGCACGATCTCCCGTTTTTGCCATCCAGTCGCTACCAGCCGCCTTTTTCAAGTCATCGGTCCATCTGGCCGGAGGGCGTCCAACGCTACGCTTGCCGAGGCGTGGCCTCCACTCGAGAACCCGCTTACTCCACCCTCTTAGACCCTCTTCAGTACTATTCTATTCAATACCTTTCACTGTTCTCTAGAAGAAGAGTAGGTCATGGGAAGGAGGTACACTTACCTACATAGGAAAACTGTCGGCTTACAGACAAGAAGCCTGCTCGAGGCTTTATGTGGACAGTAGCGTGTCTTAGAATTTAGGCTTAACAATTTCACAGGACTATTAGGACATGCCTGATAGCCCTATTCTCCCATAATAGATAGATAGGCAAGCGAATAAAACTTTAGGTCGTGAGTCGAAATTATCTCCCAAGTAAGATAATATCTAAATAGGTAGGTATGTGTTTGTTTGGAAAACTTGCAAAACACCTGAACCTGTGACTTTCCTTATCGACTAACCTAACACGTGAAATGTTTTAAAATTTTGTATTTCCTATCTACTATTTTTACCAAAGTTAATCACAGAATAAGTAGGTATTTTTGAGCAGATTTAAAACCTTTAAAAACGGACACACTGAAAAAGATATGAACTTACCTACCTACCTCTTATGTAGGTACCTAAGTGAGACACGTACGTCAGTGCTTCATATTCCCTGCAATACCTGTAGTTAAGTAAAAGCTATTCATGAAAGGCCATTTAAGATCTCAAAAGGCACTAGGCGAGGTAGTGCCAAAGAAAATATTTTAATTTCAATGCGGCAAAGGGTTGCAATGAAAGCCTTTTAACACGGAGAGTCGTTACCCTGTTTTGCATGCGTGCAAAAGCAAGGAGACGAGGAAACTGTAAAAAAAGGGAATGTTGTTAAGACAAATTTTAATGCTATTTACCTACTTGCCAAGTTTGTTGGTATTACTTACTATGCCGAGAGACACGTGAAATATGAAGAAAATTGATGAAAATCTTAGGTTATACCGGCAAGCGGGAATTTATATAAGAATCTGGTGATACTAGGCATCCACACTAGACATCTATATGCACATCTTTGACTATGGGGCCATTTGCGAAACCACAAAAAAAAAATTGTGATTTGTTTGAGTAGGTCTTATAGGTAAGTTTTTCTATGGAACAACTGATTTTATTTCGTGATTTTACAGATGGCGGCACATTGAAAATGTCTATATAGCTGTCCAGAATCACCAGTTTAAATAAATGACTGCTTGCTGGTAACACACTGTATCGACGCCTAGAATCATCAGAATCATCATCGTGTGCACTTGCTTTCTACCTAATACTGTACCTTCTTTGATTCATCTTCTCATTGCGACGAAACCAAATCATCATAAATTCTAAGCTTCTCTTATGTAAAGGAATATATCCTCTAATACTGATGCCAATATGGCTTCTCCTTATCAACATGTGTAGTGATCCGTACCGGCACCCCTATTATCCTAATCGAAATGCCGTGTCCTCTTTACAGTCGGCTTACGATTGACAATATTAAGGTACTGTATTTAAGGGTCACATGAGTACCTTCTGTGTCGTTTTGATTAGGGATTAGACCTTAAGGTTTCTAAAAGGTTGAGTTCGATTTAGAGGACTATAATAGCCGTGTGGTGCCGGCATAGTAGAATAGCACCACCACCTCTCTTCCCGTGGAGCTCGTAAAAGGCAACCGAGGATGTGCGTTAGGACCGCGGGTGTACAAGTTAGGATTGAGCTGCTTATCTACAGGATGGTAGTACCTGCAGTGTACCTCAGTGTACCTCCAATGAAATCCAGTGTACCTCAGTTAATAAAAAGTTATTGGATGAAATATGTACACCCGCCATTCTAACGTTAGGATGGCGGGTGTACATTTTTATTTCGGTCTGTAGATACTTATTTAGCTTTTCGTTTATAGTAATTTGGTGTACCTGCAGTGTACCTGTCCATAAAATTATAAAATAATCAAAATGATAACAAATGCCAGTAAAAATCGTGTAAAAACGATATAGGGGAAACTGGGGGCACTTGAGTCCTAGGGGAGACTTTGTAAACGTTATTTCCAGAAAAGCAGAAGACTTAGAGAGCTACGTTTCTACAGGATGGTGGTACTTGCAGTGTACCTTAGTGTACCTCCAATGAAATCCAGTGTACCTCTTTAGATACAAAGTTATTTGATGAAATATGCTCACCCGCCATTCTTACGTTAGGATGGCGGGTGTACATTTGTATTTCGGTCTGTAGATACTTATTTCGCTTTTCGTTTATAGTAATTTGGTGTACCTGCAGTGTACCTGTCCATAAAATTATAAAATAATCAAAATGATAACAAATGCCAGTAAAAATCGTGTAAAAACGATATAGGGGAAACTGGGGGCACTTGAGCCCTAGGGGAGACTTTGTAAACGTTATTTCCAGAAAAGCAGAAGACTTAGAGAGCTACGTTTCTACAGGATGGTGGTACTTGCAGTGTACCTTAGTGTACCTTCAATGAAATCCAGTGTACCTCTTTAGATAAAAAGTTATTTGATGAAATATGCTCACCCGCCATTCTTACGTTAGGATGGCGGGTCACATTTGTATTTCGGTCTGTAGATACTTATTTCGCTTTTCGTTTATAGTAATTTGGTGTACCTGCAGTGTACCTGTCCATAAAATTATAAAATAATCAAAATGATGACAAATACCAGTAAAAAACGTGTAAAAACGATATAGGGGAAACTGGGGGCACTTGAGCCCTAGGGGAGACTTTGTAAGCGTTATTTCCAGAAAAGCCGAAGACTAAGAGAGCTACTTTATTACAGGATGGTGGTACCTGCAGTGTACCTTTGTATAGTTATATTAAAATCCAGTGTACCTCTTTGAATAAAGAGGTAGAATGGCGAGTGTAAATATTTTTATCAAAAACTTTTTATTAACTGAGGTACACTGGATTTCATTGCAGGTACACTGAAGTACACTGCGGGTACTACCTACCATCCTCTATAAAAGTAGCTCAACCTTATCATGAACACCCGTGGTCCTAACATACACGAAAAAGTTGCGTTAGGACCACGGGATAAACCAGACCCAAACAGCCAGGGCCAACCGTATGGTGGCGGTTAATCCACCACAAAAGCATTCCCAAGGAGGGTTGACGTCTTGTAGGCGGCCGCTCGCAACACGATTTTGTGTTCAACGAAACGTGTTGCGCCGACCACAAGTAATTGGGATAAGGGCAGGAAGATGATGATGAATTGAAAGTAGATACCATTAGCATAAAATACTTACCAGAGTGGGTCAGTGGATACAATAACTTTGTAGAGTCAGTGCAGCCTGACACCTGTAATTAAGCCTGTAATACATTATAATTAATCCTATAATATCTACTGTTATTCATAAACTAGCTAAGGTCTGAGCATATGCAACTACCTAAGTGTCCTAAATATTCGTAAACGAACTAAGCTGTTCCGTACGTTTTAATTGATAGATTTTAAATTCACCAGCTGTTTTTGAATCATAAGATACCGAGTAACTAGAAACCCCTCACAAAGTTTGTACTACGGCTGCAATGGCTGGTATCAGAAGTTAACTGAAATGTTTATAAACTGGAAAGAAATATTAATTACAGCACAGTATCTTAACAAAACAATGGTGTAACTTCCAAGAGCTTCTACTGCAGCCAATAAAAAGTGCTGCTCTATCTCGGTAGGTACAGTCGAGCGCACGTCCGGTTACTGCCGTTAGAATCTCGAACCTCCGAAAACTATTTCAGGTATCCCCGGTAAGCGTATTCCAGTTAAGAGTGGGGCAAGGCGCGGTAGGCTAAGGCCTCCTAGCGAATCTTGCTATGAAGGTGAAAGGCCCTATTATACGGGGACAACGGGAAGTAAAATCAGTGATGTCTCGTTGTCACCTTGATGGGGACACGCTCAATGTCCCAACGGGACCAACAACCTATGTCAGTCATATGCGCGCTGCGTAAGAATGGTCCAAAGTCCAAACTATTTAACCCACCCTTAGCTCGACTGTACTAGTTTTTAGGGTGTTTTCGGGTGCATTTTTTTTTATTTGGCTGTGAAACCTCTCCAGTTTTCGCCGGACGTGCTTCCGCATCCGCCTGAAGCCGCCAGGTTCATGAAAATGCACTTCGCAACCCGCCAGGGAAACTGCTACTTTCATATCATAGAGAACGTAGAATTCTAACCACTAACACTGTTTTTTGCGGTTGATATCGCAACCAAAATAATATCCTAAGAATAAAAAAGTAGCGAAGTAGCTCGAGGACAGTTCTCAAAAAATTGGCCGCAAGATTTCATTTTTGCGTGTTTTTAAAAAGTTTGTGTTTTCGCGAAAAAAATATCTTGCTAGCTAGATTAATGGTTCTTTATTACATATTTAGTGGAGGGAAGCAATTTTTTTCATTACTTTAGGAAATATAGGCAATCTAAATTACGAGGGGGGCAGGTGAACGGCAATGTCGCCAGGTTAAAGACAATAGGTGCAGGTTAACGACATTTTAGTACAAATTTACTAAGTAACGTCAGCAGGTTAACGACTACGGGTACGGGCTGTAATTTCTCAGCAATAAAAACACAAAAAACTTAATCATTTAGTAACTTAAATTCGTACAGCTCACATATGAACATTTTTGCACTTCAACTAAATCAAACTTTTAATAAGTATAATAAAGTATCTCTATGAAAAAAAAGCAGGAGAGTTCTCGAGTGGAGACCACGTACCGGCAGGCGCAGCGTAGGACGGCCCCCCGCGAGATGGACAGACGATCTGGTCAAGTCCGCGGGGAAATGCTGGATGCAGGCCGCTTCAAATCGGACAAGGTGGAAATATTTGGGGGAGGTCTATGTTCAGCAGTGGACGTCCTATGGCTGATATGATGATGATGATGATGATGAAAAATTCAATGATTTTTTAGAAAAACCCTTCTAAAATTATTGTTTAATAAATTTAGGACTACTTTTATCAAATTAGTAAAATATTAAGCAATGAATTAGATCATTTATTTCATATTATTAATTACACATTTGTATGATAATTGTCGCTAACCTGCTATTTGGTCGTTCACCTGCATTTTTGAGACAGGTGAACGACCGGCAGGTTAACGACTAAATAGCAGTTATTTCATCATCACAGGAAAACCATTTTGTACAAGGATTGCTCACTTAGACACATTAAAGCAAACACTATTTTACACATTATAACTTGAAATGAGTGCAACGGGTAGCATAGTTTTTTACATAAAAGAGGCATAAAAACGACTACATACCCGTTACAAACTCCTGAATCCGATATATAGCTCGACTTTTCTCCGGAAACTGAACAACTGACAAGGCCTCCTCTCAGCAGATGTTTGCTACTGGATGGCTGGTTCGGGTGTAGCAGAGTGAGACGGGAGAGGTGAAGTGGTACCCGCGGTACGATCGTGTTTTCACATTTGCAGATTAACGACAAAAATGTTCGTACTAAACTTTAAATTGTATTTTATGTTATGAATAATGAATATTAGGTTATTATATTGTGTGATTCTTCTCCTATGGATATACGTAAATAGAAACGTTTGGTAGAATATTTTATTTTTGCGCATTAATATATTTTTTTATTGCTTAAACTTAAGCACATCGTGAAAAGACACGCAGGTTAGCGACCAAATATACGTAAAAATCAGTTTAAAAGTATATAATATACCTCGAGCGATATTATATACACATGGCCTTTGTGCAAGATCTGTGTTTAAAAACGAATATGGCAAAAGTTATCAGCTGGGTGTATAAATATAAAAAATATCTGACGTAAACTGATGCACAGGTTGTGCGGCCAATTTTTTGAGAAATGGCCTCAGAGAATGTCTTTGCGCTCAAATAAATTGTACTGGTGGATTATTTCTGCTACGTTTTAGAGGTACATTATATCTGTTACGCTTAAGGGGTAGATTATTTTTGCTACGCTTTTAAATTTCGTAGATTACTTCTGCTACAGCGTAGCGTTGGACGCCCTCCGACCAAATGGACCGATGACTTAAAAAAGACGGCTGGTAGCGACTCGATGGCAAAAACGGGAGATCGTGCCTTATGGCGTTCCCTGCAGCAGGCCTACGTCCAGCAGTGGGCTGCAATAGGTTGAAATAGACTTCTGTGGGAGGGGTAGCTTCTGTGTAATAGACTAATAGCTATTACAATAGTACCTACTACATACATATATCACGCCTATATCCCTTGGAGGTAGGCAGTGCGAAACCATTAGGTACCTACTGATACTACTTACATAAAAATTTCGAGGTTACCAAATAATGTTGGCAATGCAATTTCTATTTCCAGAACAGTTTATAACAATTTCACAGGAGTTGTGGTCGACAAGTGCACATATATTATTTTCTAAGCCAGCACAGGAGTAGGTACTTGACACAGTTCTCAGTCGTTACAATATATCATAGAAGCAGCCAACAGTTCGGTAAGTAGTGCACTAGTAGTGGTATTGTTATGTGTTATGTCTCTAAAATGTTTACGACTCAGCCACTTTAGGAAAGTGACAAAGAAAAGTGCAAGAATACGTACAATACAAGTAGGTACAGCATGTTTGAAAACGAATTTAATCTTACCAAAAACTATACTTAGAGAAGTCAGATACGTGCTAGTTACTCGTAGTACAAAGTCTGTGCAGCGCACTCTTACCAAGATTCGCGCGTGTACCACGCGTGGGCTGCGTTAGTGACCAACATTACATAACACACATTCAACATGCGTGAAGTCCGCGTACCTAAGTGTGATCCCATCCTTACAAGTCATTTATTGAACACAATACTTTGCTGAGTGATGCTGGCTTAGAATAGCATCACCTCATAGGTATCTTTCTTGTGGTTGTCGTAAGAAGTGGATTTGCTAGTTGCCGAGTATTTAAATTTTTGGCGACAGGCTGACACCCCTCACGGTCTTCTGAATGACTCTCAAAGTTTTGTAAATGGCCGTTGTCACAGCTGTTTACGCTCTTCCTACCCCGCAAGGCATAAAGACGTGATATATGTATGTATGAAAAAAGATCCACAACTTCTAAAATAATACTTACTCTTCAGATACTATTTCTATTACGGCAAGTTAGTTCAACAGATTTCAACTCATGTTTTAGTTTAGAACATGCGGTTTTCAGGAAAGTTGGTCAACTTTTATCCACCCTGTACTATCTGCCCGTCCATAACAAAAGTGCCCCAGTATTTTGCCGTGGATTTGTCGCTGGAGTCGAAAATTTAGTGCAACCTCTTTTAAACTTGACCCGGTGCGGAAACAGGGCAATATATGGAGCCGGGTGGCGGATGGCGGGTAGGAAAAAAGTTATTAACATCAGAATGGCGGGACCAAGACGAAGGTTTGAATTTTCCATATAACAAATATTTAGTACCTAATTTCTTCTAATTAGTGCCTATGATAAGGAAATTTCTTCCTGATCGGTTTAGAAATTATTTTAGTTTTAAATATTTGTTATTTTCAAATTCAAACTTTAGCCTTGGTCCCGCCATTCTGATGTTAATAAAAAGTTTGCTTTATCAACTGGGTACATTTTAGGTTGGTAGGGTTACAGTGTTGGTAACCAAATTTAGGTAAAATAGGCAAGAAAATGTACTAAAACTATTTACTTAACAACTAATTCTTCTATAGGAGCGTGGAATGGAAGACTTAGGTATACGCACTTAATAAAGGAGAGGCAATTTCTAAACTGAAAGGAATAAGAAGCTAAAATTCTTTACTTGCTACTGAATAGAGATTGATATAGGTACCTAATAGTTATTTTACAATATGGACATAATTCTATTTTGTTTTAAATAGTCAATAAGGATTTCTATATAACTAAAATGCAGCAGTACTATCGATAGTATCGTTACTCAAGATTGAAAAACTTTCGATACTATCGATTTAAAACAAAACAATCGCAGTATTGCACTTGACGATAACATTCTACAGTTTGAACTGCCGATACTATCTACATTTTCGTTTGGCCTATCGATTTAGTGGAGGTTTTCGAATTAAAACTACCAGCAACAGCACTATAGATAGATCGCTTACTAACAACTCAAATAATGCAGACTACAATGCTCAATAGGTTTCCGTATCCCAGCCTCACCGCAAGCTCACAGCCAGGATTAAGGCTCCTGCACTACCGCTTTGTATTATCTCCTCTTTTGCCCTCACAAAAAACAAAGGAATCTTTTTTCGGCTTTTCCTCCCTGCCTGCACTTTCCTGTGCTGTGCTACTCGCCTCGCTAATGTTTGTAAAAAGCTCCTTACATGAATTATTAGACTGTTTCTGAGTTGTTGCTGTGTGTTGGTTGAGTTGCCTATTTTTCGATTTATTGCTGTTGTATCGTTTAGTTACTCCTATCCTATGTTAGGAATCTTTTTTTCGGGTTTTCCTCGCTGCGCTTCCTGTTCTACTTGCCTTAATGTTTGTAAAAGAGCTCCTTACATAAATTATTATCAACACTGTTTCCGAATTGTTGCTGCTTATTTCGTTGGTCGTTGCTTATTTTTCCATTTATTGCCATTATCTATCTTTTAGTTATTCCTATCAATGCAGATCTTATTTCAGGTTTACCTCCCTGCATTCTCTAGTGCTACTCACGCGCGTCGCAGGTTTTCTTCGGTTGAAAAAAGCTCTTTACATGAATTATTACACTGTTTTTGAGTTGTTGTTGCCGTTCTACCTTTTAGCTATTTCTTCCAAATATAACAATGATGCTACTCTTGTTTGTGGTACTTACTACTACCATGTATGTATTTTCACATAATTCAAGATCAACGAAGTAAGTATATTCCGGAAATAACATGAATTTGAGCGCTCGAACATAATATAATATCATAATATAGAGTGAAATTTTACTAGTGACCGATAGCGAAGGCTCAGAACCGGCTGGTGATAAGGAACAACTTTCCCCAAGGAACATAGGTCGAAATACGAAAAAATATTTTGGCCCTCCCATAGTAACTGATATCAGCTGATCGCCAAGTTTGTAATGGGAGGTCCAAAAATTTTTTTCGTATTTCGACCTATGTTCCTTGGGGAAAGTTGTTCCTTATCACTAGCCGGTTCTGAGTTTTCGCTATCGGTCACTAGTAAAATTTCACCCCATATATAGGTAAGTAAAACAACATTTCGCAAGCATCGCAAGCAGCAAAAGTTTCATCACAATTCCAAAAGTAGACTCTTTACAAAAAGAAAGAAGAACAACATTTTTTTAACAAAGTCTCGATATCCACAAACTTTTAACTCTACAAATTAGGTTATTCTACAGTGATCTAATTTGTTAGCACTGACTTCATATTTGCTCGAGCTTAAAAATTGCAGTGAAAAGCGGTCACGCAATCGCAGCTTTGACAGCTTTACAGCAGCAGCGATGTAGCGCAGTGGTAGTGCACCTGCCTGCGACGCAGAAGTTTCCGGGTTCGATTCTCGGTGAGTCGTTTCACAAAGTTGATATTTATCACTTTTGTGAATTTGTTCCCAGTCTGATTAGGACATTGCAGCCTGAACCACCTGATTGTCCGAAAAGCAAATGGTTCTGTGCTACGTTAAGCCGTCGGTCCAGGTTACTGTCTATGATAAATTAGACGGTGGTCGTTACAAAATCATGTCAAAGGCCTGCTACTTGTATCAGGCAGTTGAATAACTGACACCAGGGTTCATCGGGTCGTTGGACGACTCGAAGTCCCACTAAAAAAGAAAGAAGATTGCTGCTTTTACTAATAATAAGTAGATAAACACTCTACGTTGCCGTTCGATATAGGACTATCGAAAAATTATCGATACTTCAAACTGCAGCAATACCAACTATCGTTTGTCAAGATTGAAAAGCTATCGACAGTATCGACTGGAAAGCATCACCGACATTGACTCAGCGCCATCTATCCATGATTTTACTAACTTCTAAGTACAAGTTTATTATAGCTGTCAAAAAAGGCCTTATACTATCAATTGTTTTTAAATTGTTAAGTACTCTTGTTAGTGTTGCACCTTTTCGATAGTATTACTACAGTTTGAACTACCGATACTATTGATTTTATAGAGTTTATCGAATGAAAACTACCGACTTTGGGGGATCAGGTAACACTGCCAGGTGATTGTACATTAGAAAAGTGTAGGTACAGACGAAAAGCAACAATAGTCTAGAAAAACTCCGCAGAAAATCAAAGTTTGAAAGTCATGAAATGAAAAAGAAATCATATATTTAGGATAGCGATCTACACATATCATGAAAGGCCTTATCGACTGAACTTTCAGAACTCAGTAGAATAACCAACAACTCTTTTCTTCTCTAAGAAGTTTTAACCCGATTACATGAGTTAGGCTAAGGATAAAAATAATACTCAAAGGAGAGAGGTGAGTGAATTTGTGGAGATAATATCCACCCAGATTTTAACGCTGTTATTTCTAGTAGCGTTAAAAGATAAGGTCCGGAACGAGATTATCCGCCAAAAGGCCAAAGTAACGGACATAGTTTGGAAGCGAAGCAAGCTGAAGTGGCAGTGGGCTGGTCTCATTTGTCAAAGAACCGATGGACGGCGGAGTAAGTGGCTCGACTGGATGGCGAAAACGGAAGATCGTGCCGTGCGTGTGGCGTGCCCTGGGGGAGGTCAATGTCCAGCAGTGGACTGCTGATGTGATCATGATGTGTATGACTTCAAGCAGGCTAGTCACTGAAGTTACTTAGTAGAGTTATTAAAAATCAGTAGCGGACGGATTTAGTGAATATCCCATGTACATGGCGATATTGCGGTTTGTGACAGGGTACAAATTGGAGCTGCAATTTGATCCGGCGATGTGTTCATTCATGGTAGGTATTCTCAGGGTTCGAAGATATATATCACTTGATATATATCATTGATATTTATCGGATATATATCACGATATTTACTCCTTAATAAAGATCAAGTGATATGTATCAAGGATATATATCGCGTGATATTATGATATTTATGTTTTGGATATATATCACACATTTTGCGTCAAGGATTAGTGAAAATTTTTGGTCAATTAGACTAAAAAAGAACTCGCCAAGTACGCCACCAATGAATATCTCTAATTAATTTTAAAAACCCCACTTTTCTTATGCTTTAAGATAGGCTTAAAAACCATGTATGTGTTTGTATGGGGAACCAGAAAGACCGAGCGTCAGCGTCAACGACGCCGCCGCGTCGCCGTCATGTTGACAGCGCGCTGAGAAGCTCAGTGTTTGTATGGGATGCGGTCGGGTTTTTCTACAAGACCGCAGCGACAACGACGCGCGTCGTTGTCGCGACGCTTGGAAAATAAGGGTACCATTAGAAAGAAACAAATTACTATGATATAGATCAGTAATTAATGTATTTTGCTGTATTTTTTTCTGTATAAGTTATATTTTATAAATATAAATATTATTTTTATTTTTTCGTTGGTATGTACGTATTTAGATAGACTTGTAGATTTAATATTTTATTTGGTGTGCAAGATAAATGGTTTAATTGGAAGAGCATTTCCTGCGTGCGATTATAAAATTTAGGTATGCACGTATCCACTATTGTCCATCCGCTTTATGTGTTACTGGCCAATAAATACAGTATTTTCTATACCACTTTCATTTTAAAATAAACTATAATGAAATTAAGTGTCACAGATAAATTTTCTTATTTTTTTTGTATTTAGCGTCAAAATTAATACATTATTTTGAAAGATTTTAGACTGGTTGATATATATCCGATAAATATCAAAATATGGATATATATCCGATTTATTGGATATATATCGGATATTTTGATATTTATTATAAATATCGGATATTTTCGAACCCTGGGTATTCTATTCGCCAATAAACCGGATCCGGAAAAACACCGTAAAATTATGCTGTGTGTGTGGGAACCGCCTCAATATCTTCCCTAGGCAGCGGCATTAAATTTTAGATGGCACTAAAAGCCTTCCATACGTCTACCTGTGAGCATACGTGCTCAATTAGCTAGTTCAACAGGCTTGTCGGTGAGTGAGTCCTTGCAGAATATGATGCTTTACATACAAATAGGCAGGCAGAGCGTAAGCGGCTGCAAAAAAGGTCATGTACACAACGCCTGACAAAAGTTTAAGAGCCATTCAGAAATAGTGACAGGTTGTCAGTGATGCTAATAAAATTGTATCTATAAGGCTCGGATAATCGCATCACCCGGCTCAGCATTAAGTATTTAATAGGTGACTGATACCTATGTGATAGATAAGATAACTTATGGACACATATCTTTAATCGCTTTAATTAGGCTTTTCTAGAGGTAGACACAGACGTTCGCTTAGTCTTTTGGAAAAATTTTCACCGCAGGCAGGATTTGAACACCTTCGGCATCTGTTCTGCCAACGCCAGTATCAACTGGGCTACCGCAGACTTTCTCCTTGGTTGTCACTTATTACTTACTTCTTGGTTGCCGAAAGAACAGTGCAACGGATGCAGGATCAATTTCCTTTGTAAATATGGCGGTCGTCAATAAGGAATTCCGGAAATTCCCTACAAATTGTTTGATTGTTCCTTATCCTGACGTCTTATTCACGTTTCCTTTATCCCCAACCAGGAAACCACCAAATCTGTAACCGATTCGTCCTGAAGCTTAAAAAATGGATCAAGTTATCGGAATCGAGGGGCGTATAATTGAGAGGTAGGATCCAGATATGATGGATCTCGCACCTCCCTTCCAACTCTTCTGAAAGGGTAAATCTATATTTGAGTGCCTTCAAGCTGGCTAGGGGCTGTTTGTGAACCACGGGATAAGGGGAGGGATAAATCGATTAAGTGCTATCTCTAAAAATATCTGCCAAGTACACGTCTACTGACTTTCTAGGGGTAGATTTTGCTGTAGATAAGTTCTCCTATTATTATGAGCGCAAAAGTTTTGATGAATGTGTTTTCTTCACGTTCTCTCCATAACTTAGATCATATGAACAAAACCAAGTTTGAATTAAGTTGATGCAGTCAAAGGATATTAAACTTCGTACCGCGAAGTTAGATCGTAATGTGTGCAGTGCAGGTAAGTAGGTATCCCCTATGAACTGGCAGCCTAATATAAAATGTGTATAGTGAAGATAATAATAGTTGTAAGTATCTTCACAACAATTCGTATTTTCTATTACTTTGGAACATTTCGTGGTAGCTATACTTAGTAATACTTACCTAGATAATCAGGCAATCAGCCTTAAACTCAAGTTTAAATAAAATATTTCGGTAAGAATGCGCAAAATTCATATACCTAGCCAAAAAACTTGGGTCACTTTACTACTTAATAAATATTATACATACTTCATATTTCAAAGTCTCCCTGCCATGACATAGATTCCCCATAGCAGTTCATGTAAAGCCCCTAATTACATTTTTATGGTGAGGGTAGGGTTCGCACTAATGCTTCGTACAAATGCGAATCTAATAGACAGGGGCGGTAGGATTGGTCGCCATCGTAATCTTTTTCCACTTTACCTCCACATGAGATAGACGTTGTAGTATCAATACTTACCTACTTACTTACTTAAACATAGTATAAAATGAAGTCGCTTTATGCGTTTTTCTGTCTGTCGTGGAATTCACTATCTCCTCCTAAACCACGCAACGGATTTTGATGCGGTAGTTTGTAATGGATAGAGTTATTTAAGAGAAGGGTTTATATGTATAACGCATAACGGGATAAAGCCTTTTCCCGTGTAAAAAGGGGGGAAATGAGTTGCAGCTGGTGAAACCGCTAACGGGCCGCTAGTTTAGGCACACTACCTATTTGAGTAAGTACCTACTAATTATGTACTTATTTAGAAAATTAGTAGGTGGGTAGGTAAGTAGTTTTCCTACTCATTGTGTTCCTGAAGCCGAACAAGTAGATATCTACTTAAATTATACCTTGAACTATGATGAAAAAGGTAGGTACCCGTACCCAGAATTCTAGAGAAAAACTTAGAAAACGAGCAATAACATCCTTGGATGAAACGCAAAAAAGTTTCGAGGCAGTGAACACATTAATAATTGACTTAGTGAACGCATCCAGAGTCGAAAAAATTACAGGAAGTAAGGGGAATGCACCTAAGTTTAGGTAGAGGAGTAGAGCAGGAAAATGAAATCTTGATTATTTATAATTAATTACCAATAGCTATCACGAAAAGAGGCATCTCACTAATAGAATTAGGTAAGTGCTATAAGTACTTCAACTCTTTCTACCGTTTGATCCCCCAATTAAAACGGAACAAGTCTAACATGTCCTGGACATGACGGAAGGGTGACGCATTCGCACGTAACCGACGTCGAATAAACCATAATACCTTGTTAATCCGTATCGTGTTTAGCGCAGTAATCCGCCAGGGCTGCCACTTGTTCTATAGGATTATTTTGATAAGTCGTGACGCCAAATTAATTGAGAAGCAAGAACATGAAGCTTATACAGGGAGTAACAGAAAAGGTATAACAAGCCGAAAAGAGGTCAAGGGACTCATTAAACTGAACAACTTTCCCCATGGAACATGGGACGAAATATGAAAAAAAATATTAGACCTCCCATACAAAATCGCCGATTAGCTAATTGATTTACTATCGGAAGTCCAAGTTTTTTTCCATATTTCGACCCATGTTCCATGGGGAAAGTTGTTCAGTTTCATGAGTACCTTGACCTCCTTTTGGCTTGTTATACCCTTTCCGTTACTCCCGGTATAGCCACCTGCCCAATCAAGGCATTGCAATGGTCAGCGTTAGACACTCTCTGTGTTTGCAGCAGAGGCACTATTAGTGGGCAATCTGACTGTACATTTATGTGTATTAGATCTTGGAACATTCCTTCACGTGCTTATATGTCGAAACGTGACAAAATAATATTAGGATGCTAGCTTATTTTGACTAGGCGAAAATTGGTAAAATAAAATTGGGGCGCTGTGGCTACCGTTTGCTCACTTCTCGAAAAATGTATTTCTTATAAGACTTTCGTTTTTCTCATTGTTGCTAGTCTATGCACGCGAGTCACACTTAAAACTTGTAAAATACGTAAATGGCTCTTTCATTTTATAAGATCCTGGTACCCACACCACACAGTAAAACTTGTAAAAGTACGTGTGCGAAACCCTATTTCAGAAACCCCACGAAAATGTTTCGTCGCGGTGCTAGCACTAGCACATACGCCCCGTAATTTGTGGTGTTATGGCAAATGAGTTCAAACGCCACACGCTCTACATTATTCGCTGCGCACTCCTTGTGCTGCTGGCTCTTTTATTTAATAAGATCTTGGTACCAACACGACACAGTAAAACTCGTAAAAGATATGTGGAACCGTGGAACCCTATTTCAGAAACCCCACGAAAGTGTCTCGTCGCGGTGCAGACGGGGTGAAACGCCACACGCTCTATATTATTAGTTCCTTTCTTGTGCTGCTGGCTCTTTTATTTTATATCATCCTGGTACTTAGGGGTAAGTTGTAGAGCTCTTCAGTTGCTCACAGGATTATGTTATTTACATGCTTGTTAGCTGCATACGGATAGTAAGAATTCTACTTTTCGAACGTTGTTATAGCTAAGTTACTGCAATGTTTGATATTACTTGTAGAGTATAACGTAGATACCTACCTAAATCTAGAGACTGAAGTCCAAGTCTTTACATAATCAGTACCTAGTACAAAGTATCACTAGCACTAGGTAGGTAATTTACTACCCACTGTTACGGATGAATGAATGACCGATAGATCAACCTATAACTCTTACAATAACTCTGCTTTGCAACCTGTATATATCTATGTATAGACACATATAACTTCTGACTAACGTAGATTATGTACCTACTTAGCTAGTTTACGCTTAATAATCACGATTGTGTAAACAAAGCGCGTTAATCACACAACTGTTAAATAATGCACAAAACGAAGTAGAAAGTAAGAAAGAGAATCACTATCTTGAGTTAATTAATATAGAGTTTGTTGTCCAAGTGATAAACGTTGCTGCAACAGATAAAGTTGTTATTTATTTACATCTGCATATCAACAAACGGTATCGTACAAAGACAATGGCGCGCAGCTCATTCCAGTCACAACAATCGGACCGGGGAGTGCTTTCCATGCAAATCGAGGTCATGATCAATGACACTCGCGGCGTCACCGAATATTTCTGATTCTTACGAAACGCTTCGTCGGCGATTACCTCATAACTACCTATTATTAGATAACTACGCAAGCCGGCGTGTATTCACGCCCTAGTAACCATCCGACTCCAGTGCCTCACGAACGCGTCCACGGAAATGGCAAAATACGGTTTTCTCGTCTTCTATTTCGTCGCGACAATTTTCGCCACGGACAGCTACAAAATCCTGGGCATTTTCCCGTCTCTCGATCGCAGCAACTACTTGACGTATCGAGCACTGTTTGCAGAACTGGCCAACAGGGACCATGAAGTCACACTCATCAGTCACTTCCAGCTTCCCAACGCTCCAGCTTCGTACAGGGATATACTGCTCAGTGATAAAAAAGTGTACAAAGGTCTGTCGTACGACTCGGTGATAGCGAACGAAGTGTCGAGAGTGCCTTTCGAAACATTAGTGTCGACGAAAGCCGGGAACGACGACTGCAAGACACTAATGAACAACCACCAAGTGCTTCACTTGATTAACAGCCGCGCGAAATTCGACGTGATTATAGTGGAGTCGCACGATAGCGACTGTGGACTCGCTTTGGCCTCAAATTTGAGTGCACCGTACATTTCATTCAACCCACAGCCTCTGCAATCATGGCAGTATAACAGACTGGGGATAAATTTCAATTCTGCGTCAGTGCCGCAAGCTGGGCTGCCTTACGGGAAGGAGCCGTGGTTTTTTGACAGATTGAGGAGTTTCGTCATTTATTACATCAGCAACTGGGTGTACTACGTCGGATCGCAAGTGACCGACCACGTGTACTTGTACAAGTACTTGGGCGACGATCTGCCGCCGTTGGAGAGCATTGCGGCTAATGCCAGCCTCGTGTTTGTAAACACGCATCAGTCAGTGTTCGGAGGCGTGCCGAGGCCGGACAATGTCATCGATGTAGGCGGCATACATATTAGGCAGCCTAAGATTATACCGACTGTAAGTACCTACCCAATCTATAAGTACCTAGGTATTTTAATTTATAAGCAGGTATAGTCTAAGCTCCCGTCGACCAAGTCTTACCTCATAGGTCTACCGCACGGACGTATACTGTAGCGATAGATACCACTTAGGAGGTCAGGAAAATACTGGGTTGCCATCTCCTAACCTGGAGGAAACTTTTTTATTCGAGTTGGAAAATGCAAAAAGTCCAAAATTATCTCATATTTCTACCGCTCCAAACGTTTACCTACCTAAAGAGACTCCTTTTGAGATGAGAATGCGCTAGGGTTGCCAGCTCCAATCCTGGCAGGTTCAAGGTCAGCCACATTTATGAAGCCCAAAATGGAGTTTTACCTCATCTTTCTACCGGACGAAATTAGTGTCAATCGATAGCTCTAAACATGCCATTGACAAATATATAGGGTTGCCTGCTATCAGCCTGGCAGGAACTCTGGTAAACCCCCTCAAAGAAACGACGGTAAAATCTTCAAACAAAGAAAAAGTCATGAAAACCACTAAGATTCCAGCAAAACTTAATGTAACCTGCGCCATAGAGTTACATTCTGTTGTGTGGGACACTGCGTCGACGAAAGACGCGACGGAACCTGGTGTTTTCAAAGCATCTATAATTAGGAAGTACAAAGCAGGCCACTGACAGGCCTTACCTTTCTTGCAACCAAACAAAATTTATGCCAATCGATACCCCTAGGTATGCCATTTATAAATATATAGGGTTGCCTGCTATCAGCCTGGAAGCATCCCCTGGTAGACCCAGTCAAATGTACGCAGGTAAAATATTCAAACCCATAAAAACTTGTGTTACACTGCTAAGATGTCTTGCTACCAAACTAAATTAGTGCCAATCGATAACCCTAGACATGACATTGATGAATATATAGGGTTGCCTGCTATCAGCCTGACAGTATCCCTGGTATACCTCCTCAAACAAACGTTGGTTTAATCTTCAAACCAAGAAAAACTTACGTAAAACTGCCAAGATATTTTGCTACCGAACAAAATTAGTGTCAATCGATAGCTCTAGGCATGCCACTGATGAAAATATAGGGTTGCCTGCTATCAGCTTGGAAGTTTTCCTGGTATACCCCCTCAAACGAACGCTGGTAAAATCTTCAAACCAAGAAAAACTTATGTAAAACTGCTAAGATATCTTGCTACCGAACAAAATCAGTGCCAATCGATAGCGCTAAGTATGCCGTTTATGAATTTATAGGGTTGCCTGCTAACAGCCTGGCAGTTTCCCTGGTAGACTCCGTCAAATGAACGCAGGTAAACTATTCAAACCCAGAAAAACTTGTGTAAGACTGCTAAGATGTCTTGCTATCAAACAAAATTAGTGCCAATCGATAGTCCTAGACATGTCATTGATGAATACATAGGGTTGCCTGCTATCAGCTTGGCAGTATCCCTGGTATACCCCCTGGTATCCCCTCAAACGAACGCTGGTTAAATCTTGCGTTCGTTTGAGGGGGTATACCAAGGATACTGCCAAGCTGATAGCAGGCAACCCTATGTATTCATCAATGACATGTCTAGGACTATCGATTGGCACTAATTTTGTTTGGTAGCAAGACATCTTAGCAGTCTTACACAAGTTTTTCTGGGTTTGAATAGTTTACCTGCGTTCATTTGACGGAGTCTACCAGGGAAACTGCCAGGCTGTTAGCAGGCAACCCTATAAATTCATAAACGGCATACTTAGCGCTATCGATTGGCACTGATTTTGTTCGGTAGCAAGATATCTTAGCAGTTTTACATAAGTTTTTCTTGGTTTGAAGATTTTACCACCGTTCATTTGAGGGGGTTTACCAGGAAAACTTCCAAGCTGATAGCAGGCAACCCTATATTTTCATCAGTGACATGCCTAGAGCTATCGATTGACACTAATTTTGTTCGGTAGCAAAATATCTTGGCAGTTTTACGTAAGTTTTTCTTGGTTTGAAGATTAAACCAACGTTTGTTTGAGGAGGTATACCAGGGATACTGTCAGGCTGATAGCAGGCAACCCTATATATTCATCAATGTCATGTCTAGGGTTATCGATTGGCACTAATTTAGTTTGGTAGCAAGACATCTTAGCAGTGTAACACAAGTTTTTATGGGTTTGAATATTTTACCTGCGTACATTTGACTGGGTCTACCAGGGATGCTTCCAGGCTGATAGCAGGCAACCCTATATATTTATAAATGGCATACCTAGGGGTATCGATTGGCATAAATTTTGTTTGGTTGCAAGAAAGGTAAGGCCTGTCAGTGGCCTGCTTTGTACTTCCTAATTATAGATGCTTTGAAAACACCAGGTTCCGTCGGGTCGTTCGTCGACGCAGTGTCCCACACAACAGATTGTAACTCTATGGCGCAGTTTTCATTAAGTTTTGCTGGAATCTTAGTGGTTTTCATGACTTTTTCTTTGTTTGAAGATTTTACCGTCGTTTCTTTGAGGGGGTTTACCAGAGTTCCTGCCAGGCTGATAGCAGGCAACCCTATATAATTGTCAATGGCATGCTTAGAGCTATCGATTGACACTAATTTCGTCCGGTAGAAAGATGAGGTAAAAAACTCCATTTTTGGGCTTCATAAAATGTGGCTGACCTTGGAACCTGCCAGGATTGGAGCTGGCAACCCTAGCGCATTCTCATCTCAAAAAGAGTCTCTTTAGGTAGGTAAACGTTTGGAGCGGTAGAAATATGAGATAATTTTTGGACTTTTTTTTGCATTTTCCAACTCGAATAAAAAAAGTTTCCTCCAGGTTAGGAGATGGCAACCCAGTATTTTCCTGACCTCCTAAGTGGTATCTATCGCTACAGTATACGTCCGTGCGGTAGACCTATGAGGTAAGACTTGGTCGACGGGAGCTTAGACTAGTAGGTACTTACCAACTTCCTCGGTGAGAAATTCCTACCTACTTAAAGAAAATTAAATGAGCTATTAGGTAAGTAGGTGCATTACGTATAAACATGTTATCTACGTTAATAATTTAAGTATAATTAATGGTATTTTCAATATTACACGCATGCTTTGTTAATTGCATCGAGCAATGCATCTTCCGTCCCGTTCCGTTTAATGCAATAATATCGATAACTTGATGGACTTTTCTCATAGATATTTTGAGAAGCCGGCAAACTTATGGTTTTGATGATTTTTCTTGAAACGGCATGGATGCAACAGAAAGATAAGGAAACCAAAGTTCTTTTAACAATTCATTCCCTAATTAAATTTTACATTTGTACCTAATACCTACACTGTATTATAAGAATTGCATTATCAGCAGCTCCTTAATTCAACTGTTTGTAAAAATAGGCGAAGAAAGGGTTTACAGGCGAAGTTAGGGATTTTTGTTTAATTTTAAACATTTTAAAAGCTTTTATTTAACTTGCAGTGTATGTAGGTATGTAAGTATGTAAGTAAAAATGTTTGTTCGGGGCAAATCTTGCAACTCAATTTAGAAGCAGATATCTTCACCCGATTGAGCTGAAATTTTGTATACACGTTTAGTTCGGATGACAATGCATGGCTAGTTATATGACGTCATTTTAAATCTATCATGGCGGCACATCCAAGATGGCCGACAAGTAATTTTTGATGCACTCCTACAATATGGGTGTCAAATGAAAGGTGTTGCTGAGTACAATTCAGAAAATAATATGGCGGACATCTAAAGATGGCCTTTTAAGATAATTTACAATATGAGTGTCAGATGAAAGGTATTGCTGAGAATTACCTATTCGAATTATAAGTTGATGTCACTCTAAATTAACTATTGTGGACTTCTTAAGATGGCAGAATATCATTTTTATGTTTTTTTACAATATGGATGTCAAATGAAAGGAATTTTTCAGAATAACTCGAAAAATAAAGTGACGTTTACGTCACTCACAATCATAACAACACCTGATGTGGCGGATTAAAGATTAGATGGCGTATTAAGTTTATTATGTTTTCTTACTAAGTGGGTGACAGATACAGAAAAATTACAGGTAAATACTAGTGTGAGCTAAATGACGTCGCTTTGCAAGATTTTTAGATTTGAGTGGTTATGGTGTTGGGGTTTTTAGTCTTCTGTTCATGGCACTGTCAATAAAGAATTTTGTCAATTTATACCTATTAGGTTCATGAATGCAATAAGTAGGTACTAGGTAGGTTCTATCGCACAACGTACATAATCAACTATGGCATAACAGATTTGTTTTCCAAAGATTACTAAAAAGTAAAAAATAAATTATAAGTAAAAAACATTTTTAAAACAAGCTTTTATTTGGATGCGCTAAAAAGCATAAAATAATCTATTTACTAAAACTTTAACATGTTACTTATAATGGCATAAATCTACGTCTTCATAATTTATACCAGTGTTTTTCAAACTTTTTGAGTTCGCGACCCCTTTCCAAGCAAAAAATCAATGGCGACCCCCCTGTTGGGTCATCATAGAAACATGAAATTAGTACCTAATATCTTTTATTCAATGGCAGATTCAGAAAAACTACAAGCGTTGTTGTGCGCATTTTTAGGATATTTTTCTAGGCAGGCTGAAATTTTCAGGATAAAACAAGCCCGCATGTATCGCAAGCGAAGCGAGCGAGATTTTTTACGCTAAAAACGAGCGTAAAAGCTTAAACGTTAGTGAAAAACAGGCCGAAAAACACACGTATCGCGAGCAAAGCGAGCTCGACTTTTCTCGTTACAATCAAGTGAGGAAAATTAACACTGACCGTGAGTGTTAAACAGGCTAAAAGGTGCACGAATCGCGAGCGAAGCCAGCTCGACTTTTCACGTTACAATCAAGCGAGGAACATTAACACTAGCCGTGAGTGTTAAACAGGCAAAAAGGTGCACGTATCGCGAAGCGAGCTCGACTTTTCTCGCTACAAACAGATAAGAGCGTATACAACACTGACTGCATAAAACAGCACTATGTTTTGAAAGTTTTGAAAAATGAACATGCTCATTCTTTATCACTACAATTGTGTTTTACTGAATTTTATCCGACCACCCACCTGTGGTTCTGCCTTGACTTTTAGCTTTTGCTGGCGACCCCCCAAGAAAGGCTCCGCGACCCCCCTGGGGGTCGCGACCCACAGTTTGAAAAACACTGATTTATACGATATAAAAGCTTGTCGCGAGATTGAACCTGTGTATATATTAATAAATAAATCAGGTAACCAGTGTAAATGATCTTGAACAAACTTTCAACCTAACACCACACGAGTACCTACTTAAATCTCGCGACAAGCTTTTATATCGTATAAATTATGAAGATGTAGATTTATGCCATTATAAGTAACATGTTAAAGTTTTAGTAAATAGATTATTTTATGCTTTTTAGCGCATCCAAATAAAAGCTTGTTTTAATTTTTTCATAGATAGACACAATTTCATAGATCAAAATCAAGAAAAAATAATTCATTTCTTGTGAAAATAAATCGTTAACAATCGTGTGTGCAAGAGAAAATCTCTGATCAAGTGCATCTACTTACATCTCAGGTTCCTATCCAAGCTTTACGTTTTTTAGGATATTGATATACCTACCTATTCTCAGTTACCTGCATTCCATACTTTCCTTTCATTTTCTCAAGAAAATAAATCGTCAACATACGTGTATGCTAGAGAAAATAGTCACCTTCATATTGAAGTGTAACAATATCTATCTAAAATGTTCCTATCCATGCATAAGTTTCCGGGAAATGGATTCTCAGTTACCTTACCTACATTCCATGCTTTCCTATTTCCAGGAAATCGAAAGGTTCATATCGGAGGCGGAGCACGGTGTCGTGTACGTCAACTTGGGGTCAACAGTGACTGACAGTACACTGCCCAAGGAGAAGCTTGATGAGCTACTGGCGACCTTCAGCAAGCTGCCTCACAGGGTGCTTTGGAAGTGGGAAGGAGTGGTTGACAAGTTGCCGAAAAACGTCCTGACCATGAGATGGTTCCCGCAGTATGATATCCTGAGTGAGTATTGTATTTCCGATTGTGTTAAGATGTGCTAAGAATAAGTAGCATCATCTATCCCACAATTTATTGACTTGCTTTTTTGTAACTTATGTGGACTTGATTGATACTTACATGATGATGACCTTATTTGTGAAGTATTAAGCTACAATGGTAGTTCTGGTGTTAACACATGGATGTAGTATTTACTCCCTACGGTCCTTCCTACCTATTAATTCCATGTGGTAACATATAGGTAGGTACATAACCTGCCTTAACCCACCAGTAAAAAATAATAAACAAAACGGATCTAAATACATATATTATCTAACCGGATTTTGCTTGTTTATTGATATCTGCAACTTCAACTTTACCTCCGTTGATATCTTAATTATATTATAAGTACCTACCTTCCTATCTAAGAATGACAAAAAGCATGCTTCTCTATTTACCTGTAATTTCTTCTTCAGAGCACGAAAACGTGAAGGTGTTCATCACTCACGCTGGCATCCTCAGTACCATTGAAGCGATAGACACCGGAGTACCAGTAGTGGCCATACCGCTTTTCGGAGACCAGTACGGAAACGCCGCTGCCATGCAAGACGCCGGCATTGCTACCATCGTGTCTTATCAGGATCTGAACAAGGAGTATTTGCTGGACGCTATCAATGATGTTTTAGACCCAAAGTAAGTTTGCAATGAGAGTTTTACATTTCCTCTATGGAACCTTTTCAAAAATACCTACCTACTCCCGCCATCTGGAACTGCAAAGAGCGTGGTAAAAGGAAGCCCGTGTCCAGCAGTGAACTGCTGTGGTTTAGGAATTGTTTGAAAAAGTTATATTTAGGCAATTCAATACAAATTATTTTATCCATTACAGATCACAACAACAAGCACAGCTGGTATCTCGTATATGGCATGACCGGCCAACATCACCTTTGGAAACTGCCATCTACTGGACCGAATACGTAGCGCGCTACGGTGGCGCGCCAAACCTACAAGCGACATCTGTCCAAAAACCTTTGTATCAACAGTACCAGATAGACGTCTTAGCATTTGTGGCGCTAGTGGTGTACATTTTGATGAAAGTTCTGTGTAAAATTCTCTCGGCGTTTTGCTGCAGCTGCTGCTGTTCTGCCGAAGATACTTACGTGACTGTCGTTGAAGAAAGGAAAACTAAAAGAGTAAAGTTTGAATGAGCATTTAAAAATCGCACAAATGTGGATAATAAAGCACGCCTGAAAGGGGCAGAGGGTTTTGTAATGGAGCTGAACAATCAAATTGCTAAGTAGGGAACTAACAAGGCTTTCGTACTTATACAACGTCAAAAATATATTTAGCCAGCTAAGCAGTGTTGCGAGATATTGTTCTTTCTAGTCGTAAAAACAAAAATTGGGTGACCATTTTAGGTACTTACCTACCTATAGGTAGGTATCAATTGCATAGATTATTTTAATAATTACCTAGGTGTCTAGGTATTCAGTTTACCTTCTTACCTACGTGACTATGGAAAGCGAATATTTACTGTTGTACTATGGTTAATTTGTTTTAATATTTTCATTAACTTTTTGTATGTTGCCTAATAAACGCACTTTTATCAAAGGTATTTTTGTGTATGTTCTAATTGCACCCCTTCTCTACCGTAGGGTAAGACATGGTCTATCATTTAATTGTATTCCTATTCTTATTTACAACCTACCCCCAATTACTCCCTATACTTACCTACATTATGTACAAAATTACAGGAAAAGCCTAGCTTGCGCTAAGTAAATTTCTCTGTTCTTTTTCACTACCGACTCTACCACCCAAATGAAAAACCAATAAAATACATTCTCCTAAAATTCAGTAAAAGCTTCTTAATCAGTAACTATCTAAAAATACTACCTTAGTATTTCTTTTATATTATCAAGAATTAATAAGTAGTAGAGGGAGTAGTAGAGCGTATCTGGAACTCTATAATTGCTCAATACGAGAACAGGGCGAGAATAGGTAGTTTTTAATATAATTATTAATTAGTAACTACTACCTACCTACCCACTTTCAAATACCTAAGCATCATTTCAACCAACTAACAGATAGGTAGGTACCTAGGTAAGTACTAGGTATGTATCATTTTAAAATTCAATTTATACGTAGCTTATGTTACTAACAGAATCTTGTACACCTAATTAAATAAGAGACAAACTATCAAAATATTTAGTGTTAACAATTCAAAAGATATAAATAAAATAAAGCAAACAAAGAGTTACGTCATCATCGTTTTGAATTTTTGTATAAATAGGTTTATCATTTTGGTAAAAGTGATCAGTCGAAGTCAAGCTCTGTATGGCTCGGTTTTTCATTTTCCAACTAACATGAATTTGTTTTTCATTGCGTTGTTAGTAATTTTCACAAACAGAGTGACATCTCTGAACATATTGGCAATCTATCCGTACCATGGAAAAAGCCATTGGCTTGTGCACAGAGTGTTACTAAGAGAATTAGCGGCGAAAGGACATGATTTTACCGTCATATCACATTTTCCTGAAAAGGACCCTCCTATGAACTACCACCACATCAGTTTAGCAGGATCAATGCACGCTGTGGAAGGAGACTTTTCCATCCCTCTTCCTACAAACCATTTCAATAGATATTTGAATGTTGCTATAGGTGGGTGGTATTTGGTGGACTCTGGAACGACGAATTGTGAAGTGATGCTTGGAAACAAGCAAGTACAAGATCTGATAAAGAGCAAACCAAAATTCGATGTGATTGTGTTGGAATTGTTCAACAGTGACTGTGCACTTGGTATTGCACATAAGCTCAGAGCGCCTGTGGTCGGGACTACGTCAAGTATCTTCATGCCCTTCTACTATAACAGATTTGGCATTCCTTACAACCCATCGTATGTCCCTTTCCATTCTCTTGAAGGAGGCACGAAACCTAATTTTATCCAAAGGTTTGAGCGCGTCGTATTTTACTTTTATAGCAATTTTCTCTTCTATTGGTATTCTCAGAGAGCCGATCAAAATACTCTGGCAAAATATTTTGACGACATCCCTCCGCTGGAAGATTTAGCCAAAGAAATAAAGTTTGTTCTGGTTTATCAGAACTTTGCATTGACTGGCTCGAGGATTCAGCCTGCGAACGTCATCGATGTTGCTGCATACCACGTGGAAAAACCGAAACCCTTAACTGGAGTAAGTAGAAACAGCATATAATTCTTCAAATTTAATTACCTTCAAATCGACAATATTTTTAAAACATATGTTTAAATAGATACCCAAGCATCAACCTATTTTGTCCCTTTGGTAAGTATGAAGTAACAACACAACTAAAGACTAGTCCTTGCTGAAATAGGTTGAAGGTATCGAACAGTTTCCTCCTTGGACCCATCGGAGGTGCAGTAGGGGTTGTACGCAAGTATTTAACGAAGGCGTAAGAGCGAAAAACTACTCGCCATAGTTTCATTAGACATCGAGATGGCGTTTAGTAATGCGAGATAGCCCAGAGCTATACAAGAAGTGTAACTACTAACAAATCAATCCTTTGTATTCTCTACCTGAATGACAGATCCATACCGGTTGCACATGCAGGCACTGAAGCCAGAAGTGATACAAATATCGGATACATTCAGGGGTCCACTGATGAAACCAGTCTTGTGGAATGTCCGAATGTCCAAATGAATGTTTTGCTTAAGGAAGCTAAAAATCAAGGCCAAAAGAAAGGCCTTTGCAGACGAAATCCTATCTTTGCCTGTGGAAAAACCACAGTCGATCTTGAAGACGAAGGGAGCTCTACTAAATAGGAGATTTATCTGATTTACGGTCACAGACAGACAGCTATATTTTATCATCTAACTTACAGATATCTATATTCTAAAATGCAATTCATGCAACTTCTGTTATCTATCATATCATTATCATCATGTAGGTACGCCTAACACCTAATAATACCTAAACAATAAAATAGATAAACTATCGAAAGAGGTATTTAGTGTTCACAGTTCAAATTAGCGAACGAAGTTCAACACAACACGAATTACGTCATGATTTCATCATTTCATTATGATGTGATGACAGTTGGCCGGCAAAACACGCGAGACCGGTTTAGGTAGCGCCTAGCGCCGGTTTATCATTGGCCGATCAATCAGTCGAAGGCCATGCTCCGTGCAGCTCAGACTAACGGTTTCCCATGTTTATTTTATAAATAAAAACAAACACCGGTAATAAAACAATAAACATGGATTTCAAATTCGTGGCGTTGTTAGTGTTTTTCATAAACAGTGTGACTTCTCTTAACATATTAGCAATATATCCGTACAATGGAAAAAGCCATTGGCTTGTGTACAGAGTGTTATTAAGAGAATTAGCGGCGAAAGGACACGATGTTACAGTTATATCACATTTTCCTGAAAAAGACCCTCCTAAAAACTACCACCATATCAGTTTAGCAGGGTCAATGCACGCAGTGGAAGGAGACGTTTCCATCCCTTTTCCTACAAACCATTTGAATAGATATTTGAATATTGCAATGGTTGGGTGGTATTTGGTGGACTCTGGAGCGACGACTTGTGAAGTGATGCTCGGAAACAAGCAAGTGCAAGATCTGATAAAGAGCAAACCAAAATTCGATGTGATTGTATTGGAAGTGTTCAACAGTGACTGTGCTCTTGGTATTGCCCATAAGCTCGGAGCGCCTGTGGTCGGGACTACATCAAGTGCCTTTATGCCCTTCCACTATAACAGATTTGGCATTCCTTACAACCCATCGTACGTCCCTTTCCATTTTCTTGAAGGTGGCACAAAACCTAATTTTATCCAAAGACTGGAGCGCGTCGTGTTTCACTTTTACATGAATTCTCTATTCTACTGGGTTTCCCAGAGAGCAAATCAAAATGCTCTGGCAAAATACTTTGACGATATCCCTCCACTGGAAGATTTAGCCAGAGAAATAAAGTTTGTTCTGGTTTATCAGAACTTTGCGTTGACTGGCTCGAGGATTCAGCCTGCGAATGTTATTGATGTTGCTGCATACCACGTGGATAAACCGAAACCGTTAACCGGTGTAAGTAAATTACAAAGCTGCATTGTAAAATTGAACACACAAAAACGCACAACACTGGCGCAGCGAGACCGATTTTGAATAACAACCACTCGTGGAAATTGCATAAGCTGGCCTTAGGCGAACGAGACAGCTACCTATCGATGATAGATAAATGAAAACAACACAACTAGGTTTAAATTTTGTTCCTGAAATGAGTCACGAACCTAAAAAGCAGGACATTAGGAAACAGAAGAGGTGAACTTAATTAAAGGAAAGTACTTTTTTTACAGGATCTAAAGAAATTCGTCGAAGAAGCAAAGGAAGGCGTAATTTACATCAACTTCGGATCAATGATGAAGACCGCATCTCTACCAGCTGACAAGGTGGAAGCAATTCTGGGAGCTATGAACGAGTTCCCGCAAAGATTCATATGGAAATGGGAGGACAAGACTTTGAAATATGATAAAAATAAACTCTACATTGATAGCTGGTTGCCGCAAGTAGATATTTTAGGTATGTATAGTATAGGTTCAATAAATGCATTTTTTGAAAAATCTAGTCATAGAGTTGGAAAATATTTTGCTATGCGAGTCAGGTAAGGCGTTACCAAGTTGTGTGCAAAAAGGTGAAGTTTTTAAGTTAGTTAAGGATATCATTTTCGCTGATCTTTATAGACTGCTTCCCTCGTTAAAATCTTGATGTTGTAACACAAATTGTAAGTAGGTATAGGTTACCTACCAATTAAAGTTACGGTCACGAAGATACCTAGATAAGGTAGAGCGTCAAATGGCCTAATTAAATTAGACAAACAGAGCTACACGTCTAGCTCACAAGATGTTTGCGTTCATTCCAGGTCACCCAAAAACCCTAGCCTTCTACTCGCACGCGGGAATGGGAGGCACCAGCGAGGCGGTCCACTTCGGAGTGCCGATGGTGGCTATGCCGGCCTTCGGAGACCAGCCCACGAATGCGGCTTCGATCGAAGAGAGCGGCTTCGGAGTGCAACTGCATTTCAGAGATCTCACCAAGGACAGTCTGGTAGCGGCCTTGAAGAAAGTTCTAGACCCTGGGTGGGTATTTGACCAACAAAAAATTAGTTATGCATAACTTATTTTTTTGCGGAGTAGGTATGTAAGAGCATGGATAGGGAAAAGTGGAAGAAGGAGAAGGAGGCCTTTGCCCTGCAGTGGGACATGTCCGGCTCATAATAATAATAATAATGTAGAGCAGTGTTTTTCAAACTTTTTGAATACGCGACCCCCTTCCAGTCAAAAAGTCAATGGCGACCCCCCCTCCCAGTTGGGTCATCATTGAAACATAAAATTAGTAATTTAATTTATGCAATGGCGGATACAGAAAAACTACAAGCGTTGTGCGCATTCTTAGGATATTTTTCTGGGTAGGCTGAAATTTTCAGGCAAAATAAGCCACAGCGAGCCGTAAACATTGCGAGCGTAGCGAGCGAGAATTTTTACGCTAAAAACTAGCGTAAAAGCTTGGAAGTCAGCGAAAAAAAGGCTGGAAAATACACGTATCGCGAGCGAAGCGAGCTCGACTTTTCACGTTACAATCGAGTCAGGAGCATTAACACTACCCGTGAGTGTAAAACAGGCAGAAAGGTGCACATACCACGACTGAAGCGAGCTCGACTTTTCAAGCTACAAATAGGTAAAAAACGTATACAAAACTGCATACTGCTTAAAATATCAGTAAGTTTTGAAAAATAAACATGTCACTAAAATTGTGTTTTACTGAATTTTATCCGACCACCCACCTGTGGTTCTGACTTGACTCTTAGCTTTTGCCGGCGACCCCCCTAGGAAGGCTCCGCGACCCCCCTGGGGGTCGCGACTCGCGACCCACAGTTTGAAAAACACTGATGTAGAGCATGGTCGGTAGAAACGTGGTAGAAGTCGAATCAGAGGTCAATTTATGACGAAGTTGTTTTCAGTTTAGTTGGACCTATTTTGTTGGTATTAATCTGATTGTCGTCGTAAAAGTAAAGCTTCATTGGCTTACATTGGTTACGTAAGATACGTAAAGTCACGGATGACGCTAGCGAATTTTTTACATTATTTCAGGTTCCAAGCAAGAGCAAAGGAGGTCTCCTCAGCTTGGCATGACCGCCCGCAGTCTTCGCTCGAAACAGCAGTCTTCTGGACCGAGTTTGCTGCACGCCATCCCAACCTGACGTACAGAGCACCTTCAGCAGATGTTCCTTGCTATCAGTACTACTGCCTTGACATCGCGGCTGTGTTCTTAGGCATTCTTGGAAGCTTCTGGTTCCTGATTTCTTTGTGCAAAGGATCGAAGAAAAGTGCACCAGAGTCAAAACGGCAGAAGACGAAAAAGTCTAAGCGAGAATAAGTTAGAATGAAACCTCTTAGTGAAAAATTGTATAGCTTTACAAGAACTTTTGCCGTGCTGTGATTTTTGTGGTGAGAAGACGAGAGAATAATAAATTTCAAAATATGAAAGATTTGTTCTTTAAAAATTCCCTAACAAAGTTTTGTAGATTTATGACTCCAATTTAGGACTGTTATCTATAAGTTTATATTGCCTAGATAGGTCGATTCTAAAAAGATTTTCTGTAAAGTTAGAGGCAGGTAAGTATCTTAATTTCTTGATTTTCCTACTCTAGAATACAATCTAAGTAGGTATGGGCAAGGCAAGAGTCTTGGTGATTTTGTGCAGTCGATAAGCCAGCAAAAGCTTAGATGGTTTTTAGTGCTCTAGTCCACAAAAACAAACTTTAAATGAAAAGGACACTAGGTAGGTATATATAGGTAAGTTAAGTCCCCCTCTCTTCTCGTGGGACGCTAAGTTATTCAACGACCCGATGAACCCTAGTGTTAGAGTTTTACAACTGCCTACTACAAGTACCTATCAGGTCTCTGACATGTCTGTGTAACAACCGTCGTCTAAATAATCAAATCAGCAAACGGTATCGACGGCTTTGCGTGCCCTCCGAAGAAGTAACAAAGAGCGAAGTGATGATGAGCTGGACCGCTAACCCTGTGGGGACAGCTTAGAGGAAACCATCTTTTGGAAGAGGAGGTTAGGCTATGCCTAGCAAGCCTACCATCAACCTACCTACCTAAGTAGGTAGGTACTTCTTACACAAATCTACTTCTCTGGTTTGATGTAAGAATAATTCTGTCACGGTTGACGAGAAGTTTCACTCAACCTCAATCAACCAGTCAAAGCAAAGTCAAAGTTTCCTACAAATGGAGCTAGCAAAAAATAAATTTTATTCATTCACAGCAAATATGTAGTCGTTTGCGTGTTGTCTCCTGTTTCAAATCCCTTTCCATAGCCCGATCACCATCTTTAAAACATGGCCCCCTGTGCTTGTACAAACTGCGCAAGTAAATAATGTTCACACATAGCATTTATTTTGCATTCTGCTTCTAGGGCATTTGTCTCCAAGGGGCATTAAACATTTTCCTGGCAGAACATTACCATAACAGCCACAACAGTCCACTGCTGGATGTGGGCCTCCCCTTATCGAAGGTATTGCCATACCACGCTTGGCAGGCGGATTGGTGAGCGGAGTGCAAGATGTTGCATTCACAGGGAACGCTGCTGCCCATTCCCTGGATGATTATCCCTTAGTAACCCAATAAAAAAAACTAGACACTGCCGAAATCATAATGAAAACGCCACAAAACAAGAAACTGAACTTATCTCTAAGTCGCCTATTACGACACCCACATGTAGAATTAAGGGTAACGCAATTCTAAGCCGGCGGCATCACACGAAAACTCCTGTGAAAAATCCTGACAGAAAATCCTCAATATAATAACAAACACACCCAGTACTTAAAAACCAATTTTATCTATTTTGCAGCTGACAAAATAGCAGTGAGCTGCCTGGGACGATGCGACTTGCCCAAACACAAATGCGTGGACCGAGAGGACATCGGTCCAGGGCCCGTCCCTCCTCATATGGGATGGCTGTATACAGCAAAAGATTCTCCTGAGCATCAGGTAGATACTCTTAAACTTCTTCTTGTCGTGTAGGACACACCAAACTAGGCGAACGACGCGATGCACACTAGAGTTCTTCATGGATACGACGATTCTTCATTTCTATAAGCCCCGGATTTTTCTTTAGAAGCTAAATCACTAAGTACTATTTAACTATGTCCTTACCCTACGTCTAATAAAAATCTACTTACGAAAAACGTATACTACCTAAGTGGTTAAAACAAACCTGGTTAACTAAAGAATGGGATGGCGGCTGAAGATTATGCTTTCTCACTCGCACTAAGGTTCTATTAGGCGTTCATGTTCCCACTTAGGGAACTGCCGCAATTAATAATCCCATTCTTTATTGAATCGGGTAGTACTACCTTACCTACAAGAGTCCAATAATTTATTTTTACTTCCAGTTACGTTGTGGATGGCGTCCAGGCCATATATATTGCCCTGTCCTTCGGGAAATTGAAGCTAACTCTTGTTTGAAATGCGGCTCATGCTATCCGTGCCCTCCTTGCCCAAAACCGCCCAGATGCGTGCCCAGAACCGCCTCCTGCACGTCCAGACCTAAATGCTATACAGGTTCATCAACATGCCTTCCAGGACCCAAATACTGTGTGATCCCGTTTCCACCCGTGCGACCTTCTAGAACCGTGTGCAGCAAATGCTCAACACAATCCAGATGCAATGTTAGGTGCTCGCCGCTTCCGAGATATTGCCCGTCTAAAACCAGTTGCTCTATTCCGTGTCCTCCAAAGCCAAAACGCTGTCGTTCTTCGCCAAAATGCCGTGATCCTAAGTGCAAAAAGTGCTATCCGTCTCCGACGTGCCGCAAATGCTATCCTCCGCCCAGAAAGTGCTATCCTCCTGCGCCCAGAAAGTGCTATCCTGCGCCCAGAAAGTGCTATCCCACTACATGCTATCCTAAGAAGTGCTGTCACCCGACCTGCCCGCCTTCGATGTGCTGCCAGCCTTGTGAAATGCCGTGCAACAAGCCGATGGTACGCATCATACGACACAACGGACAGTACAGCATCATAACAAAACCGGACAACATCACCAACCATCCATCAGGGCCTTACCCGCTGAAGTACGTGATCGATACGGATGACTTCAGTAGTGATAAAAATGCTAAATTCAGCATCGAAGCGAAATTCAATGATCAGCATTTCGATTACACAAGCTCCCAGTCATCGTTTGTGTTAGACTTCTCGCCGCCTGACCCGAAATGCTTTAAGCCGTGTCCAAAGAGGAGTATGGTGTGCTTCCCTTGTCAAAATGAAGATGGATGGGTAGAATGTCCTCAATGTTTAGGCAAGGAATCTGCAGCATCTGCATCTGCAGCACCTGCAGCTCAACCGAAGGCTTTGGGAAGTGGCATCCCAGTTATTGGTCCAATTATTTCTAAAGTAAAGAGTGTCCAACATAAAAAAGAAACTAAAGAAACTAAATAAATTAATGCCAGCTCTAACTCCCAATTCTGAATCTGGAGCTGGGTTTTATAAAACACCCTCAACTTCTGAACCCAAATATAAAGGTGTCTCATGTATCGGACTTAAAAAAATAAACGTAAAGAGCTTATTATAAGTGTTTTCATTGTAAACAAAAATAAAAGTTGTCTTGCAACACATCTTTATAGTAGTTTCAATCAATGAAACTTTATTCAACAAAACAATCTAACAAAATAAAATTAAATACAATTTGTACTATTTACTAAAGTAGCTTAACTTGGGTTCCCAGACTTCTGTGCTAAGGCCATCATATTTTCGTTGGCAATCATCTGGAATTCATGGAACCGCTGCGATACTCGTTGGTTTGATCGGAGATATTTTTCCATGCAATTCAATGCACAGCTGGTCTGGAAAAAACAGAAATATTATTGCAACAACAGCAAAAATAGTAAGTAAAGGTAGGAAAAATAGGTACTCTGCAGAACCACTTGTTGCAGGTAGGGAATGCAATCTCGTCTCGCCGAGATCCCGGTCTCGCGAGATCTCGGCCATATTTTACGAGATTGAATCTCGTCAAATTTCGAACGAGATCTCGCGAGATAACGAGATTGACAAAAGCAACGTAACGACGTGTAAATCATAGCGCAGCTGCGCGCGAACTGAATCCTATAGCCAGCATCACCACTTTTGAATCACACAATCTACCAAGAAAGTTGCTAAAATCTACCAACCCCAGTTTTAAATTCTGCTAAAATTCTACCTTCCTTCCTTCCTAATCAGCCTGTTCTACCATTAATAATTATTTTGTTCAAGGTATTTGGTATGTAAAATAAAACATATTGAACAAAATTTTGTATTCTACACTTATTTATTTATTCTCGTCATCTTTTTTAAAAAATTTATATAATGTTGCATCTTTTTTCGTAACTTTATTTTTATTTTATTTTATTTTATTAGGTAAATACAACAGGTAACAATCATTTTTGCCTATTATAGATGCATAACAGTTCAGAACTAGACTGATACCCTAAGCGCATTTACACAGCTTGATATAATAACTTATACAATGAACATTAGAATTGTACGTACACGTAGGTAGGGTCAGGTAGGCAACAGTGACTCGGATTTTTTCAATCAATAAAATTTTATAGAAAACATTGAAGTATAAAACTCATATTCATACCTAGGATGTATTGGTTATTACTCTTTCGTTTTGCATTATCATTTTTTGCAATAACACGATAATTAGGTCACCAGACACTTTTTTCTAGAAAAAAAAAATTGAGTCACTGTGTGCGTGTACCTGTCTACACTGACTCAACCCCTGTAGTGCACAGTGACTCTAACAGTTTATATGGACTCAGCAACCCTGTCGTGCTAGTATAATATTTATTGAAACTATGCATTATAATCAATTATGTTTGTCAAAGTATTCTTTTTATATCATTACTATTGCCATAAGAATCGAATACCAAATTTTAAAACACTTCTCGTGTTAGGTAAACAATTTTTGGAAAACTTCCAAAATTTCACCGCAGGCAGGATTTGAACCTGCGACCTTCGGCATCAGTACTGCCGACGCCCTAACCAACTGGGCTACCGCGGTTCTAATCGAGCCCGCGAAATTATGGAAGTATATCTTGTCCACTATCGCGTGGATGGGCTCCATCTACCGGGATAGTTTTGCAACTAATTCCCAGCGACTAATTCATTCTTTACAGATTGAATGTAGTCAAAGCGATGAAAACCCGCGATAAATTGAATACCAAATTTTAAAACACTTCTCGTGTTAGGTAAACAATTTTTGGAAAACTTCCAAAATTTCACCGCAGGCAGGATTTGAACCTGCGACCTTCGGCATCAGTACTGCCGACGCCCTAACCAACTGGGCTACCGCGGTTCTAATCGAGCCCGCGAAATTATGGAAGTATATCTTGTCCACTATCGCGTGGATGGGCTCCATCTACCGGGATAGTTTTGCAACTAATTCCATATAAGCCATAAGAATCATTTAACAATTGTCTGTTAACGTTTGTAAAAATAGAGAATTGAGCCAGTACTGAGTGTTAGAGTCACTGTGTACCACTTAAATTTGAGCCAGTGTAGACGCCAAAGCCATTTTGAAATAATTTGCTTACAAATATTACCCGACTTCTCTAAGAGCTAGCAAATCTAGCTTATTATCTAGTATATATATACCGCTTTCGATCATAATAATTACATTTCTCTAAATCTTTCAATTTTAACGGATAAAAATACATGTAGGGTACTTATAAAAGCATTTTTAGAGGTGCAAAACCATTTGCGCATTTTTTTCACAATCAAACCGCACTGGAGTGGATGGATGGTTGGTTTGTATGTATTTGGTTGTCAAGAGCTACCATTAAGTTAAGAATACAGTTAGATATTGCTGCCCTGTTACGAGATATAAGCGTGAGTCAATGTACCCGCCTGAGTCACCGATCCCTACTTGACCCTACTTAAAATTATCAAAATAAAAATTTTAGTCGAACTTACTCATTTTACAGTTTTTAAGACAGCCTTTTTAAAGGCGTAAGAACGTGAGTCGTATATATCGATATCTGTATCAACACAAGATATTTCATTATAAAGACGACACATTCTCACAATTGGATTGTAATAAGATGTATTATTAGTATATGTTTGGAGAAGAAAAGTTTTGGGTTTGCGGAGATTATGGGCAGTATTAATGTTTAACTGAGACAATAAAGTTGAGGAATCAAGTCTAGAATGAAGAATCTTGTGCAGATTTATCAGATCAGCCTGTTTTCGTCTGATGGACAAAGAAGTTACATGAAATTGGCGCAATCTATCGACGTAGTGATACAGTGTGCGACCATAATGAAATCTATAACACAACATTCTTAAAAACCGTTTTTGCACTCTTTCTATACTATCACTATGAACTATATAACTAGGAGACCAAATGACGGCAGCATATTCTAATACACTTCTTACTAGACTGTAATAAAGTCGCAAAATGGTGGAAGGATGTTTGAAACCTTTCGTTGATCTTATAATAAATCCTACCAGTTGAAAAGCTCTATTAGTAATGTAGTCATAGTGATTTCGAAAGGATAACTTATCATCAAACAAAACTCCCAAGTCTTTTGCAACTGTTTTACGTTCCAGATTTTCATTATTAATAGTATAATTAAAATCGAGTCCATTCCGTTTTTTTGTGAAGGATATAGCAAAACATTTTCGTATATTAAGTATCATACAATTTTCTTTACTCCATTTATAAACAATATCAGCGTCATTTTGAAGTGCGGTACAATCAGCAATAGTAGTAACTTTACAGAAAATTTTGAGATCGTCGGCATAAAGTAGATTAGGACAATTAAGTTTAGCAATGAGATCGTTTATAAATACAATAAAAAATAGAGGCCCTAGATGGGATCCTTGAGGAACACCAGATTTGATTTCAACTGCGTCGGATGTATGCCCTTTTATTGTAACTAACTGACTTCTTTTATAAAGATATGAATGTACCCACCGCAGTAAAGACCCGTGAATACCATAACCTTGCAATTTTAAGCAGAGAAGTGTATGGTTGACTTTATCAAACGCCTTGCAAAAATCTGTATATATTACGTCGACTTGTCCTCCACTGGCAAAACTTGAACAAAGATAATTTTTAAACTCTAGTAAATTTGAAACAGTGGACTTTTGTTTCACGAAACCGTGTTGATTTTCGGAGAGAAAAGGCTTAAACTGATGGTAAAAATGTACACAACACATTCAAAAACTTTAGCAGCACTAGAAAGAATACTGATTGGCCTGTAGTTGGCGCATTTTGCCTTATCACCGGATTTGTGTATAGGAACTATATGTGCAGTTTTCCAAATCGCAGGGAATTTACCAGAACGCAATGATAGGTCAAAAATAAGTGATAATGGCGAACATAGCTCTGCTGCACATTCTTTTAAAAACTTTGCAGGAATACCATCGGGACCTGGCCCTTTTTTTGCATCTAATCTTCTTAGAGTTTTTCGCACTTCCGATGCTGTAATGTCTATTTTAGATAAAGTGCTATTGGAGAAAGTATGGGGTACAACTGATTCAGAAAAAGTGTAACTTGAATCATTGATTTGATTCTTCAGGTTTAATTTAAAATTCGTACAATTTCCAGTATTTTATGTAGTGCCTAGATGAAGTTTCTATTTAGTTTCATACCATGTCTATTGCTAGTTTTTAAAACAAGCATTTTCATATATTTTTAGTGCAATTTGCCCAATGTCACGAGATCTCGTAAATTACGAGATCTCGCGAGACTGGCTTTCTAGTCTCGCGAGATCTCGCTAGGTTGAAATCTCGTACGAGATTGCATTCCCTAGTTGCAGGGGAGTCGGAGTCGTAAAATGTGCGAAGGATATAGCAAGTCTTGATCTCCCTCTCTCACTCATATGCCATTTTTTGCGAAGTGGTGGTAAAAAGTATGACCCATAATTAGGAGCGTCCACACCAAGCGAGGCTGCTCGCTGCCTCACTGCCTCGCGCGGCAAACGCCCAAAAAATGATGTGGCTCACCCGAGGCAACGCATGCTTATGGTACTGGAGTAGGTAGGTACTGGCTGTGTGATCAATAGGTGCGTCCACACCAACCGAGGCTGCTCGCTGCCTCGCGAGGCATACGCTCCGCTCGTGCGCAGGGGGGGCCAAGTTCGGCCCAATTAGGACACCTAAATAAATTATAGGCAAACTTCTGAAGCGCGTGATTTTGGCTCGGCCCGCGCGCGTTCTAGCATGCGTTGCCTCGGGTGAGGCACGTAATTTTTTGGTTGCCTCGCGAGGCAGTGAGGCTGCTCGCTTGATGTGGTCATCTAATGATCATGTTCAATTTCTATAAATTCAAAGTTGCTAGCAGTAAACAGTTTGGATAGATACTATTACTATTTGGTTCAATAAAGAATGGGATTTTACCACCAAAGCTCATTCTTTTTCACTTCCACTAAGGCTCTTACATACACCAGCACCGCCGTCATTTATGTATAATCCCATTCTATTTTGAACCGGGTAGTATTTGGTTTTTAAAATGTCTCAATTGTATTACCTCTGAAGCTCTCAAAGTTCTGGAGGTGAAATCATGTACGCAGTCATTGAAGCATAGCTCAGACAATTTGTTGTACTGCATCAGGAATTCCTTGAACTGGAAGATAAAAGAAATAAAAAAATTAAGTGTCAGGTAGTATAGGTACTGTTTGAAGTTTAGCCTGAATTAAACAAACTTGTAAGGCTATAACCCAAAAACAACTGGTAATAAGGAACAACTTTCATACATAGATCGAAACATACCTAGATCGAAATATAAAAATAAATAACCTCCTCCTATAATAATAAAGTTGATTGGCAATTTTATATGGGAGGTCTAAATTTTATTTTAGACCTCCCATATATACCTTGTATTATGTACCTTAGGTAAAGTTGTTTCTTATTATCACCAGCTGATTCTGAGTTATCGCTATTGGTCCCACCCTATAGGTATAGATAGGTACTCTTTAAAAAACAACTCTAAAAATCTGGAACCTACCTTCTGAATAATTATATTTTTTAATAAAAACAAACACTAATGAACTCAACACACAGAAGATAACACACCATTATTATCTGATCTTATTCCAAAGGTTTATTTTGTTTCAGTTTTGGATATATTTTTATATCAGATATCTGATAGTTTTGGATACGGTTACAGAGATCTATAATTCTCTCTATCTCTGTATTAAACTTTTCCATAAAAAGAGTTCATATGCATAGGTGACTTGCATAGCAACATCACAACTTTAATCTTTTTTGGCAGACAAGAGGTACTGTTAGTTGTCTCTGAAAAGAATACTCTGACCGTTGTCTCAGCAGTGCGAGTGACACTGGCTATATTTAAACTTCAAAATAGCTATTACAGTTAGGTTTTAGTTTTTTAATATGCTTGTAGCTGGGTTTTAACAGATACATGCATAAACAAGATGTAAGAAGAATAAAGACCATGGATAAAAGTTTGATAGCAGTATCAACGAGGCCTCTTCGGCGAGCGATTTTCGAATCCACTAATGGTTTGCACTGATTTTGTTTAAATTCTTTCACTTTACCAAAATGTACCCCCGCTTCTGGCTTTTCCCCCTCACTAAATTTTTTGGCTAGGGCAGGAGAAAAGGGGAAAAGCCTGAGGGTCCATTTTGGTAAAGTGAAAGAAAATTTTTGACTAGGAAAGGGGGAAAAGCTAGGGGCAAGGAATAATTTGACAGGGACTAACAGAAGTAAGTTCTTGGCTAGAAATTAACTAGAAATGTAGAAGAAATAATATAAAAAATTCACTAGGTACATACGGTTTTCATTTGATCAGCATCATTAAGCATCATTTCAGCCATTTTGAAATATTTACTTCACTGCTTGGAGACCACAATTTAATTTAATTAGCAATTAATTCAATAACAAAATTTTATTCGCACAAACTCAAATCAAACAATGCAGCGAAGAGGTTATGAGGTTATGTTATATTTTTTTCTCAAATCAAATGTCATATTTTTCGGAATGGAATCTAGGTGTAGGTTACCGATCTACACTTGTGTGACTGAGACTCGTTTATTTACATTGTGGTCCAAAAGGTTGATGGATGGTTGGTTGTTGACTCTGGACGTCTCTTTTGTGGCCGACCTGGGTCCATGGAGCTACCACGGTAGAGTAACAAGATCTTGATTATTTAGTGCACATTTTCTGTTGCGCACTACGGTCCATCTGTAATAGCTGATCTGTGGTCATTCATTCTTTCATTCATTCATTCATTCATGTCATAGTCAGACAGAGGAGAGATTCTTTGGCGGGAATTTGAATCAAGAGGGTGAAAATTTTTCAAAGAAAATTTTAAAATTGCTTTTTGCAGAATAAATTGATAATTTCTTAGTAAATTTAATTACTAGTAACTTATATTCTAATAGTGCAATAAAAAAGCAACACAGCTTTGCTGCCCAGCCATGGGTCGCAAAGGCAAACGTAAAAAGGGAAACGATGGCGGAGAGGTAAGCGAAGGAGAGGACCCCGCTATGAGCGATGATGCGGGCGACGACGATGTAGACAAATACAAGCCATACAAAACGGAAAACTACATTCGTCAGTATCCGGAGGATGGCGGTGAGTTTGAATATATAGTAATTTACGAGAGCGCGGACGACAAGACGCCGATAGGTGAGAGAGACTTGATGGGCTTGGGAAGCGCATTGAAGCTTAGTAACAAAGGTATCAAGCAATTGAAAAGAATCAATCGTTACAAAATAGCGGTTATATTTGAGCGACCAGGGTTAGCAAATGCAGCTCTTAATAATCTCAAGTCTCAAAAGAGCTAAAGTTGAGGGCGACTATTCCAGCAAGATTAACGGAAGTGACAGGGTAATAACAAACGTTCCAACATACATGAGCAACAAAAAATATATGATGGAATTTCTAGTTGCAGAAATGTTGTATCTGTACGCCGATTCATGCGACGTTCCAAAGACGACGAAGGTAACTCCTGCTTGGTACCAACACAAGCGGTATCGATAACTTTGCTAGTGCAGTACTTCCTGATTATGTGGATATTAACAGCTGGTATTTCGAAGTAAGGCCATACACGCCTCCTGTGAGCCAATGCCTGCGATGCCTGCGCTTTGGGCACATTGGTAAATTCTGTAAAAACGCCCAGAGGTGCTCAATCTGCGGTGATTCTCACAATTATAAAGATTGCGTAAAACGGCCAGAAGAAGCAGTCTGTGTTCACTGCAAAGGAAAACATGTTGCAATTGCCAAATCATGCCCAGTGAAAATTCAAAAGCAGAGGAGATAAAAGTTCAGATGCGCAGGGCCTCGTATTCTGAAGTTTTTAATAACAAAAACTTCCCCCCACTAAAAAGTAAAGTAGACCCAGTTCAACAATTGTTTAAATCGGAACAATTCATGAATCTTCTGATTTCTTCAATTATAAAAATTATTTCCGCTAGTAAAGATGCTGAAAATCCCATCCCAATCTCTACTCAAAGTATAAAAAGCGCTTTACTTGATTCATTCAGTATCAATAAAACCACAGACCATAAAACTAAGTAAATTCTAATTTATGGATCAGTTAAATATTGTTCAATGGAATGCTCAAAGTTTGTCTAGTAATTTACATGCTTTTACTTATTTTTATATAATAATAATATTCATGTAGCACTTATTTCTGAAACCTGGTTAAAACCAGGAAAAAATTAAAATTAAACGTTTTAACATCGAAAGATTAGATATAGGTACTAAACACAATGGTGTTGCTATATTAATACAAAATAATTTGCGTTACAATTTGTTAAACACACATTCTGATAACTCATTACAAAATTTGGCAGTTCAGTTACATTTCAACAATGAAATTATTACAATAATTAGTTTCTATAGTCCCACGTTGGCTTCTCCTTCCAACTTTACTTATTCCCGTCTTGATAGTTTGATTAAATCTGTACCGGGGCCTCTTATTATGGCTGGGGATTTCAATGCACACAGTACTTCGTGGGGTTGCACGTCAACTGATGCGCGTGGTATAATTTTGCAAGATGTGATTGATGATAATAATTTATGCCTCCTTAATGACGGCCAAGCAACTACTGTGGGTTCACATGTGTGGAAACCAAATGCATTGGATCTTACTCTCGTTTCTTCCTCATTATCATTACGTTGTAGCTGGTCAGTTCATGATGATCCAATGGGGAGTTATCATCTTCCCACTGTTACTAGTATCCTTGGTTCTGTAAATAGAATTAACAATTCCAATTTAAATCAAGGAAATTACATCCGTCCAAATTTTTCAAATGTCGATTGGAAAAAATATCAAGAAATAGTTAGTGACAAATTAACTACTTTTAACTTTGACTTTGAACGACCCCAGGAATCCTATTCTATTCCTATCCTCTGTTTGTGGCGTTCGTCGACCTTAACAAAGCCTTCGACACCGTGAGCAGGGAAGGACTCTATACTGCACTTTTAAACATCGGGTGCCCTCCAAAACTTCTAAGCCTCATTAAATCCTTCCACGAGGACATGAAAGGATCTGTTGTTTTTAACGGCAATACATCCGAGCCGTTCGAAATGCGTAGAGGTGTTCGCCAAGGCTGCGTGTTGGCTCCTACCCTGTTTGGTATTTTCTTCTCATTGCTTTTTAAAGTTGCTTTCGGCGATGACCAACAGGGTATACACCTGCACACTAGGGCTGACGGGAAGCTGTACAATATCTCGCTTCTTAGGTCAAAGCGTAACCGCGATGACTTATTCGTCGATAGCCTTTTGTTCGCTGACGATGCAGCCTTCGTTGCTAATTCTCAAAGTGAGCTTCAAGACATTGTTGATAAGTTTTCCCACGCGTGTTCTCTGTTCTCAATGTCCATTAATGCCAAATTAACAGTAGTGCTAGCTCAAGGTGGAGAAACACCACGTATTTTGCTCGATGGCGTTCCCTTGAACATAGTTGACAAGTTTTGCTACTTGGGGTCGACTGTGTCGAACAATCTCACCCTCGATGCTGAGATCAATACTCGTATCGGCAAAGCGGCGACCATGTTCGGCAGGCTCAGTACAAGAGTATGGAATAATAAACACCTGACCACAAAAACCAAGATAATTGTTTACCAAACTTGCGTTCTAAGCATACTCTTGTATGGAGCTGAAACCTGGACTTCGTACGCAAAACAAGAACGTCGACTCAACACATTTCATATGCGCTGCGTAAGAAACATCTTGCATATAACTTGGCAGGACAGAGTCACAAACGAGCGAGTTCTAGAAATTGCACAGCTGCCTAGCTTTACCGCTTTGCTTAAGCAAAGACGATTGCGGTGGCTAGGGCATGTGTACCGCATGGAACCTTCGCGTCTACCACGGCGTGTCCTGCTTGGCGCCGTAGCTAACGCCAAAAGAGGAGTTGGAAGACCGATGCTACGTTTCAAAGATTGCGCCAAACGGGACATGGCTGCGTTTGACATCGACCATCAAAGCTGGGAGAAGCTTGCTGAGAATAGGGATGTATGGAGAAAGCGTGTGTTTGATGGGCGTAAAGCTCACGACGATGCCTGGTTCGCTGGTCTCGCAAACAAAAGGCAAAAACGACATCTAAACATGCATGTGCCAGTCTCTAATTCCACCTTCGTTTGTAGAGCGTGCGGAAAGTCATGCCGCTCCCGTATCGGCTTATACAGCCATGAAAAATCTTGCCTCAGACACTGAATAAATCGTCTGTCACAGACGTATGAGGCCAATGATGATAGCTCTAGAAGAGATACTGTTTTTGGTTTAGATCATATTCCATATAAGTTATTAAAAAATCTTTCATTGTCAAGTAAAAAAATGATTTTGGACATATTTAACTTTCTTTGGTCTAATGACATAATTCCCACTGAATGGAAGGTTGATTGTTTAATTCCAGTTTTGAAACCTGGTAAAGATGCGGATAATTGTAATTCTTATCGACCTATAGCATTAACATCCTGTATAGGTAAAGTTTTTGAACAAATACTAAAACAAAGACTGGAATTTTTTATTGAATCTAATAAGTTATTACCTCCAAATCAGTTTGGTTTTAGACGTGGTCACTCTGCAATCGAAAGTTTGAATAATCTCTTTCTTGACATTCATCATTCCTTCTCATTTAATAAATTTGTTGTTTGTGTCTTCTTTGATATTGTTGGAGCCTTCAATAATGTTAATCACCATGTGCTTGCTGCGGAGTTACAGTTGTTAGGTTTACCTGGAAAATTAATTAGTTGGATATTCAACTTTTTAAATGGTAGGCAAGTATATGTCAAGTTTAAAAATAATTTATATGGACCACAATCGTCATATTTAGGTGTTTGTCAAGGTGGAATTTTAAGTCCTTTGCTGTTCATCTTGTATATTAATAAATTAAATAGTATACTGGGTACCGAAGTAAGAAATTTACAATTTGCTGATGATTTAGCTATATATTGTATTGGGTCTAATATGCAAGCAACAGAAATCAAATTAAATTTAGCATTAGAAAGATTAAAAACATACTTTGATTATTTACATTTAAGTGTTAGTCTAGAGAAAACTAAAGTTGTGATCTTTAGTAGATCTAGACTTTTAATATCTCATATATATTATGACGGTAGCTTATTGCCAGTAGAAGATGAAGCAAAATTTCTTGGAGTAATTTTTACTAGAAATTTATCATGGAATAAGCATGTAAGTTATGTGTCAGATAGAGCTTCCAGAGCTTTTAATATTCTTAAATCCCTCGCTAGAACATCATGGGGGGCTGATCCTAAAGTTTTACTTATGTTATATAAGTCTGTGGTACGTTCCCACTTTGAATATAGTTTTCTTTGTTATGCTTCCAATCCTATTTTGGTTAAAAAGTTAGAAACTTTACAGAATAAAAATTTACGTTTAATAACAGGTGCAATGAAAACAACACCTATTGTTTCTATGCAAGTTGAATGCAATATACCTCCATTGATGTTAAGATTTAAATATCTCAAATTTAGATTTCTTCTGAAATTATTTTCTTTTACTCACCATTCCTTATTAGAAAATCGCTGAAAATCAAACTTTGGCCTCTGCATCTACTTCAATTAAATTCCCCTTTATTCTGCTTGATTATTCTGAAATAAAAGTTTATAATGAAAGGCATAACATTCACAAATCTGACAAGTTGGCATGTTACGAAGGAGCTTTTGAAAGCAAATTTTGCAATATGAATATAGTTATAGATAACTCCATTAGAACTAGAGAAGAGCTATATGAGAAACTATCATTATGGCCACAATACCAGCATATTTACACTGATGGCTCCAAAACTGATACTGGTGTCTCTCTTGCATACTATCACAGTGCCTTGAAGACAGGAAATGGATATAAACTACCAAAAACCTGCAGTATATTTACGGCAGAAGCTGCAGCAATTCAAGCCGCTTTAGAATATATAAACAATTTAAATCACTCTTTCCCTAAATGGCTTATTATTAGTGACAGTATGTCAGTTTTATCAGCTTTAAAGAATAACACTCTGAGTACAAATTATATTATTTATAAAATTAAACAGCTGTGGCAAACACTATACAACGCCAATGTTTCAATTGAATTTTTATGGTCTCCAGCACATAAAGGTGTGTCAGGTAATGAAACAGCTGACTACCTTGCCAGAACAATAAACAATAGCTTAATTGGACAACCCAGAAGAATGTCACTTCCATGGAGAGATTTAATCCCATTGGTTCAAGAAGAAATTAGACAAAGCTGGATAAATCAACATCAAATTATAATACAAGAAAAAGGTGCATGGTATGCTGCAATCAATAAGAATCTTGGAGAGAAACCCTGGTTCGCTAAGAATAATACCTTTATAAAAAGAAGATTCTTCACACAAATATGCAGGTTACGATTTGGTCATTGTAAATTTAAAGCCCATCTACACCGCATGAAAATTATTAACTCACCTTTATGTACAGATTGCTCTCTAAATGAAAATCAAACGCTGGAACATATATTTTTCAACTGTCCTGCTTTAAATATTAACCGAATTTTATTAATTGACAAGCTGCAAGATATTTACAAAGACAGTATCCCGCCTTCGCTTCAAGAACTTCTATCGAACCCTGCCACTTTTAATCCAATATTTGACTTGTCATTTTAAATAATCATCGCAAATTTTAAGTAAGAAAAATGAAATATACAAATTAACAATTAAATCTAAAAAGAAACAAAAAACTAAAATCTAAAACCTAATCAAAAAGCCCGCCCCGCAGCGTACCCGGCTCAAAGGTGCCCATTATTCCAGCAGCGTTGCCGCGCTGGATGGCAAGCGATATATGCTGGACGAGGTACGCTCCGGAGCGAGGATCACATCCGCGATCTCGTAAGCGGCGGCCTAGTTCCCTAGCAAACTTTTTGGCTTCCTTGGCCCAAGGGCCACCGGTTTCAACCGCAAAAGGCACGAAAATATAGTTCCGTGTAAGCTCCGAGTATTTTACGTGCTTCTGAGCAGCCGCGTATTCCGCTGCGGAGCCTGCTTCCCTCGTCGTTCTCGGTAGGTGGGATGCTGCATAAGTACTGACGCAGGTGGCGTCCCACAGCAAAGATCGTCCTTTTTCCCACGGGACAAGGGAGAGGCCATCTGGGCGCTTTCCGTCCAAGCGACAAAGACCTGGAGGCTCCAGCGTGCAAGGTATATTTGCTGACAACAAAGCACGGCGAATTATATCATTTAGCGCGTGGTGTCTGGGAAACCTTCCAGCACACTTTGCACAACTGAGGCCATGATGGCCAGAAGCATCAACAGCTGCTCCACAGGGGCAGATATGGGGCTCACAAATACGACAACCTAACCGTAAGGCCACTGCTACCCGTAACGAATCGTTATCCAGGTGCGTGCCGAGTTGGGGGGAGGGAGGGGAGTGCCTGGAGCCATGCACCCGACTCAGGGCAAGTTGCTGCTTTAATGCGGGCTAAGTCCGTACCCGAATGAGATTCGATCAGCTCCGACAGAATGAACTTTGACCGCAGATCATCCCAAGCTCTCTGTAATTCAGGCTTTGCCGGTGGCTCGACACCAGGACACGTCGCTGCCCAAGCCAGTAGAGCGTCGCTCTCAAAGGGGATGCTGAAATCGTCACCTTGTAGGTTGAGTATCTTAGTGACGAGGTCAGCAACCCCGTTCGAAGAAGCGAGGAAAGCTGGCAGACCGACGGCCTGTACACTCCTGATGCCTAAACCTCCGTGCCTGATAGGTAGTACTGCTTGGCGCCACTGGTTTTCGTCAAGCGTGACGTTGATGATGCTCTCCAGTGTTACTCGGATAGCGTCATCAACTACAGAGACTTTATCTGGGTAAAGCCATGTCGGAGTTGTTCGAATCACATAGGTTAACTTCGGAAGGGAAAAGCAAGAGCGAAACAGAACGAGGGCAACATGGGCTGACAGTTGTGATAAATGGACTTGAACCTGTTCTATCAATTCTATTCTATTTGACTTTATTATCTCCACGGTTGGAGAGCTTTGACATGGATTTAACCCGGACATGGAATTTTATGAACCTGAAAATTACACAAGAATATATAGAAGAAATGGCATTTTTGCCTTGTTTTTATTGGAAATAAAAAATGAACTATAGAAGAATTGGCATTTAATGCCTTATTTTTTAAAAGATAACAGAAAGAACTAATAAAAGACTAGGCTGTATGGCTAGTACCATTGCCTATCCTGATGGATGAATTTTTAAAACAACAAACAGACAGAGGAGAATAGTTTTGGATTTTTCATTTTGGAAAAACCCCTTTTATTCAGAGTTATTTCATCTGCTTTAGCCATAATCAGTGTCTTTCTTAGGTACCGCAATAAATTCCACACAAGCAGTTGGTTAAACTTTATAAAATACGTAAATATTGTACGTTGTATGTGAAGATTGATTTTTCTTTTATTTTGTTAAAAAAGTGGCTTATTGGTACAAATAGCTAGTAAATATCACTTTATTTTGTGACGTATCTCGTTTACCTTGACGAATTGGACGCGGTTCACTTGTGAAATGTGAAGTACCAATATTGAAGGGACATGGATGAGAGTAATAAGAACTCCCCTTGTGAGGTAAAAATTGGCTACTTATTGGTACTCTCTAGTTCCCTTCTAGTCTGTTCTCGTATTTAGAAACTAATCTATAAACATCGTAGAAGTAATTCTTGTCTGAGATGATAAAGAAGTTTTGTTTCAAGCTTCCTCCTACTATTATATTGATTAAGTGAAATGTTTTACCAGCATGTTCTATAAATGAAGACCTGCTGTTTCCATGCGTGTAGTTTCAAGACCATGCTTTATATGAACAGACATTTTCAAGCTGTCGAAGGGTATTTCCTTTAAAATGAATGTTTATTTTATGGAAAATGAACTAATAATTTAGTATGTTTAGCATTGTACTGGTTTAAATGTTTATTTAGCTGTAAAAACACGCACACAGCTTTTCTTTTATAGTTTGCTGTTTTTGATTTTTGGTTATTTCATTATTAATTACTCTGAAAGTCCTTGTATCATATTAATTAAATTATTGCACTATGAATAGTTTTACTCATCACCAAACTTAAAATATCACTGGTATACTTTTCATTCATTTTTTCATACATAAGAGCTTTATCACGAGTATGGAATTTCCTGCATTTGTAAATAATTTCTAAGGCCTATTTCATTCATTATGGAACATTTCTGAGACAAAGTTCCGAAACATTATAAATACAAAAGTTCCACAAAAATGTTCCCAATGAATACACATTTTAAACATTGTTTCTGGCAATTTCATGGAAATATTTGATGGGAACTTTTTTTCTGATGTGTTTCTTATACCTACAAAGTTTCTGGGATTTTGTCCCCAATGAATACCTGGCTTTAACCTACTAAAAATTGGCAAGTTACAGTTTAAAACTGCCTGTCCATAGGCACAGAACCATAGGTATTATTCATACGTACACAAACATTTAATTTTTAATAAATTACAATCAGCCTATGCAACAATTTTACCTACTATTTAGGTATCCATTTCCCCATAGTAATTGGATCTTTACCCATGGTAAAAAGTTGAATACCTAATACTTACTAGCAAAAGGGGCTCACAACTTTAAACAACATTTTGATATGGAGCTATTTCTATACCTCTTAAAGTTTAGCCAAGCTCCTGGGATATATACATATAAGATGGGTTCCTAGTGGTCTACATCAAGTGCTCTTGCTGAAAAAAGGTAGTTTATGTCCATTTCCAATAAGTTAGCAATCTTAATGCCAAATATAGAGAATATTGGTTGAGATGTTTGGCTGCAAAGGCCAAATTAAATTACATTGCAGCCAGCCCAGTAGAATTTCTGTGATATGTTTTCCTGTGGTAAAAAGTAGCCTGTTACTCAAGAATGTTGTAGCTTTCTATGAGTGAAATATTTTCTTAAATTGGTCTACTAGTTTAGGAGTTTATCAATAACATACAAACAAATCTTTCCTCTTTATAACATTAGTGTAGATAATATTCATTTCATAATTACCAACATCGTAGTAGTCACATTCAAGATACATGTCTTCTATCGATTCTTCCACAAGAACACTGCTTATTTGTTGCACTGCCCGGTAGGAGTGCAAGGGTGATGAGGCCCAGCTCCGGGCGGAAGTGGAGCACCTGCGGCAGCATCTGGCCGAGAGAGACGGCCACCTGGTAGCGCTGGAGGCTGAGTTCCACAAGTGCAGCACCAGGGTCGGCGACTTGGAGGAGCAGGTCGACACGTGGAGAGAGAAATACGAGAGGTGGGTCACTTTCACACTAGATACTTCTTCTTTTCGAGTGAGTCCCTGAGTCGTCCAACGACTTGATGAACCCTAGTGTCTTAGAGTTTTTCAACAGACTACTAAAAGTAGCAGGCCATCTGACATTTTTAGGGGTCCTGTAATAATACAGAAACTAGAGGTGAAAATTACCTTGAAACTTTCCTTTTCTGAGGTAAGTTTCCTGAAAGTTACCTGAAAGTTTCCTGGCGAGGAAGTTTTCAAAACTGATTATTTACCTTAAGAAAACAGTTGTTATATTAATTATTAACTTAATATTGCTTAAATTTTTTCTTGTATCTACAGTTTTGATGGAACAGGGACATAAATAAGTCCGGTTTTATGCTTTTTATTCGAAAAGAGGTGGTAAACAAGTAAGGAAGGAATTTTAAAACAACTATAAATGATAAAAAATGTATATTTCTTTACATAATCATATGAAAAAGAGATCAATTAGATATAGAGTTAAGTACAACTGAGAGCACGTTAAACTTATACTTTGGACTTTCTTTTGTTTTTATAATGTGAGCGATACGTAAATCATTTTCACGTTGTGACTGTAAAGTTTGCTCTGCTTCTCGCGTCGAAACCTATCTACCTACGGGCCTACGCACACTTGCGCGTTTGCACGCTCCATTAAGTTCATTGAACTTAACCAGGGATTGCAATCCCGCACCTCTTTCAATCCCGCGCGGATCCCGCATCTTTGAAATGGTGTTAAGAATCAAACTAAAATGCACGGTTTTCTTAAAAAATCTGCTTTAGTCCAAGAAACTTAAACATCCTTGTCATATGAAACTAAAATACCTATTTAATTTTCTAACAAAATAACTATTGTTATAAGTGTAATCAAACCACTCTCAAATAACTTTATTTCGTATTTAGAGTTTTGTTCAATTTCACCCTTAAAATTAAATGTAACTACTGTTATTTTTTATTATCAGTAATATTGTAATACTATTTTTATAAGACAAAGAAGTTTTTTATAAGATAAAGAAGTTGCTTGACGCAATGAAAATGCTTGAAAGAAATAAAAGACTAGATAAAAAACGACCTACCACTTTTACTAAAACGGAAACTCATGGACATGTGCGTGCATTCTCCTAACCCTCATATACGGTAGTCAAACTTGGTCTTTGACGGAAGCTCAGAAGTACAGCCTCAGGCAATAATCAAATCTAGGCCCGCCTTAATCTTGCTAAATCGGTAACGGCTAAGAATCTCATGAAATGTAAACAAGATGATACGTTTTTTGGATCAAAATCTTATATTAAACATAGGCCTCCCCTAGTAGGGTAGTATTTTCCATACTCACCACGCTTGGCAGGCGGGTTGGTGAGCTCAATGCAAGATGTTGCAATGTGATTGCGAAATTCCCTTAGTCGCCTCTTACACCCGACGGGAAAGATATGGTGTGATGACATTCTAAGCCGGCATCACACGGCTATTGTGATAAGATAACTGATATTAGAAATATGCTCTAAAGAAAAAGGTTATATTAAATGCTTTCATCACCCGGTTTGCTTCTCAGCGAACTACAAGTATATCCTGACGCTGTATATGCTCTTTCAGCTTCTACTCTAATAAGTTAGATAGTAAGGATATATTCGTAGGAAAGAACGTTGCGTTTTCGCCATCCGGAAGCAAAAGTTTACGATTTTTTGGTGTGAAATTTTAATGTGCGTGATCCCGCAAGGCAAAAAAGAGCGCGGGATCCCGCGGGATTGCAATCCTTAAACTCAACATAGATGGCGTTATCTGAGGATATGTCTCAAAGTACATTGATCTGAACATTGATGGCGTTATCTGAGGATTTGAGAAAAAAACAACCAGCTTTAAGAAAAAATAAATTTTGACGTAATAAATAACATACAAAATACTAGTATTTAACCTTATTTTCATTTAAACATACTTATTATCACTATTTTTTTACGTTGAAAAGACATTTTTGAAAACTTCCTCGCGAGGAAACTTTCAAGTAACTTTCGGGTAAATTACCTGAAAATTACCTCGAAACTTTCAATGTTTCGGAAACTTTCAGAAATTTTCATCTCTAACAGAAACCTAAAAAGCTAGAGAGACACAGAAAGTCAGAATTGAGACTCTGCAATGAAGGTAAGCTATCCATTTCGATGCAATGGAATGGAGAAGGTATGCATTTGGTTGTCAATTATCTCCAAAACCACCAGTCCCATTTTGATGCGGTTTTCAGTGATAGATTTAAATGGTATCCGACATTTTAGTATGGAGCCTGGCATACCTACCAGACAAAAAAAAAGAAAATCTAAATCTCGCGACCAGAGCTGAAACATGTTGCAATCGATAAAACATAAAAATACAAACCAAAAGTGTACTATGATAAAAAGCCGTAATAGTTGTATTTTCGGAGATATATGGATTTAAAAGTCGGTATAAATATTTTTTTAATATTCATTTTCTTTTGCTTTCATAAGTATACTGACATAAGTATATGCTTATAAATAAAATCAATCTTATTCTAATATAATACAAACTAAAAAAGTTTGATTGTGCTCATTTATATTCAAGACGAAAGCTGATTTGCCTGAAATGAAATGCAGTCGCCGTAATCTCTCTATGCAATCTCCTATAGGTAATTAAGGTGCTATTAAGAGCATCGCGACAGATGACAACTGCAGACGACACGTGTAGCGTCGGCAGGTAGCAGTAGGTATCTTCCTTTTGTACGGCGACGGCATGTGCAGTGTACCTATGTCTAATCGATCATGGTATAATAAGATACTCCGCCTGGTATTTCTTTCCGAGACTCGTGAACCACGTGACCAACACAAGACTACGTCATCATGCTTGTGGGTTACCAGAATTACCCACTCTTATGATGTTTTTTGTAAATCATTTATGATACTGTTAACTAATAAATACAATTGAAGTGTTGTTGTAAAGTTCAAGTTAATACACACGTAAATCTAAATTATAAAATTATTAAGAAATATTTTAACCCATTGTTCTGAGATTCAATTTACCCCATAACGTATTTTATTGAAATAAAGTGGCAATACTAAGTGACGTTGTCTTGTGTTTCTCTGGGAAGGAAAGACCATGTTTTATTAGACTATGTAATCGATAAACTCCGAAACTACTGGACCGATTTCCAAAATTCTTTCACTATTAGAAAGCTACTACATCTTTGAGTAACAAAGGCTACTTAATAACATGGGAAAATTCCTCATTCCCACGGAAAAACGGTCAGCATCAGGAAAACGGGAAAATAAAGCGGATTTTACCCAAACTAGCCAAACCGCTTTACCGATCTTCGCGAGATTTGGCACTGATATTGCTAGCATATTTAAGATGGACATGGACTACTTTTTATCCACCCTTGAGGATCTGTAGTACCTGATGTAAAGCACCAGGAGAACAGCTAAACTGTATGATATACGAAAATGGCTTCATAGCAAAAGTTATTCAGCTTGATCGGCCGCTTCTGCTAGTACATGGTCATTGAGGATCTGGAGTACATGATGCGGACCACAAACATCCCATCTAAACTATAATAGATACGGTAATGGCTTCAAAGTAAATGTTGTTCAGCATGACGGGACGCTTTTGCAGGCACATGGTCATCAAGGGTCTGGAGTACCTAATGCAGACCACCAGCATCCCATCTAAACTATAAGAGATAGCGTAATGGCCTCAAAGGAAAAGTTTTTCAGCATGAAAGGCCACTTTTGCTGGCACATGATCATAATGCAACACTTCTGCTGAAACGGAGTAATCGACTTTTTACTAGCGGTGAAACCGCAGGGCGGGCCGCTAGTCTTAAATATATATACCTAAGCATTATTTAACGTTTTTAGTCTGTATTACATTAGAATAAGTATTATTATAGACAAGCACATACTTAAAAATAGGAAAATAATATTAATATTGAAAAAGAAAAATGATTTTTAAATCCATATATCTCCGAAAATACAACTATTACGACTTTTTATCAAAGTACACTTTTGCTTTGTATTTTTATGCTTAATCGATTGCAATATGTTTCAGCTCTGGTCGCGAGATATAGATTTTCTTTTTTTTGTCCGGTAGGTATGCCAGCTATGTCGGTTGCTCTTTGACTGTTGCATGTTCTTAGATAGGTAGGTGTTATGTGAACAAATCATCAGGGGGGAGCTATTATGAACCATCAAGGGTTTTTTCAAAATTAAAATTTTGTTTCTGCTTGTCAAATTACAGGTTGTATGACTCACACAAGAGGGTCCAGAAGTTGAACCAGGTCTTGGAAGACAAACTCCTGCAGATGGTGGACAAAATGAAAGGAGAGAAGAGTCAGTTGACCAAAGATATAGCGACACTCTCTGTAAGGTTGGCAGAGTCGAAGTACAACTATAGTATGCTGCAGAAGGAAAATGTGAGTTTTCTTCTTCATCTTTCGTGTAGGGCACCGATTCGTCCAATGTCCCGATGTACCCTGGTGTCTTTCACCCACCTACTACTAGTAGTGAGCGTCTGACAAAAGTTGTGTTGACTATCGAAAACAAGTGACTTGTGGCACTTGTGGATAGAGGTACTATGGTTTATACTAAGTTTTACAAAACAACCAATACAAATGAAAGGAGGTCAAGGTACGCATGAAATGTGGAACATGGGTCGAAATATGAACATAAAAATTGGACTTACCTCCCATATAACTTTCCAGACAAAGACTGACTTTTATTAGTGAGATAAACATCTACGTACATAATAAAATAGTATATACACAGAGTAAGGCAATAAAACAGATTTTATGAGCAACGACCTTGGGCAGCGACCTAACAACACTATTTAATATTTTTGTCCCTTGGTAAATGGTGGCACTTAAAGATTGACATGATTTATTTTATTCAATTGGCAACATTGAGGCATAGCTTTGTTGATAAACTTTGCATATGTGCAAAAGGTGCGCAAAACAAAATAGATCACCAATGTTGTTACACAAATACCTTTCCAAGAATCTAAGCCGGCAACACACGTGAAGTTGCAGCGGGTGCCGCGATATACACGCGTGAATTAGTTGATATAGGTACAAACTGCGCGACAATGTTGGCGAGTGAATACCTGACTACATGCGCATTTCTTTCTAGTCTTACCTACCTATTTTTGCAGTGATTTAATTAAAGTATTAAAATAAGTTATCTTTTTCTTTACAGGAGAGATACAAAAATGACATGAACCTAGCAATCCAGCTGCTTCAATGCAAACCGGATAATTTTGTATCCCAGAAACTTGAACATGTAAGTGCAGCAGTTTTTTACATATTCATGTCCTGAATGGGCAGACAAGTAGAATGTTCTCGGTGTTCTAGTCGATCCGTCCGCTTGATCCTCCGTTTCTTTACAGCTTCCCGTCGACACTCAAGCGCGAGTCTCGCAATACGTCATGTCGAAATCCACCTCAAAACCGAACAGCACTACATCAAAAAACGGCAACGAAAACGACACCTCTTTCGATGCAAGTGAGTACGAGTTTAATATTTCCGCCTCGCTGATGACCAAAATCCTCGAGGACAGCATTCAGGACAGCATGACCAAGCATTGCGACTCGTGCACTTGCACCAAAACGCAAGCCAAGCCGTTCTGCTACAACGAAAGCTACTTCTCTGTCGGCACCCAGACGGTTTTGACCGGTGAGATGAAAAATTCTCTTTGTCTCAATTGTAACGCAGAAATTAAGTCTGTGAAATCCGAACTAAGCGCTGGCAGTCTCTCGCCTCACGGGATAAAACTAGTCAACGATAAAAACCTTGGCCTGACTGGCCCTCTTTATATTGTACCTCAAGTTGAACCTACGAAAGAGGTCGCTCAGATTGCTTCTGAAACTATCCCTGAAAAGAAAATTATCACAGTCGATTCCGCCAAATTGGAGGAAAATAAACCTGAATTGCTAAGAGATGTACCTAAGAATGAAGAAGAAAGACATTTTGCAAAGAATAACGTCAATATGGAGCCAGCCGTCCATCACAAACTTTGTGATAGAACCAAAACCTATTCGATGTCCAGCAAAAGAAGCAGCAGTCACAGCATTGGACATGAAGATATCACTATAAAGGATATCGTAACGAATGCAAAGGAATCTCTACCTAAACAAGAGCCCAAAGATAACATTAGTCTGAGAAAGTATTCCCAAAGCTCAATGGGTGCTGTCAGCAGAACTTCATCTGTAGCAAAATCCACTGTCAGTACCCACAGGTCAGGCACCCTTGTAGGTCCAGGACCAAGGTTCTGTCATCTACGTATGCAAGCTGGTTCTAAGAATATACTGCTCGACAACGCGGAACCTGACGTTCCACCTGTATTATACAGACGCCAAAGCAAATGCAATGAAAACCCAATTTTCAAAGATCTCAACGATATAGATAACTTCTTAGAAATGGAAAAGAATCAAGCTAAAGATGATGCCGAGAATGATAACACTGTAGTCGAAAGCACTCTAATCGACGTCCATGTAGACAACAATAACAAAAGCTCTTCAGCGTCTGAAAAAGTCACTGGTATTAATCCAGTGCTTTTAAATGTTTCTTCATCGCCACTGCAACCGCTAAAAACTCATAACTTTTCGGGCTGCTCGGAAAATAACAATAATTCTCAAAGTATTGACAGTCCACCAAACACTACCGAAATTAATAATTTACTCACCGCTTTCACTCCTGATTTAAATGGTGTTCAAAATAATAATCAAGCTACTACTCCTAACCAAACTGATATACTTACGCCTACTGATAACCAGGACGTGAAAATATTCAATTTTGATCGTTACGAACAAAATAAAATAGCTAGTCAGTTTCCAAAGTCTGTAAGAAAGATAGACATGGCTCAGTTGCATTCTCTTGAAAATACAAAGATATCCAAAGATTTCGCCCCTCAAGTCATGCAAAAGGCCGACAAAAAAGCTGATCTTCCTCTCAAGTCGGTGCTTCCAGCTATTGTTAATGTTTACCCGAATTTAACACAAACGCATTTGAAAGTGAACGAAAGCAAGAAAGTGTTTACTAACGAGCAAAGTACTAGTTCGTTATCAAGCGATGATAGCGCTGCCATACTTCAGAAACAGCAATTACTGAGAGTAGCAGAATGGGTAGAGCAAAATTTGGAACAGCAAAACATCTTCAATGATCCCCTAGAGGACGAAGTGAGCTTCAGTAGTATGATCGCCCGGAAAAATAACAAACTGAGCAGGTTGACAGCAACACTGAATGAGCTCGCTCTGAACATGCCTCATCCAGTCAGCAAGTACTCAAAACCGTACACAAAAGATGACCATAATAACTGGACGCACAAAAACTCAACTAAAGCTGAACAATCCACACTCAACGCAAATTATTCTATGCCAGTGCACAATGTAGCCAAAGAGACTGCGTTCGGTATAGACGCGGATCAGACTGCAGTCACAGAAGTGAGTGACGCTACTAATGCCAAATTCGATCAAGAGGTCAGAGACCAAGTGCGCAATAACTTGAGAGAGTTCCAAGCTAATGGTGACAAGGAAATATCTCCTGAAGACTTGGCTAGGATGGAGTATAATGTAAAGAAGTTCTTATTGAGCGGGCCTCACTGGGTGACGGATTCCACGCGAAGCAGGCGCACAAGCAGCAAGACTGAGACTGATGTATAATTCCACAGTAGGTAGGAGGATAGGCGCATTCCATTTTAATGTTTAATGATAGTGAGCAATATCATATTTTGTAAAGCTGACGTGAAGAAGATATCATGACAATCGCGTATACGGAGTTTAAGGTACAGCTCTCCAAATATCGATAGCGTGCATTCAGACCATGAAACTGACCAACTTCCCATATGAAAACAATCAGGAGACGTAAAATATAAATTTTCTTTCTATACAAAATCACAATTAGCTGACAACATTTACTACGAGAAGTATTTGTTTTGGTCTCCTGAAATATTTTCGTATGGGATGTCGTTCAGTTTCATGGTCTGAATGCACCCTATCAGTATGCGGAGATCTGTCCCTACACTCTGTATATTTAAAATTCTTTGCAACTTCCTTCGTGCAGCCAAAAAAACATTCCATCATGCAGCTCTATTAAATAAGTGAAATAATAAGCTTTTTGCATATCTTTTTTGTCAGCGTTAGGGAAAGAAAGTTAGAGTATAGTAGTGGAAAGAGTAGTTTTGCTATAATAAAATAAAACATCCTAGTCTTTCCAATCGGGAATAAAATGTTTTGACATATTTTTAATGCATCCACACCACACTATAAGTACATTTAAATGTTAGGGTAGTTATGTGTAATTGTATGTCCCCATAGAAAACAGTCTATCAAGTAGAAACTTATCTAAGGATGGAATTGACATCGTTTACTTCGATCGAACAGTGGTCCTAATCCAAAGTGGTACTTTGAAATCCATAATTTTAGTTTCGTAAAGATAACTGAAAAAGAATATTAGCTTCACTCTATAATTTGCACAAATGAAGAATGAATTCGGAATTGGCAACATTGTGGCCTGCCTCTTTATCATATTATATGACATAATATGAGCAGGATTTCGACAATAATGTTGCCATATTCGGGTCAATTCTTTATCTGCGCAAGTTCAACTTACTAATTAGCTTACCATCAAGCACAAAAATAAAAAGATGCCAGAGATATTAAAACAGACAATGTTTTCAATAATAAAATAATAGTTTGAAATTCCCATTTCTTTTTCAAAAGTAAGTTTGGGGCCACTGTTCCAAAGTAACTTATACAGAAATATCAGCAAAATTAGGCACAAATCAAAAACTGGTAGTTTCAGGATTGTGTCAATTTGTTTCGTAGTGTAGTTCGATGTTAGTTGTCTTAGATAAAAATCGTCAATAAGGCTGCCGTTTTTATAATAAGCAGTTACATAGAACGACAGTATTAATCGACATTTAAATAGATGCTTATAAAATATGTGATATAATAAAATTGCCATCTACGCCATTGTCTAACGTACAAAATTGAATATGTAATGCTTGCCATATTATATTATGACCTGCAAAAGTATTCATTAGGTAACTGGAAAAATTGTATCTTTAACAAATTATACAACAAGCAATATAGGATGTCCCTAGATTTTATTCAGGTAAAACGCACAGGCTTAATCGTATAGGTACCTAAATTCGTAATAGATTATTCCACCGATTTATTGTTTTAAATTTTCCAGTTACTTTCATAATATTTCTGTCAGTAACTTTAATACAAGGTGTAAGGGACGGCTCTCTGAATACCTATTGAAAGGGTACATTCAGATCATGAAACTGAACAACTACCCATAAGAAAATGTTTCAGGAGCCGTAATAGTTTAGTTTATTTATCTCACATTACAGGTTCTAAAAATTCAATTACAATTATTAAAATAAATGTCCTCCATAATAGTGATCGTCAAGTAAAAAATATAAAAAACAATAATAATAAAAAATAAAGTACAATCTTGATTAATTAATTACTAAGTACATATGTCAAAAAAGCAGTGTAAAAATATATAATAACAATGTCAATAAAAATAAATGTACAATAATTATAAAAATAATTTAAAATTTACAAATCAAATACTCTTGGACAGAGTAAAAACATTTTTCCAATAAAAGGTTCTTTAATCGGTACCGAAATGTTTCGTCACATTGTTCACTTTGCAAGTCCATAGGCAGTTTGTCGTATAGCGAGGGACCAATCACACGCGGGTTCCGTCTCGCTAGCGCCATCCGGTGCTTGACGGGAGCGAGTCGGCCGGTACGACGTATCGTTCTCGATCCCGCACTGACACGTTTGAATTCCGACAAATTTCGGCGGACCTGATTAATGACGTCAAAGATATATTGTCCGTAGTGGGAATATTTTTTTTATTTCCTGTAATAAATGCAGCCAGCTTGTATGGGTGGTCAAAAACTTTTTTACGTCTCCTGGTTTAAAGTTTAATGGTCTGAATACTGCCGTGCTAACTAAAACCGCAGTAAGTCAAAAGATCGAGGTTTACGCGCCTAAAGTTGTGAGTTAAAACCCGTTATAATGTCTTATAGTTTTAGTGATAATAACCACGGAACCTTAAAATCAAGTGTAAAGTTTGTATTTTTATTTTGGCGTTTTAGGTACTTTTCTAAGATATTTTTGTTGTCATATCTATTGATCCTTTCCTATCGTATCGTCGTAAGATAATTTGATTGCAAAAAAGTACTCAGAAACGTCAAAATATTATTACGAACTTTAGGCGCGTAAACCTCGATCTTTTGACTTACTGCGGTTTTAGTTAGCACGGCAGAATACACCCTATCAGTACATAGAGAGCTTTCCCTTACACCCTGTATAATGTTCTTTTATATTTACCTACATAAATACTTAGTCGTAACCTAACGCCGTCGATAGCAAAAAATATATTTAAAAATATTTATTCCAACGTACCTATCACGCCTCTGCTTTCACGTACAACATGTAATGAAAATGTTATATTTTGTCAAACTATGATTCTTATACAAAATCAGTATATATTTTTGAAAGGATAGTGTCGTAGAATATACTGTAGCACAGAGGTATATTGACTGTAGGTAGGTAATTATAAATTGTCACGACTGGATCGAGAATTTGGATGAGAAGAGAAATTAATGATATGGTTATAATGGTCTTTTGGGTCTTTCTGAGTGAGTTTTGTTTATAATTTGACACTAATAAACACAAAATCAATTGTGTCAGAATGGATGCCATATAATAATATTAACTACTTAACTGAAAATTTCTATTGATAGCCAAAAGCGTTTCTTTTTTAAGAAGGTCAAGTAAAAAATATTCTGTAAGCAACGAAATACGTCCATCCAAATTTTCGCTACCAAGTTCTCGGTCCGGTAGAAATAGACGCGAATCTGCCAGTATCGTGATGCATACCAAGTCTTATTTCAAGTGGGAAGATATGAGTAGCAAGTGGACTACAGTGGGGAGATCAGCGTTAAAAAAACACGTCGAGCTAGAAAGCTTAAAATGGGCATGAAGGTTTCTTACTAAGGACTACCCTAGTTTGGGCCTGCTTGGCATCACCCTAGATTAGATCAATAGGTCAAGAAGAACCTTCATTCACGTTTTCACATTTCTAGCTCGATGTGCAAAGATAAGGACACTAACCTCCCCACTACCACAAACCACTATCGCTAAAATCTACTAGATTAGAAGATTTAGGATAACATCATGACAAAGATAACCGTAAGATGTGGGTTCTGTAAGGACATGAATTGAAAATATGAGTAATGTCAGGTCTTGGATGGAAGATGGGGCACTTTAGCGAGTTACAGAGCATAATAGAAAAATATTGGTATCACTAGGAATATTATATGAACACTTGAAAAGAGGAAAATACTGTTAAACTCATGTCTTCCTACTCGAAATATTTAGCTAGAAGATAGGTAGGTAGTTAGCTTATTGAGCACAATTAGAAATTGGTGTTAGTGTGTGTTGTCGTCATTCATTCATTATCCATACATTTTTGTATCAGCCATTTGTGTAAATGGAGTTTTTTCTTTCGGAGCTCTATTTTTTAGTTTTCGAATAGTCTACAAGTAATTGAGCTTGTATTACACGCTCTACTACACAAATCCATTCACCATTGATATAAAAAAAAATCGAGTAATAGAGTGTGATACGAGTGGTTAGATCAGTCGTTGTGGACTTTCGTATGCGGCATCGGATTACATTCAAAAATACGCCCACAACTTTTAGAATTTGTTTCTAATTTTAATTTTCATTTTAAAATTTCGCCCAAGATGCTATTGCTGAAATATATTTAATATTTATGTAATCACGAGTTAGAATTATTTGTGATAATTTTCTCTCTTAAAATATGTAATTCGAATTTAACTTAGTTGATTTCTCATTAGTGCATAATTAATTTGAATCAAAATCCTAACCCTGTTTTTAAACATAATATAAAACCTAGTTTGTTGTGTATAATAAAATACACAATACATTCTAATTGTGATTTTTTAAGTTGTGCATTTATTATAATTTGCTCAGAACGTTCCTCTATAAGTTGTTGATATTTTTTATTTTATTTTTACTTAAGTTCACTTTTTTAGTTTGTAGAATAGGGTTGTTACCTTACTTGATGTTTTGTTACTTACTTAAACCTTTATATTGAGTCTCTTTATGTTGTTATATTATATCAAATTGAAAATGATTGGTGTATAGTTTTGTGTAATGTGTGGTGGGAACTTAGTTTTTTGTAACATTAAATACTGTTGGTTTTTGTGAATACCCCTGTGTCCCTAAAGTCTCACTACTAGTTAGTTAGTATATTTTGGTCTCATTTAGAATTGTATTTTTTTACGTTTTATGTATAATTTGTATGTACGTACCAATAGTTATAAGTTGTGTAATCAAATCAGGTTTATCAAATATGAACGCTATGGATGGTTCCGCCCACATATGCTTATGCATATCTATTTACTCTGTCTGCTCTGTAATGATTACATGTTTATTTATTTAAATAAATCTTATGGTGAAATATTCTGAGATTTTTTTTGATGCCCTTATTATATAAGGTATAAATAATAACACTACGTAAATTAATTAAAAGTAATTACTAATCAGATTAAATCAGACAAATTTAAAACTTACTTTTTTGCTCTACTATCTGTAGAAGATTTTTAAGCATTATAGATTACAGACAGGCGTCCAGACCATCTATTTGGTCCAGACCTAATTTACACATAGGTACATCACATCAGCCTATTGTAGTTCACTGGGCGTAGGTAGGTATAGTCCATTCGCAATAATAGTGTCATGAAATGACATAACCAAGCGTACTACATAAGTACATACACTAACTAGCGTAACTGGCCCCTCAGTTAGGCTAATCATGTCACTATGATATTGAACGAACGATACCTTCCCGAGGTTAGGTACACCAAAAAGCACGAACTCCCATTTTCGCTATCCAGAACTTACGCTGGTTGGTTATTATTTTTGTTCAAGTTTCAAGTTAAGCCTAATTTGTGTTATCCTACCGTAGATACCTACCAGTGGCGAAGTGTGGCATTTTAACGAAGGTAGGCCTGAGCGAAAAAGCTACTTTCTAAAGGAAGATGGATGTGTGACTATGGGTTTGTGTTTTTTGGAAGGGAAGCCGATGGGAATTGGCATGTAGGTATGGACGCTTCGCCACTGCTACCTACCTATAGGTATCTGCAGCATCCAACACCAGATTACATCAACAAACAATCAGCGCTATTTATTATAAAGCACCGTGCCCACCGACCGTGTAATAGCTTATCTTCACTAACTAGTCGGAAGGACTTATCGGGATCTGACCTTTGGGCTTCCAAAACCTCTGGGGGCATGTCCATTGTGCACGCGGCCTTGCGAACGCCTATTGTCTACCTGCTGATTCAATTTTCGCTTTAACATGAAATTTCGCCTTGAAAGATGAGTTACAGCACAATTATGTTATCTACTTAGTAAGCAATTGTGTTTTTTTATACTGTTTACCTCTATTACTACTTAAGCAAAAACATAAACAACAAGTTACAAGAGTGAAGAGCATCGTTAAAAAACGCAAAGGCGGGCTTATGGCTAAAGTTTGAGCTAAGCCTGTGCTTACCTACCTACCTACTAATGTTTAGGTACTGGTCGTTATGAAAGTACCTACTTAAACCTTACTAGATGTTAGAGCAAAAGAAGGAACTTATCATGTGGTTAGCAATCGACCTTAAGAAAAACTTCGAGACGCCTAGTCATCGAAACATTTTCTTTTTTTATAGACCTTTATTAATCAATCACTAAGGTCCAACCGCCCGCTATCATAGTGTCACTAGCTGCCCGTCAGCGGTTTCACCCGCTGCAACCTATTATTCCGCGGGAAAAAGCATTATTCGCCGAGAGATGTCGCTGTTAGTTTTCGGCGAAAACGTTTAAAACGCGAATCGGCTCAGTCACGCCACCTATTTCAAAAATATTGGAAAATGCGTGATCCCGTGGGAATGAGACATTTTTCCGTGGTAAAAAGTATCCTATGTGTTATTCCAGATGCCCTTTTATATTTCTGCAAAGTTTCATGTCAATCTAATCAGCCGTTTTTGCGTGATGTCGTAACAAACACACACACAAACATCCGCCTTTATAATATTATATAAGTAGGATAAATGACTAACCTAAGCCAAGTTACGCTGGTCGCGTAGTATCTAAGTATTGCGACCAGCGTAACTTGGCCTTCTGCTTAGAATGGTCATGGTCATGACACTATGATAGCAGATGGAGTATACCTACATAATGTGCCTGCGCATTGGCATTGTGCAACGATCACCTCCAGCAGACACAATATACAGGGAGTAACAGAAAGGGTATAACAAGCCGAAAGGAGGTCAAGTTACTCATGAAACTGAACAAGTTTCCCCATGGAACATGGGTCGAAATATGGAAAAACAATTTTAGCCTCCCATACAAAATTGCCGACCAGCTGATTGATTTACTATGGGAGGTTCAAATTTTTTTTTCATATTTCTATCCATGTTCCATAGGAAAAGTTGTTCAGTTTCATGAGTACCTTGACCTCCTTTCGGCTTGTTATAACCTTTCCGTTACTCCCGGTAGATATAGAGAGTTTACAGAAGGTTCACTCGACCCTATTCAGGATTTTTGCGATTGTCACTTGTTGCATAGCCAGGGTTGCTACTGTCAAAAATCTCAAAATAAAAGAATATCAAAACAGCAAAATATGATTCAAGAACATCATATGATTCTGAGCAAATTTTAATTCAAGGAATATGATGTTCGTGGCAGCCATCTTCTTATTTATTTTGACTTCCCCTGAGATTCCAGTTATTTCCTTTTAAAGTCAGTAAGCATCAAAATCGTAGCTAGTACTGAGTGAGCCTTCTGTATAGTCTTATTTGTGCAGCAGGTGTGAACGACCGATGATCCGCGGCGAGCGACAGGTGTTCGATTCTACCCCTCTGCTCTCTCGCACCGTGATTTACCCAAGCCTGTGGTATTTACTCTTCGAATGAGTCAATTACGCAAGGCAAAGTATAAAAGTCTACAAAACAAATCCATCGTCCATTATCGATCGTCACAAAACTGAACAATTTATGCTACAAACTTATTTTCATATTTCGGAAGGCGTGATCTCTGTGTGTCTTCTTTTTCTTTAAAAGAATAAATGTTCTTGCTTACCTACGGGATTCCTTCCTATTCCCAGCAATCGTCCTCGCATACCATAAAAACAACATCATCATCATCTGCCTGCCCTTATCCCAATTTATTTTGGTTCGGCGCAACATGTCTTAATTTTCTTCCATTCATCTCTATCAGCAGGCAAATCCTCAGTTACCTACTTACGCCTTTATTTTTCTGGTCGTCTTTTATAAAATCCTTCCAAACTTTTTACGCCTTCCTCTTCTACTGCGTCCATTCCATACCATAAAAACAACGTAGGTACTCCGTGAATACGTAAATCACGCAACAAAAACGTTATACTTTTACTGACTTAACTGCTATAACTGAACTATGTAACACTACCGTTGAATTGATAATTGCGGGTCATGTGTGACTGTATCACACATGTTTTAAACAAAAACAGTTGTAGGAAGCCGTTAGAAAAGGTCAGCCTAAGAAAATCTCACGCAAACTTAGGTAATTTCTTTTATTATTACACTATCCTTCAAGGCAAGGCCAAGATAAATTGGATAAAATGTAGCGTATGTCAGCTGAATCGAGAATAAAGGTACTTACAATATTCCCTAATATTGTGATGATTTGACCTGAACTCTCAAGAGTTTGCGGTGCCAAACGATCTGGGTAGTTATTTATCTAGTCGCGCCTATGGCGTAATTAATCTACCAAAAGATGTTAAAAACTCAATCCAATTGTAGCTCAGTAAAACACCGAAAGATATACACAAAAAAGAACAAATTGGTACGTTGCTGCAGAAGCAATTTCTTTTCGTAACCTTTATATTATTACTAGCTGCCCGTCAGCGGTCTCACCCGCTGCAACCTATTAATCCGCGGGAAAAAAGCATTACTCGCCAACAGATGTCGCTGTTAGTTTTCGGCGAAAACGTTTAAAATGCGAATCAGCTCAGTCACGCCTAGGGAATACAATCCCGGTCTTTATTTGTAATCCCGGGATTTCGGGACTAGTTGAACACAATCCCGGGATCCCGGGATAATCCCGGGATTAGAGTCCCAGACAAAATCACTTCAAAATAATCAAATTTTTGAGTTAAAAAAGTCACAAACAATATTTTTTTATAACCATTACAAAATTTACCTAAACACTTCCTAAATAAAAATATAGGAACTTTTATCTTACGAAATATTTTGTAATTGCAAGTTCTCTAGTAATATTAACCAATACCTAATTATTTATTGTATTTTAACTAAGTGTTAAAAACTTATTTGAAAAATAAGACATATAATTGGGAACATCTATTAACCCAAACATATAACTAAGGCATAATCTTAACCTCTGTATGCTTTCATTTGTTGTCAAAGCTGATCCTGATCTCTCACTCTCTCTCTTCGTGTGGGACACCGAGTTGTTCAACAGAGTTTTTCAACCGCCTACTGCAAATAGCAGGCCTCTGACATGGTTGTGTAACGACCACCATCATAGAAAGCAACCGGGACCGACGGCTTAACGTGCCCAACCGAAGCACGGAACCATCTTGCTTTTCGGACATGTCCTAACCAGACTGGGAACACATTCGCAAAGTGATAAATATCAACTTTGTGAGTGACCCTTTGAACCGGAACCTTCTGCGAGGCAGGTTGTCATACTAACCATCGGCTGTCAATGCTGATCAAGAAATAGTAGAAACAATATGTCGTATAAAAATTCATCGTCAAGTCGTTGTTCAGACGTTGACAAACAGACGATGAACCTACAGTAATTAGGTAGTAGTCAAATCTTTCAAGATTGTAGCCTCGAACAGGTTCATTTCTTGAGCACTATTTTTAAACATCGATGTAATTAACAATGTTATCAACTGATTTACCCCTTCCTGTGAATCCGAAAATCTCGGTATTTGTAAATTAGAATCCAGGGATTTTCGACTGGAAATGACCGATCGGGATCCGGATTCAGGATCAGGATTGTATTCCCTAGTCACGCCACCTTTGCAAAAATATTGAAATATGCGTGATCTCGTAGGAATAAGATATTTTCCCGTGGTAAAAAGTAGCCTATGTGTTATTCTAGATACTCTTCTATATTTGTGCAAAATTTCATGTCAATCTAATCAGCCGTTTTAGCGTGATGTCGTAACAAACACACACACAAACATCCGCCTTTATAATATTAGTAGGATTGTCCCATGGAGCATGCCCAAAGCCCATTCCATAACAGACGTTAAATTTAAAATTTTTAGGAATTGATAACTCCCTAAGCAGGAAAATTTCCCTTTCAGTACACTCAACTTCCTATTAACTGCAAAGTTCAAGGGCTTGACTTTGCCTCTAAAGCACAATGATGTATTACGTATTATATCCCACTAACTGAGAAGCCATCTAGAAGATATTTTGATAGCTACGTAAGATAACAAACACAATAATCGCTTTGTTCTTTGCGACAATGAAATCAGCTGTTTAAGACATTAAAGTTTTTATTTGCCTACGTTATTGTTAACAAAAAGACAGAGATACATAAAGATACACATTACCTTTACTTTATTCTTTATTTATACCTGAGTACATTGAAGACAAACTGTTTAGAAGAGAAGTATTTTTCAAAAGTGATCTTGGTAGGATGACCTAGGTCTACTACCTCCACACTGAAATTCAGACACACTTGAGAAGCATCATTTGCACAGTCGAAACTGTAGATACTTAAGAGTTGATAAAGTGTCGTTCGTTGACTCGGTGTCCCACGAGATAGTAGTAATCGAGGCTTATATAATAAGAAGTGATACGTTGGAATTTATGGCGATTTTCGCTGTTACTTGTCTTGTCTATCCATGTCATCTTTTTTTTCTTTGTGCCGTTTTATAGCTTCTTCATGCCGCCTGATCTGTTCCTCGTGATAGCCTATTTCCTGGTCTAAATGCTGCTTCAATTCCTTTAGTTGTTCCTTCTGCTTTTTGTAGAAGTATTCGTCTTCGTGTGCGGCCCCCTTCTTGCCAAAGGAACCTCCGGCTGCCCTTATAGAACCACTGCTATCCCTGTCAGATCCCCCATTGGAGTACCTTCTGAAACCTTGACTTAGTGCACGCAGAAAAGTAGGACTCCTTTGAATAATACGCATAATTTTCATTATTTTTGTGTCTGTGAAATAAAAATGGTCTGGATTTTTGTCAGTTGACACATGTTGTCAATTTTTATAACATAGTGATGACGTGAATGTCTTTATGGACGTAATAAATTATAGTCTTCTTGAACTTAAAACTCCTTAGCAAGCTACTTATAGAGTCTATGTTAAAGAGTTTCGATTTCTAATGTAAACGACTCTTTGGTTTTTCCGACCTACGTTCTTCGCACGTTCTTCGGGGAAAGTCTTTGAGCAACGTAATCTTCCGTACCGTTCCGGGGCAATTTGTTAAATTTGACCCAGGTTTGACTTATGTATTGGGATATCCATGCACTTACAGTGCTAAGTATATTATTCTCATAAAAGAAAAAATAAGAAAACTAAAAAATCCGGCCGAGACTTGAACCCGGAACTGTGGGGTACCGCCCATGGGGACCTGTGGAAACTATTCGAGAACATCGTCCGATTTGTTACCACCAGGTACCTATAATATAACAGCCAGCCAAAGTTTTAGGACACCCTTCTCACTGCGACTAGCCCCGTTTGTGCATTTCGCACGGAACAGTTATACCACCATTCACGTAACCAAATTCAGTTATTCACCAATTTCGAATGCCGTTATAATATCACTTAAAATACTATTAAAGTGACAAAAGTTCCAAAAGTATTCGAGGTGAGGATAAATGCGAATTTGTAGGTACTTAATGCTATTTTTGCTAATGTAAGTGATGGGTTTTCAATGGCTTCTAATGACTGGCATCAACTCGTCTACCTACTTACGGAATATGAAGACTGAAGAAGGAATATAGGTGACACCATTGTCATCACCATTTCCTTACACTCTTTAATTTCTATTTATGTCACAGTAACAATTAGGTATTATTGAACCAAATCTAAGTTCAGAATTTACTTTTTGGCATTCGATTTTCGTTTCGATTCGCTTCGGACAACGCGGATCTTCCATTACATCCCGTTGTTGGCCGTCGTTAGGTACTTGAAGGATTTAAGTGAAAATGACCCTAAACATGACTCTATAATATTATCTACCTTTACGCAGTTAAAAAAATCGGACTTCGAACCCCACCACCTTAGCAAACCTGCACCTAAAATCCAGGTGTTAGATTACTTCGAAAATCCATCCACAGCAACGTTTCAAACCACTTTCCTTACTGAAAGCAAACTTGAGCAAACTGAAAGTGTTACTAGCTGAACTCTTGCCGTTTGCAAGTTTTAGGTACTTTTTTTTTCAAGTAGGTCATCAAGTCTAAATTACCAAAGAGTTCGTATTGTACTTACAGAAAAAGAGTACTTACCTCCAAAAATATTGTGACGTCATTACATACTCCTTGATCTTGATGTTAACTTTTGGCAGGTGTCAATACGTACTGTCAACTTTTTCTATGTTATTTTTGTGCTCAGTTTTGTATCGTTATTTTTTATATTTTTCAAAAATCTTTTGTGCTATGATAAGTCTGCAATAGGCATTTTGTTTTCCATCCGATATCTTTTTCTTTTCTGAGCTCTTATGGAAGATGAACTGAGTATGGTTCATACAATGCCGTCCTCCTGCGTAAAGCCAGTGTTTGTGAATGCATCGCCTTTGCACTCAGAAAGTCCAAAGTAAGTGAATTATTTAGGCATTTGGTGAAAAAACAACAAGACGTTCCAGTAGTAGAAACTCGTATCAAATCTTTGATTGGAGTTACAACAACTACGCCCTGTCAGTAGTTACCTATAGTCGGGTTAAAAACGTACGTACGTATTAGAGCCTTATCATACAAGCGGTTTGCGAGTGGATACGTAGGACGCGTCCGCGACGAATTTGCTGCGCATCCGCCAGGCGTTTGCTTCGCTCCGCATCTTCTCGCAAACCGCTTACTTGTGTGATAAATAAGGCTCTTATGCGCGCGGTATAAGACGGTCAAAAGTTCAAACTGTCTAACCCAGCCTGAGATTGATTGTAGAATTTAGCTCCTATGTCGACTCTGTGTCCCACACAAAAAGATATAGAACCAAAGAAGAAGAAATCTGGCCTACCCCATGGTAGGTACAAGGACTTTGATTTGGGTACCTACGCCTAGAGAATTTGTTCGCTATCGTTGGAGATTGGAGAACTAGATTTCTCAGCTTAGCTAGATATTATATTGAGTATATAGAATGCAACTAATTCTTTTTATCAGGGACCCGCTAAGCGCTTTATCGACGAAGCGCTTAATTTTTAAACCCCATGATTCAACACTCCCAGTTAAACGACTTACCATTTCAACTGATAACCCATTCATTTGCTTTAAGTTTATCGAAAGGGTAACCCTTTGCTAAAACCCTTTAAAAAGCGCTTCATAGGGGTTTCGTGCGCACGCACTACAATGAAATCATTCGCAAGTTGAGTGAAATGCGGCTTCGCGGCAACTTCGGAGCTTTGACGGACCAGCTCGCCGTCTTGTGGTGCGCGAGCAATAATAGTCCGTATGAGTCACACTTTAGGGATTCAATTTATGTGAAAGCAGAAGGGGTAACCCTTTCAATATGGTTAGTGGTTTGAAGGGGTTTCGCAAGGATTTCGATAGCCTCACAATAGCGCTTTAAAAAGCCTTTCGAATGGGTTTTGGCGAGATTCGACTAGGGACAGCAAACCCATTCGCAAAACCCAATCAATAACCCCGGAAAGGCTTACCAGTCCGGTCCCTGCTTTTTATACTTACCTTGTGATTACGTAGATTTTAACAAAATCTAACTTTGAAGCAGGCGTTATAAAAACAGAGAAGACCCAATCGGCGTTAAGACTTCGAGCAGCGAAGACAAGTTATTATTCAGTCGGCGGCGCTGTGGCTGCGTCCGCACCAGTGACAAACTAAAGAATATCCTCAAGACATTCCCGCAAGCACCTCCCCCTACGGGAGCCTGCAAAGAACAGATCTTCGTGAACCATATGCAGGCAGACCAGGTAGGTAGGCAAGATTTGCTGTTATAATGGTCACACTATCCATGGTTTTCTGTATTCGCTATCGCAAGACAAGTTCTTCCCTCGACGGTGGTGTGGCTCCGTCCGCACCAGTGACAAACTAAAGAATATCCTTGAGAATTTTCCCCAAGCACCTCCCCCTGCGGGAGCCTGCAAAGAACAGATCTTCGTGAACTATATGCAGGCAGACCAGGTAAGAAAGATTTACTGTTATAATGGTCGGTCACACTTTACGTGGCTATTTGTACCTACTTATTGACAATCGGAAGACAAGATCTTCACTACTCGACGGCGGTGTGGCTGCGTCCGCACCAGCGACAAACTAAAGAATATCCTCAAGACATTCCCTCAAGCACCTCCCCCTACGAGAGCCTGCAAAGAACAGATCTTCGTGAACCATATGCAGGCAGACCAGGTAAGCAAGATTTACTGTTTTAATGGTTACACTTTACATGGCTATTTGTACTTATTCGCTATTGCATGTTCGAAATTATTCCTGACCTTTAGTTCTAGAATTATTGGGAATGGCTTCTCCTCCAGGAAATGTATCGGATTTCCTTTCATCCTGTATAACTTATGTTAACTTTATAAAATTTTACCTAAATTTATTTTACGCACACAGAGAATGGGGAGGTTCTGTGCCCACACAGTGTGCCCGGCCCCGACGCTGCCTACGGTATACATTCACGACCTGACTGAACTTCAGGAGCAAAATTATAAAGTTCAGGAAAGAAACAGACATGACAAGAGTGAAGTGGAAGAAGACATTAAACCAAAAGACGTAAGTGAACATAAATACCAAATATTGTTATGATTTTCATAGGTTTTGAAGTATTTACTGGATAATATGTAACAAAGAAATTAATGAACATGAATGTGGATGGACGCAGAAGAAGAGGAAGGCCTAAAAAAGTTTGGATGGATTGTATAAAAGACGATATGAAAAATAAAGGCGTAAGTGAGGATTTGACCGCTGATAGAGATGAATGAAAGAAAAAGACATGTTGCGCCGACCCCAAATAAATTGGGATAAGGGCAGGTAGATGATGAATGGCTAACCGCCTACGCAACGCAATGTACATCGAATTTCGTCTGTAGAATTGTAGCCTGTAATTTCGTTGCATAGGCCACTGAACATGAGCTTGACTGTACCACAGGACAACAACAACAACGTAAGAAGATCCTCTCATTTTGAGCTATTGTCTAATTGGTGTTCGGATAACATCACTTAGATTGGCTGTTCCAACAGCGGTGTCAACTGGACGTGAGCTTGACTGTACCATAAGACTACAACAACAACATCGCAGTGTAAGAAGATCCTCTCATTTTGAGCTATAGTCTAATTGGTCGGATAGCATCGTCCAGGGTCGACCCGGGGACTCGCAGCGGCGTCGTGACACGGGGTGGGGCGTTCGTGGCGACCTCTATCGGTCATCGCCCGCAAGATACAACAACGCTTGTCGTTACGTCATGACTACGAACTGAACACCGCTTTTCATACTTAGGTGCTGACGTGGTACTGAGAATTGTTTGGGGTAAGTATTTTTTTAATATACCTAGTTGTGTCGCCCCGCGTGCCGTTTCCCTAATTTGTGGTTGTGTTATGAAACTCAAAATCTTTAGTATTAAGTCAAAATAAAATAAACAAAAGTTTGGTCCTCCACATATTTTCCATATTTCTGTCTATGTTCGGTGCTGACTGGACGTGAGCTTGACTGTACCACAGGACAACAACAACAACGACGTAAGAAGATCCTCTCTCATTTTAAGCTATTGTCTATTTGGTGTTAGGATAACATCACTTAGATTGGCTGTTCCAACAGCGGTGTCAACTGGACGTGAGCTTGACTGTACCATAAGACTACAACAACAACATCGCAGTGTAAGAAGATCCTCTCATTTTGAGCTATTGTCTAATTGGTGTCCGGATAACATCATTTAGATTGGCTGTTCCAACAGCGGTGTCAACTGAACGTGAGCTTGACTGTACCACAGGACAACAACATCGCAGTGTACGAAGATCCTCTCATTTTGAGCTATTGTCTAATTGGTGTTCGGATAACATCACTTAGATTGGCTGTTCCAACAGCGGTGTCAACTGGACGTGAGCTTGACTGTACCATAAGACTACAACAACAACATCGCAGTGTAAGAAGATCCTCTCATTTTGAGCTATTGTCTAATTGGTGTTCGGATAACATCACTTAGATTGGCTGTTCCAACAGCGGTGTCAACTGGACGTGAGCTTGACTGTACCATAAGACTACAACAACAACATCGCAGTGTAAGAAGATCCTCTCATTTTGAGCTATTGTCTAATTGGTGTTGGGTTAACATCACTTAGATTGGCTGTTCCGACAGCGGTGTCAACTGGACGTGAGCTTGACTGTACCATAAGACTACAACAACAACATCGCAGTGTAAGAAGATCCTCTCATTTTGAGCTATTGTCTAATTGGTCGGATAGCATCGTCCAGGGTCGACCCGGGGACTCGCAGCGGCGTCGTGACACGGGGTGGGGCGCTCGTGGCGACCTCTATCGGTCATCGCCCGCAAGATACAACATCGCTTGTCGTTACGTCATGACTAGGAACTGAACACCGCTTTTCATACTTAGGTGCTGATGTAGTACTGAGAATTATGTGAAGTATTATAGTTGTGTTGGTTGTGTTATGAAACTCAAAATCGCTAGTATTAGTTTTAAGCGTAAAAATTGAATACCTAAGTGAAGTGTTTGTCCTCCCAATATTTTTCATATTTCTGTAAATTTTTTGTGCTGAAAGTTGTTATATTTAGTTTGTTTCATGGTATGGGCTTGTTCAGCGCTTGAAATATTTTTATTGTGGGTGGTAGCGGCACCGAGGCCTAAGGAGTGCAGTACATGCTTATCTGCCCCCAGTACAGTGTGTGTACCTATCAGCTATTTTGAACCTCACCTCCTACCTAAGGACGCCTTTAAGTACGAAACATAAGAATGCCCCGAAGTCCAAACTACCGACCAACGCCAGTACGAGGGGAGAGTCATTCTTCCATGATGACGTCGAACAAAGTCAAACTTTTTCGACGTCATCCAAACCATTTTCAGCCCGTTCTGCAAAGTTATTTTCCAAATTAGCAGGTATAGTTGTATTTTGTACTCTGCTGCAATGTGAATAAGTGGTGGTTTTTTGCCTCGACTGGTGCCGCATGATGATACCGCGATTAATGTCATTTTCAGCTTGAACTTACCCAGTAGTAAAAGAACTAAAACGGCACAGTTTAAGAATAACTAAAATCGGCTGATCCCTTATATGATTCGGAGTTCTTACTGATTTTCTTTACAAACCTACATAATAAGCTCACGAAGACATTTTCTTTGCTAATTTGGCGAATAGCGGTTTTTTGCGGGCGACAATATTTGCTGTCACGTAGGTACCTACGTACAATCTTCGCAATCTTGTGACCTTTAACCTTGCCTCTGGTCACATACCCATCATCAGCATGGTCATAATTTGGACTCCTTTTGCGAAATAGCCGCACGTAAGAGATTCACTTCCTTACAACAAATATTTACTTACTTTTAAGTACTTTGTTATTAACCTAGAAAGATGTCTATCGCGTTAATTAAGCATTTTCAACAACATTATTATAGTGGCCTTATTAAATTTTAGCCCAACAAGGTTCTATTTTGTATAAGTTTAGTAAAAGGAAGATTTGTGTGATAAGAGTCTAACCTTCATGGCATCTTTCCGGTAAAACTATAGAATTGTTATCGTAAAACAAACAAAAGTAAATAATTGTTACAAAGTATTTGTTGGTAGCAGATTAGTTACATACATGATCCGAAATATGCTATCAAACCCAGGTACTTGTTATATGAGTGATTCATGGAGGATTTCATAGATATAAACATAAACAACGACAGTCAGGTAAATTTATGTAAAAAAAGTCTCAGTTTAGTTTGTTTTGTTTTGTTAATTAAAGAGCAAAATTCCTCAACGTCCACCAAATTCATAATACAAATCACGATACAATCCACATCACGAGTACTCGTACAACCAGCCAGCATCTTTTGCGAGTCTTAGAAAAAAGTTGGCGAGATATGGGGATAAGCGGCATGCGGCATTTGAGCGGTACTACAGGCGCATAAAGGGCTTGGAAGTCTTAGAGCTGCTTAAAAGAGCCGATGGGAGGCGCGGGCGGTAATGGGAGCTCGTGCGCAGATACAGATCGGGACGTGACCGCGGTCCTGCGGCTGCGACAGTTCCCAGGGCGAGGTTTGGCTGCTTGAGGAGTACCTTTGTTAGGACAGGAATTCGTCTGTTAGCTGCATACTTAGGCTAAGGATAGGCTTTAAGTAGGCTAAGTGCTACTGGTGGTTTTACTGGGTAAGGAGTAACGGTTTTGCGGGATGATGTTCGTAGGGGTTTTAAAGTTTTAACTATGAGAGACGGGTTTGAAAGGTTTGGAGTGGCGGTGGCTACACGTTAGATCTATCGGCTGACCTATAATCTTGTACCCATGACTTATCCCGGGCATAATCGTAGGTATCTATGGAAGAATCTGGGGAAAGCCTATGTCCATCAGAGGAGTCTAAGAACTGCTAAGTACTTGATGATGTTAGTTACCTAGGTACGAAAGAAGTGTAGGATAGAAAAGTATACTTTTTTTTACTCTTATGATGATTAAAGAGTATATCTATTTATAATTACTGAGTTGGTAAATAGGCAATGCAAAATAAATAAAAGAATTCCATTTTCCAACAGAATGCCAACAAGTACAAAACCTGGATCTACGAGTTGGTATCGCTGCTGCAACTGTCAGTGACGGCTACGGCTCTGATCATCTACTACATCATCTATTGTTACATGCAGCTCGTCTACTACCTACTGCGGTCCGTCGTCTTCTTCCATCACGCTGATTTGTAAGTATTTTTTTTTTATTAATAGTTTTTTTTTTATGTAGCCTGTTCTGTGTCCCGAAATTTTCGACCGCAGCCGCGAGTTTAAAATAAGGGACCTAACTAATTGAACATCGTCCATCGGTCTCCTAGCTGAGGTATCCTGAGAAAACTGTAAAAAAAATGTTTTAAAACAGAAATGAAACTCATATAGAGGGAAATTCAATCGAAGCTTGTTGGAGATAGAGTACCCGCGACTATGCCTACACGCATCAATAAAAAGTAAAACTTTGACATATAATTACTTACACCTTTTCGACCAATCGCAGAAAAAGGCACAGTCGAGAGACACACAATTACTTCCTGAGTATTCTACTTCATTATAGTCACACATGCGACGTGAGACGTAAGACATCGTGGCTCATGACATGTAGGATGTGAAACATCGCGGCTCTCGAAACCGTTTCAATATAAAATATATGAAACAGAAAAAACTCCGTGTACAGGCGATCACTTGTCTGACAGATATCATTTTACGTCCCGCGTCACACGTCTCATGTGCGAAGACAGCGTTTTATCCAAGCATTGCTTTAGTTTTACACTAGAAAATAGTTCCTAGAGTAAAAAGCTCAGTCGACAAAAAATGGCACAGAGTCTTCCGCACCAATAAGCTTGACAATAGTGCACAATAACAGTGGAAGTTGATTACGTCGCAATCTGAGGAATGCCGCGCATTGCCGTCTCCGATGCATCGGTCAAGCTTACTTCCTTGTGTGTTGTCTGTGGGCAATCTAGAGTTCTATTGTAGAGTAGGTACCTAGTAAACATATGGGGAGTAAAAATACTAGTAAATTGGTAGGGAGAAATCCAATTATTTTTAGTGTTATTTCGTAGGTAGTACGTATGACTTACCAACTTCGCGTGCTGTTTCCGATGCATCGGTCAAGTTTAATCCCTTGTGTATTGTCAGAGCAATCAATAGTTCTATTGTAGAGTACTGAACCATTGAACCCGAAGAAAATAGATAAAGAGTTATTGTCAGTATCATTATATCATTACATTACATATGATTATTACTTGTGGACTGAGCTGGAAATGATTTGTGTTTTCCCTGTCAGAAACACCTTAATTAAACAAATGGGTCAATCAACTTTTATTTGTACAGTAAGTAGTGTGTTTTGTCCTTGATCAATAATTGGACTGCTAAAGAAAAATAAGTTGTTTAATTGCATCTATTGCATTTGTTATAGTAATGACCAAACATACGAGTAATTTTTTAACAAATAACACAAATAAACTGGACTTTTAACGGTTGTCCCATCGACAAAACGTCTGTTGTAGTATTTTTTTGTTTGTCCCCCAGTAGCTTGGTAAATTAAAACATTACGTTATACAAAAAAATACTATATGGCCATTAAAAAACGCATGAATATAATTCTTCATAACAATGTCTAATATGATGCAAGCGTATACGTTTTAGTTTGCTTTATATATTTTACGATTTTTCAGCATGTTTATTTTGGTCCCCTAATATTTGTTACAATCCTTACGTCCACCGGACAACTGAAAAAAAGTCCCGAAAGCAAAACATTTATGGCGTGATCTGTACCTTAAGAACAAGTCCATTGATTCGGTAACAGCACTAGTCCAGCCACCATTTTCATTTCATCTTTTTCGCGGTGTCAGTCAGCCGAGTTCATGTTGAACGGGTGCGTGGCTTTATTGTGTGTCCACTGGACCACCAACAAAATACCGTAAGTATTTGACATATGGTAGTTAATCAAACTGGACTTTATTCAATGAAATCTATATTTTTCCGTGCGCGTAAGCCCTAATGCATAGTACCATTATTTATTGCCAGAAAGCTTAAAGACTGATAAATGTCACTCGGACAACCAGTCACTTAGACAAACAAAACGGTTGTCCGTGGTACATTTTGGTTGTCCATAGGATATTAAGAATAGCAAAGTACACATTTTCTTTCAATAATTAGTCACTGCATGGCGTCTTGCAAGGGATAGATCATTTAATATTGTCAAATATTGATAAAATTTATTTTTACCCATTTTTTCCCGAGAATCGAATGTATGCCGCCAGAAGATTAAGAAAACTGCAGAATTATCTGGAAGCTGCGAAAACAGTCACTAGGAATGCGCCAACAAATTGTAATAAAACTTATTGACGTAAATCTGTGTTTCTTTACTATTAATAATAATTAGTAGGTGATTTCAACCCTAGTATCTCTCTTGAACTCCTAAGCATGTCCTATGAACAACCGTACATGTCCACTGGACAACCAATTTGTCCCTGTTTTTTAAAGGCTCATTATCGACATTTTTACTTTTTATAAAGCAGTAAAGTTAACTAAATTTTGAAATTATGATTGTAACAATGACAATTTAATTCATTATTGAGTTTTACATTACGTATTATCGTTACTTCAAAAATAAGTAAAAAGTTTGTTACATGTTTAATTCGTCGTTGTCCAGGAGACATTATTATTAGAAATAACTTTAAATTTAGAAGTCGCGTCATTTATTTATGGAGGATAAATTAAAATCCAACCTGTAATAAGTGAGAATAAAGTAACAGTTTTCAATTGGATCGATTTTAAAACAGTTTTAAAACCTATTTATTTAGTTGTCCAAGGGACTATCTTAACTAGAATCAAAATTACTATTATACTTAAAAACTCGTTCTGCTTAAAGTGGATTCTTAAAATATAAATTATAACCTACGGCACAAATATTAAATGACAGAAATAGGAAATTAAATTTAAAATTATTAAAATTTTCGTCGATGTACACTTAAAAGTTGATTGACCCAAATAGCGCTCTTACATTATGATTATGTGATCAATTGACTTTGATACCAGGATACATCGGGTCGTTGGACGACTCGGTGTCCCACACGAAGAGAGATATGATCAATTCGATCTTGAGAGAAGTGACCATCCACAAACGATTTACTGTATTTATTTCAATGATCTGCCCCAACTCTACCCTTATATCATTAAGTCGGTAGTAGTGAATCAGCAGTACAGACATTTACAGAATTCCATATAGACTTTACAGAGACATGCACATGAGCTTTAATTCTAAAGTCGTTTGAAGCCAAACTCCACTCACACATACAAAGAAGCGCGTAGTAAACCGATTGTAGCAAAAGAATAAGATGACTAATCAAGCACGTTCCAATAATGACTAATAGTGAAATGGGTAACAAAATTTCGCACTCCATGTTAAAAGTTCGGATGGCGCATTGGTAAAGACAGTGGCCTAACAAACAGGAGGTCATGGTTCGTATCCTCATGGGTCGATTCTTTTTTATTTTAACTTTTTTTCTTTAAGTATTTTTTTTTAATCGTAATTAACTAAAGACACGTGTTATGTGAAATTTTTCACCTTGACCTTTCACTATATAAAATAATGATTGACCTCTAAGGAATTTTAAGCTTTCTTTAAACATTTTAAGTATTTATATTTTTAATTTTGAAATAATGTTACTTTCACGGCTTAAAATAGCATCACTCTATTTCTACCCGAGTGTATCCAAGGGCCGAATCCAGGGAATGGGCAGCATTGTGCAGCGTTCAGCGTCATTCTATGTCGTAGTTTTTGATAAAACTAGGTTTTTGTCCAAAAAGCTAGGCGCTTGAGATAACAAAATTTTAACATAATGTTTTGCCAAAATTTTTATCATAATCCTAAACCAAATCAAGTTCTTAATCAAAGACCAGCATATTATTATGACTCATCATCTTCCTGCCCTTATCCCAATTAATTGGGGTCGGCGCAACACGTTTCGTCGAACACGAAATCTTGTTGCAAAAGGATTTGGCTGAATTTTACGACCGGCCGCCTACCAGACGTCAACCCTCCTTGGGAATGCTTTTGTGGTGGATTAACCGCCACCATATGGTTGGCCCTTGCTGTTTGGGTCGGGTTTATCCTTCGGTCGCCTCTTACGACCCCCACGGGAAGAGAGGGGGTGGTGCTATTCTGCTCTGCCGACACCACACGGCACGACTACATTATATTAATGTTTTTGGCAATAACTTTACCATATTTAATCCTAAACTACTTCAGGTTCATGATCGGAAACCTATATTGTTATAGATTTTCGATCAAAACCCTAAAACAAAGTAATGTTTATGATAAAATTGAATTTTATCTTTGTTATCTACTGGTTTTTGGTTTTTGGTCAAAAACCTGGTTTGATTAACATCGCTGCGACATATAGCATTAATGTCACCGGTTATTGTAGCGATTGTTCTGTGGTTTTGAATTTAAAGCGGTTGTATTAAGAGTGAGTATCGAGGAGCGCGCATTGTTTTGCATGTGTGTGTATAAGATGTAAACACAACGTGTAAACGATTTTAAAAGTGCATAACTTCAGCGTGCCTATATCCACTTATAACTATCACTGTACAGCCGAAGGTCGCTGGTTCAAATCCTGCCGGTGGAAAAATTTACAAGTTTTCCAAAAATAGAGTAAAACATTTCATAAACACGAACTTACGTATAAAACATTTGAGCGTATAAGTATAAAACATTTGAGCATTTATGATTATGTATGGCCCTCGATAGGATACAGGCAGAAAATACAATACTAGGTATATAAAGTATTTATTTACCTTTCAGGCCAATGAAGATCACTATAACCATCGTCACGATGACGTTCGTTTTCCTCGGAGCCCACACGCTGTTTCGGATGGAAAGCCTCGTGGGAATAAGTTCTCGATAAGGATTGGCGCACATAAACCTTAGCGAAAAGGGATCGCCCCGGATTTTCATAAAACTATGGGGACTATCCCCACCGCATCGACCTACTCACTTAAGGGATCAATTTATACTGGCTTTCCTAAGCATATGTACGATAAACCAGTAATAGTTGATCCCTTAAAGGGTGGGTAGTTGTGCTGACGATAGTACCTACCCAGACAAGAATTATGGCTTTTCGTACTCTACCACTATGTCAATATTATCATAATATAGAATAAGATGTTCCACACGCTATTATGATGATGATTTTAAATAGCTAGGTTACCAAATGGATTGATTCTTGTCTAGGAGTTGAAAGAAAATATAAGGTGACCCAATTACGTTATATGTTATGTGCGATGGCCTAATTACTTACTGGAAGGTAAACATAAACATTACAAAATACCTACACTAGTTATTTTTTTCGTACCTAGGGTATCTAGAAATGAGAAACGCCCGACTCACAGTTGTAATTTATATCTAAAGAAACAATGCCACTACAAGTTTTGGGTAGAATGCTGTTAAAATTTTTGGGTGTAATTTTCAGAATTCCATGAGCTAAATAAATCTGAAATATTTTCTATTTCGTTTACTGATTCTACGTATAAAAACGTTTGTTTGGCATTTAGGAGCTTTTGTAACTATTGACTATGAATGTGTATCGTTCTACCGTTTTTTATTATTTTTTACCGAAAATGTAATTCTCAGTTAATTGTTTTAGTGAAATATAACGAAATATTCATTACCTACCTTTAGACTATTGTTATTATCCTTTTAATACTCCCAGTACATACTTATTTTAGTCACATCAAGATGTCAACTACCTACGGTGCCGAACCGCTCGTGTAGAGTGCGTTTCATCTTATAGTTCCTATGGCATCATGTTGGTAGCATTGGAAATTTGTATGTAATATTATGTCCGCCAAAAATATTACATACTGTCCAATGCTACCAACATGACGCCATAGGAACTATAAGATGAAACGCACTCTAAGCACTCTTACCTTTCATTCATTATGTAAAAGTAAGTAAACAAGTCGATGATTTTCTGGAACTTGACCTTTACCAGGTGTGACCATCGCTGTCATTAGCTCATGGTTTGACAGGGCGGAACATCGACGCAGCTGGATATTGTTTACAATAATTTCTACTTCCCCCAATCTTGATGCCACAGAAGTTGCGTTTTTGAACTGACATTGAAATCCTAGAGTTGGTATTTGAAATAAAGTTTTAAAAATATTCCTTACAAATGACTTTAAAACATTTCACCACGTTCACAAGTCTTTTCTCAAAAATCTAAGGTGAGACAAAAAGTCATGAGACTGAAAAACTTCTCAGATAGTTTTAATAGTTATCTATCACTTATTAATCAATGCTTCATAATTTGGCTATATATTAACCAAACCATGTTTTCATTTTCATATTTATATGGGATCAATTCCCGTCACAGATCGTCATTTATTTACTGATTTTTTTTAAATGGAACTGCGTGTGTCTGTTATTTTGTTTTTCTCTTTTAGACAAATATCTGTATGTAGATGCCACTCCAATTTTCCAATATCTGTGACTGCCCGCATCGCAGCGAGTGCTTTTTGATGACTTTTGTCCGAGCTTACTGCTGCTTGAAGCATTTCGCGGATGAAGAACCACAGTGGAGGCTGCACCAGCCACTCCATCGCCGGCACCCACGCTAGACGCGCGCGGCACGCGGAAGCAACGCGCGGAACAACGGACTATTCGAACTTCGAACGCATTCGCGCGCGGGAAGTTTGACAGCTGAAAAGTTTAAAAATAGAATTCAGTTTATTATTTTTAAAAGCTTTCTTTTTAATTTTTTATTGTGGATTTTGTGTGGTGGTGTAATTAAATAAATGATAGAAGAGTGAGCCGCTAGTGCATCAGTGCAAAATGGTGTTAAATGTCAAGTAAGTGGAGTAGAGACAATTATTTGTAATAGTTTTGTTGCTCTGCCTAGTATGTCAACGTGTTAAAAATTGTACTTTGTCACAATTTGGTGAAGAAAGTGATATGATACGAGGTTTTCCGGTCTCTTAAATTTTGGGTGTGCATTAGAAAACAGGTGTTTAGATTGACGGTGCTTAAGTTTATTACCTCTTTTATTATGTCAACTTTGTTCCATGATGATGATAATAATACTTAAGAGATAATAAATGGGTTCTATCGGTATCTATGTCGTACATAAAGGGCTTCTTCTTAAACTGTCTTAAGTAGTGGATAATGCAAATGCAATTCCACTTAATAGTGGAATGGCAATTGTGATCCTTTGCATTTTAGTAGGGAATAAAAAGAAAATGCATGTAACAAAATAAATCTAATAAAGCACAATATACTTAGGTAATAAAGGCAAAAAATTTAAAAAGTGTATTTAGGAAACTTACGAACGAAAACACAAATAAAATAATATTATACCTACCTACAAATTGTCTTGTCTTTACATGTTTTAGGTAGAAAGGAAGCAGGTATCTCCCAAAATGAACAATTTGTGTATTCATAAACAGTTTCAACTATTTCTTATTGTTTATTTAAAACGCCGTCGTTTTAATAACTGTCTAAGAGCGTGTCGGAAACGCGCTAAGGAGATGGTTAACATAACAGTTACAGATCTACAGTTTGTACAAAATTGCCGCACGTCCGGTATCAAAGTGATTAACTGCATCAAAAATTGTTCAATAATAATGTTTTTCAGTTTAAGTCCTTTTATGTGACAGCATTTACTGGCGCTTTTTTTCAGTATTTACGGCAGTAGGCGTAGGTAGATAACTTTATTTTACATCCCACCACAAATGTAAAATAACTTTGTTTTAAACAAAAATCTAATCACGGTAATAATCCCGTTGTAAACAATAATTTAAGTGTTGTGAACAACCGTGAAAACCTAAAAACTTATATTGATAGATTATGTTGGTATAGTCTATATCTATTGTTTTTCTCATATCTATGAGAAAAATTTTCATATGGACAAAAACTACTTTTCATCCCCTCGGTGGTGTGGGTGCACTAAATTGGAATCAAAACATACTTACAGTGTGTTACCAGCGAGCGGGAATTTATTTAATGAATTTGGACGAACAACTTATTACTATGGGGCCATCTGAGAAATCACGAAAAATAAACAGCTGTTCTATAGGTACATTTTGCCTTGTAGATAGATAGGATTTTAAATAGAACAGCTAGCCTCAGAACGGATGGCCTCATATAAAAGATGTTCGTATACAGATGCCTATACATACAGGGTGTTAATTTAAATGCGTACCATAGCTTCAGGGTAGATTAAGTATCTATTAAGGACGCCGTAAAATATTGAAAAAAAAAAACAGTCAAAAATATATTTTTTTTGGATTTAGTCAAAACATTTTTTGTGAAAAATCAATTTTTCGCACTGTTGTTGTTTAGAGAGAGCCCATACAAGTACTTTCGTCTAAACAACTTTGAGATATAGGAATTTGAATCAAATGTCAGCCAAGTAAAAAAAAAAAATTGTGACTGGGATTTTTTTCAATTCTTTTTACGGCATCCTTTATCGATACTAAACCTATCCTGAAGTTATTAAATTAACACCCTGTATAGATTCACCAGTTTAAATAAATGCCCGCTTGCCGGTAACTCACTGTATAAAAGTACTGAGGTACATACCTATTCTAAAGTAAACAGAAATCATATCTACCGACTACATATCACAATAGAAATACTGCTACCGCCATCTGGTATTAATACTGAGGGGCAGGGTATCCAAATCGGCCCTAATACCCCACGTTTGTTCCGCTATTTTTGTAGTTTCGGATAGATCGGGATACCCCTCAGTTTATCGAATTCAAATTTTGCCTTTTGACGTAATATCACTGTATGGTCCACTCTGTTTTATAGGTAACTAGCTGCCCGTTAGCGGTTTCACCCGCTGCAACCTATTATTCCGCGGGAGAAAAGCATTACTCGCCAAGAGATGTCGCTGTTAGTTTTCGGCGAAAACGTTTAAAACGCGAATCGGCTCAGTCACGCCACCTTTGCAAAAATATTGGAATATGCGTGATCCCGTAGAAATAAGACATTTTCCCGTGGTAAAAAGTAGCCTATGTGTTAATCTAGATACTCTTCTATATTTGTGCAAAATTTCATGTCAATCTAATCAGCCGTTTTAGCGTGATGTCGTAACAAACACACACACAAACATCCGCCTTTATAATATTAGTAGGATTAGTAGGATTAGACTTCCTATACAAAAAGTGCTTGTTGGCCAGTGCTGGTAACGGTCAAATAAGTCAAGTGAACAAAAGACATCAACGCGTGCGCATACGATTGGGCTTTTCAGCCAGGAAAATTATACGGGGTTTAAGGGATAGCTTTCCGAAAACTGATAGAGTGCATTGCATGGAAGCCATGAAACTGAACAACTTTCCCCTAGAAATATATGCCAGGAAACGAAAATAAGTATTTCTTACTCTCATACAAAATCACGTCTTCTTTTCGTTTCTCTTTTTTTACTTAAAAAGTTTTTTCAGGAAGTTGACCAGTTATGGTTTGAATGCTTTCTATCAGTAGGTATTCGGAGAGCATACTTTAGCACACTGTATAAACATTTGAAATACGTGGTCACAATATATATTTTTTTTTCAATTTTCTTATCCTACAGATTGTAGTATGCTACTCGTACATTGAAAGCGACAAAAATAACATGACTTATTTGTCATTGTAATTCAGACAGTGCCATACCGATACCACGTCCGGACCGCGGTTTCAATCAACATTTATCAATTACCTTTACACCAGTAGTACCTTAGAGTTTATAAGCAAGCTATAGAGAGCCCCTTACGGGGCATGAACGTTTGGCACCAGTAAGAACACAACCTCTATGTTAACGCCAGTGACAACACTATCATACATCTATATCGTAGTTACTCGTAGATATCTATGAAACTATGGCTTACGCTTGACACTATGGCACGGGGGGCGATACACACCTATAACTTGTTGGTTTCATTTTAGACTAGCAGTGCTATATGAAACCCGAAAAACGATTTTAAGATATTCAGTGTCTTGAACATGGGGTTCATTATTCAATTTAGTCCCTAAAATTTCACACCTACGTTTGTATTTTTAAAAATGTGTTCAGGTATTTTTAAAAACTCCGTCTATATGATGGGTTATGTATACTCTAAGGATATTAGAGTGCGCCTAAATTAGAACGGTTGCCAATAGTCAGACCTCACCTCTCTGTCCATCAGTATATTACAGTATTGAACCTCTATTATTTCTCATACATTTGACGCAGGTAACTGCTTACGTTTTTGTCAGTACGACGCGGGGCACTCTATAGCTATGCGCACTCTGTCTATAGCTTGCTTATTTATTATACTCTAAGGATAGTACCTATTGAAACAGTCAAATTGTTTGTACTGGTTCTGTGACCCCTTCACGCTTCACGAGGTAAACCGTAAACGGCGTCTCGGAAACAATTTCATCGCAGCTGTCCGACTAAAGATTGAATTCAAACTCATTTGCATGAGCCAAGATTAAGAAACGATTAAGCCACTTTTTTGGCTTTTTGACGCCTTTTTTGCGGACATCAACTCTACTGTGACTACGGTGTGAACCTTGTGTGAGCGAAATAGGTTAGTATCAGTATAAATTCACGTTTACTTTATCCTCATCATCATTTCTTCTTTTGTGTGAGATACTGAGTCGACAAATAACCTGATAACCCCAATTATCAGTTTTTAAATTGTCCTTAGTTGAAAAGATCTAATGCTGCTTTCCTTCCGTATGAAGCTGTCTTGCCAATTTGGTGGTAAACTTAAGTGAGAAAGAGGGCTCCATACGGCGGCGAATGCAGCAAGTAGTCTTCTCGACTATAGGTAAGTAGTACCTAGTAGTAAGGCCTATTCTGACATGGTGAGTGGGTGAGTAGCCTCATAAGTATGTCTTATGAAATGTTGTTTTAACCGACGAAAAAAAAAACGGAGGAGGTTCTCAATTCATCCCGAACTTTTTTTTTATGTATGTTCCCCGATTACTCAGAGACGGTTGGACCAATTTGAAAAAATCTTTTTTTGTTTGAAAGGGTGCACTGTCCAGGTGGTCCCATAGTCGTCAGGTCAGGATCTGATAGAAGGATCTATGAGAATTCAATAAACTCGTCATATTGTGCGACACATTTGAAGCATAATGTACTTGTGTTTACCTACACGACTGAGGTCTACTCGTTGACTTTCTGCCAAACATCTGTCAAAATGACCACCAAAAAGGAGGTTACTTTTATAGGTAATGGTATCTGTAAGTATTTCATGTAGTTTCTTAGTGTGCTTAAAACTCTTTAGAAACAGTAAGGTAGGTCGGGGCGTCGGGCAGTTTGCTATTTTAAAAGTAAATGAGCTTGAAAAGTAGCCACTAAAAATGATAAAATAAAAACTTTTTACCAAAAAATATCACCGCCGAAAACTGAAAAGCATAAAATAATAAGTATTGTTAGTATATATATTTTTGGAAATATTACCTACAATATTGGAACTGAGTAATTCTGAGTCGGCGCCGATAAATTTTTCAAATTAATTAACACGCTTTCTTAGCATGACGCCGACTCAAAATTACTAAGTTCCAATATTGTAGGTAATATTTCCAAAAATATATCTTAGGTAGGTACCTATACTAACAATACTTATTATTTTATGCTTTTCAGTTTTCGGCGGTGATATTTTTTGGTAAAAAGTTTTTCAGTTTCATAAACAAGTTCATTAAATTTGTTATTAATTTCATACCCACCTTTTTAAAATTACACACTTAGTTGCTTTTCCAATTAGTACCTATTGTGCCCTAAGCATTAAATTATTCCTAGACATTCGCAAATGTACTTAGCTTAGCTAATCTAATACCTGACTGTCGTACCTGATAATTTATCTACAACATAATCCAAACTAAGTAACAGTTGTTATGAGAAAGTCCTAGAAATGGTAAAATGTTGTTTTTCTCACGGTGTTACCGTCATAGCTCGACTGAGTATAATCTTAGTCTGCAACAACCTACAGGGTGTAAAGAATCACCTCTACTATTACTTTGTTGATACCTGGTATACAGGAGGTTCTATATACACAACGTGTTACAAAACAACCAATAAATCTCCCATACAAAGTGAGTTAGTTCATTTTGTATGGGAAGCCCAATTTTTTTTTTCATATTTCGACCCATGTTCTATGGGGAAAGTTGTTCAGTTTCATGAGTACCTTGACCTCCTTTCAGCTTTATTGGTTGTTTTGTAACACCTAGTATAAGACCAATACTAAGATTTTCGCTTGCATTCTAGAAATTGTTTAAAAATTATTGTACCTTTTTCCCTACGCCCTATGTAAGTTTTTGAGCAGTGTCATTTAAAAATTAGCTATACCTACTCAAGGCAATGACTTACCTGTAACTAATAAAGGGTTCGTATGGGTTTATCATGGGCTTAACTCAAGCTGCCGCCTGCTGACGACAGTAAAAAAATTTGTTTAATTTAGATCCTTTTTATATTAAATAATTAGACAATGTCCGTAAATAACTGGACTGTATAAATAACCTATGAACTGTCTTCTTTTTCTTTTCGAGTCGTCCAACGATGCGATGAAAGCTGGTGTCAGACTTTTTCAACCGCCTACTACAAATTGCCTCTGACATAGTTGGGTAAATCCGCTCTGCTCATTCTGCAAGGGCTTACTTGAGCGAGATATGTGTGTTTATGTAGGTATGGCATTTTACAACATCCTGTATCTATTATCTGTCTGTGGCTGTAACAATCCTGCGTTTAGGCTCTCTGCGTTTAAAGTAGCGTTCCCTAAACGGTTGCAGACGTGTCGTCGCCACTAACAAGGCTTTTCCGGAAAACTATCTATGCTGTAGGTAGTTTGTACTTTTGTACTTATGATATGACAGGTATTACAAGTTACAAGAACTGTATAATATAATAATAAGCAATGAAATAACTTAATTTCAATAATGTGTGAAGTTCTGCAGAATTTAAGAAAATTATGCCTGTTATTACCTACATTGCCTTCTCATTAAAAAAAAACGCGACTCTCCTGATTTACTGACATCGAAATTTTAAATACACAGATCGATAGAGAAAAAAAAACTGAACAAAACTGCATTTTTAACTCATTTTCGCCAAAAATGTCATTTACGCCAATTGAGGCCAGAGGGGTCGACTTGTTATGGAAAGACTATAACACTTTCGTTTTAAAATGGGCCAGAAACAAGAAAATCAGAAGTCTCTTGGTTTTTTTGATGAGTAGTATATCTCAGAAAATTTTGGTAACGTTTTGGATTATTTCTAATGAAATGCAAAAATGCTGGCTGCAGCCGGAACCCAAGACCGTGGAGAACCATCCCACGGCTCTACCCACTATAAACTAGCGGAGCTTCGATTGTCACCACGAAATTAAAATACCACGCCTCGAAGCGATAATGTTATTACCTACTTACTATTAAGTATCTGGTCTCGGTAATCGACAGCTACCGTCTCAGTAACCAAACCACTAACCTAATGTCACAAGAACAATAAAGCCCTAATTCCCGCGCAACATGAAGGCCATATTATAACCTTCCCTCCCTGGCGCCTGCTTATCTAATAAGTACTGTGTCATCTGATGCGACACGCGAACGCAATATGACATCTCGTCAGGAGCCTCCGGTGTCTTCAGTGAAATATGTGCAAATTTTTCAAATATCTCGTCAGTAGAAGCACATTTATGGCAGACTTGGGAAGGGAAGATTACCTCGATGCGTGTACTATCGTTTTAAGATTAGGCCTAGCTCTATCTGCTTTTCTATAATCAATCGTCTCGGACACTTTAAAATCATTAGGACTATTAGTCCTCTTAGGTAAGTATATGCCATCGGAACTAAACTAGTGTTGCCGATCGATAGGATAGGGCACTCTCGATAGACTACCGATACTATTGATACTAGGCCTATAGATTGTAAAGGGGTATTGAATGAAAACTATCGATAGCAGTAGATACAATCGATAGTTCGGCAACGCAAATCGGAACTCGTCGAGCTATTTGGCACCGGAAGGTGATCTATAGAAAAGTGATCCCAAGCCAGGTGGTCTTTTACAAAACCTAACACTACTTACAATCATGTGACGCTAGTTGAATAGAACTAGCGTCAGGTGCAGTTCAGAATTATTTCAGCTCTTGCTGGGTTGACATTCTCAGGTCACTACAATTATTTTAGCTTTTGCTGGGTTGACATTCTGAGGTCACCTCCAGAGCTGGTGTCACCAAGAGATGAGTGCGAATATATGAACGCGTTGCTCGCGGCCCGTGGCGTGCGAAGGTAACGGTCCGTCATGGCCCGCGACCGCCGTTTAGCGCCGAACTATGAGCAAAACAGTGAAACCCCATAGAGACGGATTTGGGAAAAATCGAAGGGCGCGTTCTGGGGCAGGTTTAGGTATTTTTCGCGCCCAGGCGGCTTGCCTCCGCTCTACGAGGGAGCTGTTTGGTTTTGAACTCCGGTGACCTTTGTCGGCGGGCGAGAACGCCACAGTATAAAACAATGCAGTAGGAAAATAAGGTTTATTTGTATTATTAGTTTTTCTTTTAGACTATTGAAACAAATGTTTAGTAAGGTTAGGTATTTATTATATAAGTACTTATTAACCAGTCAAAATACATTTTGTTTTAAACAAATTGAAGCTACTCAAAATTGCTAGGAGCGTGTTGGATGGTTCTTAGTTTCTTACCTAGTTATCTACACAATACAATTAATAAATAAAACTAATATGATTGAACGGATACTTCCTTTTAATTAAAATTCGTTAGAATTCACATTTCTGGTGCTACATCCAGGCTCATTTTTATCCACTAACGTATTCATATTATTATGAATATGGCACGAGGTTGCATACGAGTCTTTGTTAGCAACTAATTCGAGGTTCTCACCGATTTGCCCTGAGGGTGACGAAAGAGGCTCGATTGTACACAAGGAATATTTTGAGGTAAAGGTTTCTAATTTTCAACATTCCACATTCATCATACAACTGCAATCAACATGATGGAACAAATTGATAATCAATACCATATTATTGCGGAAATGGATCAAATAGGTATGCTCAAAATTTGAGAATGATCCACCGGATAAGAAGACAGCTGCATATCTCAAACGTCGGATGGATACCGTAGACCAACTCTGGCAAGCATTTCAAGATAATCATAAAGCCTTGAGCGGGTCTGAAAATAAAAACTATGATTACTTTTCCGATGGTCAATATGATATAACTGCAGCGTTCTATCAAAAAGCGCGTAAAGCGATACTCACACATCCAGTGCATCAAGAACAAAAACCATTTCTAAAGCCATCAATCCTAGGCGCAGCTTAAATGGATTGGCAGCAGCAGCCGTACCAAGCGCCGCACTCACCTACCCCCGCGGGAACACCGTCAGGGACTCAACAGCAAACTCAACAACATGAACGCAAACAGCGAGATGATCAGCATGAACAGCCACAGGACGTTGTTAATCCAAAAATCAACAAATACAAAAGTAATGATAGTCAATATGTTTAATATGTCCGGTCGGCCGCTGGTATTACCGACGAGTTTAGTGTGGCTGTAGGCTTGCACCAAGGGTCGGATTTGAGTCCTTACCTCTTCCTGTTGATAATGGATGCTCTGACGTCGGACACACAGGAAGAGGCACCCTGGTGCATGCTTTTCGCCGATGACATTGTACTCGTCGGTGAGAGTGGACAAGAGGTGCAGAGCAGACTGAAAAGATGGCAGGAGAGGCTGGAGAGTGTTGGCTTGAAAATCAGCAGAACCAAAACGGAACAAATGTTTTGCGATTTCGGCGGTCTCTCCAGTTTTGTTCCGGTAGCGCTCAATAACGAACCCTTATCAATCTGCTCCGACTTCCGGTACCTCGGTTCGCTCGTACAAGGTGATGGCGAAATAGACCGAGCAATCAAGCACAGGATAAATGCGGGATGGATGAAATGGCGACAGGTTACGGGCACAGTGTGTGACCGCCGAATGCCCCTCAAATTGAAGGGCAAGATATATAAGACGGTGGTGAGACCTGTTGTCATGTATGGATCAGAGTGTTGGGCAACTAAAGTGACGGATGAAAAATGAATGCATGTAGCTGAGATGAGAATGTTGCGATGGATGTGTGGTGTAACAAGGATGGATAAAATAAGGAATGAATATATTAGAGGGAGTTTGAAAGTAGCGCCAGTGACAGAAAAATGAGAGGAACCGTTTATCTTGGTATGGGCATGTAATGAGGAGGGATGAAGAGCATGTAACAAAGAAAGTAATGAACATGAATGTGGATAGACGCAGAAGAAGAGGAAGGCCAAAAAAGTTAGGATGGATTGTATAAAAGACGATATGAAAAATAAAGATGTAAGTGAGGATTTGACTGCTGATAGAGATGAATGGAAAAAAAAGACATGTTGCGCCGACCCCAAATAAATTGGGATAGGGGCAGGCAGATGATGATGATGATTACCGAAAAATGGGAGCTTGAAGATGCCCTGAGAACCATACAAACTAGATGGGAAAAGGTATTATGCATGTGAGCAAAGATACAAAATGAGATCAAAAATTCAATCAAATAAAAACATCGGGAAAGTCCACGCCTACTATGGAAATTCCAACATTTAGCGGAAATTATATTCATAGAACATCATTCAAAGATCTTTTCACTGAGACCATACATAAAAATAATTCCATCTCGAAAGCGCAAAAAATGCAATTTCTGAAAACCAAAGTGAAAGGAGAAGCTGAAAAGCATTTACAAATATCATCTGAAAATTATGAAACGTGTTGAGAAATATTGAATCACCGTTACAGCAACAAAAGGCTAATTTTCAGTTCACATATGAGTATTCTCCTTGGCCTGCCAATCCTTCAGCAACAATCTGCATCAGCAGTCAAGAAACTGCATGACACCACCGTCAAATGTATAAACGCAATAAAAAATTTGGACGTCGACATTTCAACGTGGCACTGAGACTCATATGTGGGAGTCAGATTACATCAATACAAGTCCAGAAGGCCGGCATCATCGGGTTCGAACAAGATTGCGTCATCAAAGGGGACGACTTCGCAGTTTTCTCGCATAACAACAAGCGCATAGAAACAAAGATGTCAGCACATTTTTACGTTCCAGACATCGTTCCGATTGATCACATTATAAATGTATCAGTCCCTCTTATCGAGATGAATTCCACATCAGAGCAAAGTTCAGAAATTACAAATATCGGCAAGCAAATCGAACAGATGAAATCAGAAACTCCACTTCCCGAGACTTTAATTTAGCATGACATACATCACTGCAATATACATCCTTATGATAGGATGCATGGTAGCGTCAGCTGTTTACGTGGTCCGGTGCGTGCGTCGTCGTCGTCGTCTGAGGAAGCGTCAACTTGCAGTCGAAAGTTGAAAACCTATCAACACTCATCAATGAGATCCCTAAACCGGCAGTTCAACCAAGAAGCGCGCACACGACTCTGACGTTAGCGCAAGAAAACATAGAATTGAAGACACTCTCTAACGCCACCCGCGCTGCGATCAAACAAGACACGTCACCAATTATCAGAGGGCCGATAATTAAAGTCGATGAATTTTAATAAATCTAGCATAAGAACATGACATGTATTTTTATAAGTTAACCTTAGTTTAAGCATAGGGTTGCTTTTAATATCCAATTGCTATTTCACCTCATCATCTCATCTCACCTCTTCTTCTCTCGCCCGGGAGCATGTACGGTCTGTACACCGCACAACGGATTGTACTCTCAGCAGTTTTACTCCACATAGCGATTATTAGGTCATCACACGCCAGTCCGCGATCATCACTCATTCATAACGCGTGTACTCATCATTATAATTTCTCTATAGTTAATTAGCATCAATAAAATCATAAATTGGCTATCAGAGTTTAATTATATCAACAATATCAATGCGCGAGTAAACCAACTCGTTATTCAGTTATCAATGAGCTGAAATAAATAAAAGAAAAATTTACTTTGTTGTTATAAATCAATATTGGTAATACAATAAATTACTAATACTTACTGTCATATTAACCTCAAACATAATTCTACAATCATCCCAAAACTTAAACATTTTGGTAAAATAATCGTAATATATACCTACTGCTAACTATTACAAAAATATGTGGATGTACTGACTTTGTTAGACTGTGTCCTTGTATCTTGTTATGCCACGTCATATTTTTAAAAATTAAGTTTAATATTCAAATAAGACGAATTTAGTTTTGAAACCCGTGGTAATACTGCTTTCATTTTTCCTACTGTGGCACTAGACTGATTGCCACTAAAATATAAAACCAATTTACGTCGCGCGTCAGGAGAAGATTTGGCACACATCCGTCGTCCGTAAGCGCCTCCGCGCGACTGACGAGGCTGCCGAGCCACGCCGCTTGCGCTTTTTGTAGATATTTAGGCATCATAATTTACAATATAACCCTACAACATTGATACTGCACCATTCCCTGGATTATCAATTTATCTAAAGATTGGTATAAAAATTATGTTTATAAACTTAATATCTTAGGCATAATATTGAAAATAAATTTTGAATAGAGCCAACTTTGGAATTTTTTTTTATCGAGCAAAGTTCATCAAATCGTGTAACTGAATGCCCCATTCCCTCTATTAGATCCTCAACTGCAACATATATTTTTTTTAGAATTCTACAACTAATATCTACTGAGTAATATTGTTTTGAAAAAGGGCATTTTTGACGAACGGCGCCCTTGTAGTACTCGCGGTACGGTGTAGTTGAAGTTGTATTTACCTGCTACAATTTAAGAGACGGTTCTATTTAAGGACGGCCTGTGAAACGGTGGTGGTACGCTGAAACGTAACTTTTTAAGCATTCCCTATTCCTTTCTTACAAAAACTATAACCGGGGTATAAGGAATTCAGCATGTCAGCTCCGTCCATTTTAAAGCTGGATCCTTATCTAGTCGTATTCTTTTCTCTTATGAATGAGTGTAAGTACTGATATTGATACTCAGTTCGATTGGCAATAAAAATTTGTGCTGCCACTACAATAAGTTTTCTATTTATTAAGATTGACGCAAAAACGTAAATGGGTGCCTCTAATTACCTACGGTCACTACCTCATATGAAAAAACGCTCATCATCACATCTTCTGCCATTGCATTATCCCAAATCATTTAGGGTCGGCGCAACATAGATAATTTGGTTAAGCATAAAATTATGTAGCAAAAGGATTTAGTGCTGTTTTATGACCGGCCGCCTGCCTGACGTCAACCCTTTTTGGAATGCTATTGTAGGTGATATACGGTTGACCATAGTCAACAAATATTCAGGCGCGGTCAAAAAATCTACGTCGGCCTTCATGGAACACCCTGCATGGACTAGTGGCCATGGAACACCCTGCATGGACTAGGGGCGGCAGTATTCTTAGCCGCTACCACATATCATCATAATATTATAAGCCACTAAACCGCCAAAATGTTTTAAACCCTACGTCGCCCTTTACGCAACACCCTGACTGGACTAGGGTTGGCACTATTCTTAGCCGCTACCACATACCATAAGCCACTAAACCGCCAAAACGTTCCAAGCGCGGTGCACTCTCGTTTTCGTGCGGGTTCCGTATTAATGAATATTAAATCGTCTAACGGTGGCTCTGAGGTGAGTAATGTGCGCACGCGCTTATGCCTTTTGTTCTAACCAATTATCCAACCGACTGAGCTTTTATTTAACGACATTGGAAAATAAAAAGAGTAGTTTTTGGGAGGTTGAGAATGAAACATGGGTTTGGAGTGGAGGTAGCTTTTGTCATTCATTTCCTATCTAGATGTGTATCTAGAATTACGAAATAGTTTTTTGCTCGTTGGGAACTCATTTAACAGTGAAGTAAGTCATTTTGTGATCAATTACCTATCGTAAAACATTAAATAAGTATAAGTAATAGAGTTTGCATAGAAACATGATCGTTAAATAAAAAAAATAGTGGTACCCCGTGCGTCCCGCGCTAAAGCCACAACAGCCCGCTGCTGATCATGGGCCTCCTCTTAGCTTGGCAGGCGGATTTGCGAGCGCAGCACAAGATGAATTTAAAGGGAACGCCGCTGCCCGTTCCCTGGATAATTAACCCGTCGCTTTTTACGACACTAGCGGGTAGAATTGGGATTATGCTATTCTAAGCCGGCATCACACGGTGCTAAAATTTATTCAATTTCTTATTTACATTTATCTCTTGGCATGCATGCACATATTGTACACGCCGAATTACCTATTGTTACGTAGTGTTTGTCTAAATTAGATAATTAAACAAAACAAAGCATTGCATAATACGATAACTGCCCTTGCTGCCTGCTCACTGGCCTAGCACGTCTTAATAGAATAGAGGAAGTGAGCATAAGTTACTAATACTACTACTGTAAAAATTTAAATCAGTAAATACCTAGGTAATTCTTCAAAAATGTTGTAGAAGTAACAAGGTTTACCTCTCTCTCTCAGCTACCTTGTTTGGATCTGTTTAGACATTGTAATTGACTACGCCCAGTCTCGCACTAATTTAATAAGAGACCATGATATTTTTGAGTTTTATTTAAACCAGCCCGCACAACTTATCACTGGCACCATAGTTTGTGTCTCTCGCATCCGTTCATAAAGAAACGAATTAACAATTTCTTTGAGCGCGCCCCTGTTTTGCTGTCTGAATAGTCTAGGTATTCCAGGGGGACGTTTGGCCCCAACTGTCAACTTCTGAAAAAGCAAGCTACGAATAGGATTTCTTTTATCCTATTCGTCACTATATAGTGACCATCCATGTAGTGGTAAATGGAATCAGAGGTATTTTTGTAGGCCCCCTCTACGAAAATGTGTACAATGAAAACCATGTAAGGTCATCCATCCTGAAAATTGGTATCTTTGGGGTCGAACTGATGATTTTATACCTACTTATTATGCCCTAAAAATTCTTGTAAGAAAGGAAAAGAAAGGAACCCTTCCCATAATAACTTAATATTTTATTTTATTTACCAAAACGTGCCCTTGCTCTGACCTAGTCTTGCTGCGAGGGAAGTCTTGAGGTCGTCGGAGGCTGGTGGAGGAAACTCCGAGGCCAGGGAATATGACGAACTGTATTTAAATGTGTGTAAGAAAAAAAATGCAAATCCGACTACGATCTGTTGCTGTTGCGCCTTTCTCAGAATCCAGAGGAAAAATTACATCATCTGTCATGATGACAACCCCAGGGTACGCCATGAGGCACGATCTCTTGTTTTCACCATCCCGTCAATACCAGGCTGGCTGGAGGGCTTTCAACGCTGCGCTTGCAAAGGCGTGACCTCTACCCGTGAAAAAAAATTGGCTAATAAGTATTTTAATTAAGTATTTTTCCGGAAAGAGAATTATAGGACCATTTCATGGTTTCATACGAAATCACTCCTTTTTTACGAATAAAACAAGTGCATAACATAACCCCTCTTTATTGGCGCTGTCAGTTCATAGAACAATGTCAATGTGTGGCGAGGTGTGTAAACAATACACAATAAGTGTTGGGAGTATACTCCGACGAAGAGTTATGAGACGCCTCACTGTCGATGATAGCGTGAATATTGTATAATGGACATGGATATTTTCGACTACCGCTACACTACTACAGCCACGACAGACGACTGCTGGACATGGGTGGGACTCCATACATTGCCATACTCTCAACGCTTTTTAGACGGATTGGTGACCGTAGTGCAAGGTGTTGTAAATATTTACAAGGAACGGTGCTGCCCATTCCCTGGATTTATCCTTAGGACACCTTTTACGACACCCACGGTTTTTTTTGTGATTTGCTCAGCACTTATCGGCCCCGGGGCCGGTTAAAACTACACCTAACTACTTGTTGGGGAGCGAGGGCTCACCCAGATGTCTGTGGGTGACCACGGATAGAAATGGGGTAGGTAATGTTCTTCTAAGCTGGCGTCACACAGACTGGCAAAAAGTAAATAACTTAACATAAAATTACGTCCTCCATAGATTGGATAAAATATACCTGCCACTATTTTCAGTTCCGTTGTGCAACTTTTTATAAGTCGTGTGTGATGTTCTGTGTTTTTTTTTGGCGTACCGATAATTTGATAGGTATGGCATCTGCAGCTAACTTGGTTTAACCTACTTTGCACACATCACGTGCCTATTAGTGCCAGTTATTTTACACTCACTATTTAAGTAGTTAGGAACAACATCTCAACCAAGAGTTTCCCAGAAAATAATTGTCTAACAACCCATCCAATGTAGCTCAATGCATGCGTCTTTTTGTCGGATTATCAATAATACTAGGCAATTATTACATACCACTTCTGCTGTACTGATAAATTAATTATACACCCGTACATGGCTTTGTTTAAATATGCCGTAGTGCGGTGAGAAATATCTGGATAATAAATGGCTTATCAATCTGTAATTGTTTTAAAACTGTAAGCGTTCCGTTTGCTGAGGTGATGGAACACGCAATGGAACACTTTGTTATTGGACTAGAGATGACTTTTTGAGCAATATTTGAAAGGAAATAGAGTTTACAAAACGATCCAACGAACCTTAGCGTCATAGTTCTTCATAACAAAAGATAAACGGCTGTGTATATGAATTTAAAATCGGGCCCTTACCTATCTGTTAACAAAATTAAGTAGGTATCTGTCTAACGTAAGTACGCTGCAAAATCTAAGGGATTTTGGAATTCATCTTAATAATGTACTGAGTATTTCCTGCCTGCTAACTGTATAGTGAGTGAACTGTCAAAGCTTTAAATAATTTGCGTCTTTCCAACCCAAGTTCCAATCCGTTACAAAACGCGTGAGTTCTGTAATGAAGAAACAAACGACAGTACAATCCGCCGATGACACGACTGCCGAGGTCTGAACCCATTGCAATCTTGAGCTCTATTTTTAAATTTTCGCATGCTAAAGTCTACTACTTTAATAGCAATTCTATTGACAGTTCTGTATAAGAGCCTGAAAGTCAAACCAGAGGCGTAGTGCTACGTTGAAAAATTTGACGTGTTACCAACCAATTAGCAAAAGGTGGCAACCATGCTTTTTTCAGGTTCCGTTTAACGTCGTGTTCGTACGTATTACTAATTAATTACCTACCTACTGTTCATTTGATTTGTTATGAAATTAAGTCATGAATTTTCGTGAACAAAAGGTTATTTCAACTTAGCTCAGCACCCTCTAAAGCATTTCTTTGGATTCCCTAGAAAGGTTCCCATTGTGCGTGTATCACGTTCTACTAAACTTATCTATTGACACATAATCAATACACATACACCCTTGACCTTAGAAAAATCGAGTAATAGAAATTGAAACAAGTACGTGTGGTTAGACCAATCGTTACGTACTTCCGCACTCGGAATAGAAAATCTATTTTTCAGAAATTATGCTCCAGATTCCTGAGAATGGCGCCATAGGGCACGGCAAATTACAGCTTAACCAGTGAACCAGTTGTGCCAAATTGTTGGTAGGTAAATGAGCATTTGTGTCCCCTCGGATAACGGGGCGATCCGAGTTGATCACGATCTACTCGAATTACTTACAAACAAGCTGGTTTGGCTCTGCTAATTCTGTAAAGCCCTTAGAAGCCGTTTCCAAATCTTTAAACCCTGTTGAACGCGGTATGGATGCCTTTGAAACTATTCGAGTTTTAGACGTAGGTATTCGGTTTCGTGCAGGCATCATCGTTACATCGTTACACAAGGTCGTCAGTTGTACCTCTGCTTTGTTGACCTGGAGAAAGCGTTCGACAGTGTGCCTCGTGAGGCTCTCTGGATGGTGCTAGGAAAACTGGGGTGCACGGAGAAGTTTGTGCGCCTCCTGAGACTCCTGCATGACAATATGCAGTGCTGCGTCTCTGTAGACGGTGAACAGTCTGATTTTTTCCCGTCACCTGTGGGGTGAAACAAGGGTGCGTTCTAGCGCCCACACTGTTCGCCTTATACTTTGCGGTAGTAGTCAAGGAGGTCCTAAATACTGTCTCCGAAGGAGTCCGCATCCGCTTCCGCACTGATGGCAGTCTTTTCAATTTGGCTAGACTTAAGGCGCGCACCAAAGTCTCGCATGCACTTATTACTGAAATTATGTATGCCGATGACTTGTGCTTTCTTGCAGAATCCCCAGAAGGCCTACAACAACTGATGACCGTTTTTCACCAAGCATGCTGCAAATTCGGCCTTAAGATTAGTGTCAAAAGACGGAAGTGATGTCCCTGGATACACAAGGTCGTGAGACACTGACAATTAAGCTTGGTGAAGATATGTTGAAACAGGTTGACAAGTTCCGATATCTGGGGAACACTATTACAGCTAAGTGTGACCTTGATGCTGAGATCAATAGCAGAATCAGTGCTGCAGCTGCAGCATTTGGGAAGCTGCGTTCCAAGGTTTTCTGCTCGCACGACCTTAAACTAGCCACAAAAATATCTGTATATATGGCGATTGTACTGCCAAACCTTCTGTACTCTTCCGAGACCTGGTGTGTATCGTCACCACATACGCACTTTGGATCGATTCCACCTCAAATGCCTTCGCACCATCATGAAGATCAGATGGTCCGACCGAGTGCGAAACACCGAAGTTCTAAGACGAGCCAATGTTGGTGGCATTGAAGCCTACTTAATGCGTCGACAGCTTCGGTGGTGCGGTCACGTATCCCGGATGGCGGATGAGCGAGTGGCGAAGCGCATCTTCTATTCTGAGCTAGAGGAGGGCAAGCGAAAGCATGGCGGTCAACTCCTTCGATTTAAAGATGTTCAGAAGAGACACATGAAAAGATGCAATATCGAACCCTCTCAATTTGAGGTTTTGGCAGCACAACGGCCAGAATGGCGCGGTCTTGTAAAGAGGCGAATCCGCGACTTCGAGGAGCAGCGTAAAGCAGACCTTGACGCTAAACGCGATGAACTGAAGGCCCGTCCTCCCGCCGCCATTAACTACAATTATATCAATGGCAAACTCACGTGCCCACACTGTGCACGGGAGTTTACTGCCAAAATAGGCTACAATAGCCACCTACGAGCGCATCAGCGCCGACTTGATTAGGAGTAGAAGTGGTCGCCATGGCCGAAACCGGCCGGAAAGATCATCATCGTTACATTATGCCATTGGTAAAAATCTGTGGTAAATACACTGGGTAATATGTCCTTTTTTGCGGGTAGTATGTTTATTTGATAGAATTTACGACCTTTTACGGCAAATAGGATAAAACGACAAAAGCCCGGTTCTTGTACCTACTGCAGTAGAATAAGGGCGCTACACACCGGGCGCATGCGAGACGTGCACGTAGACACGGCGTCACTACGCGCGTAGAGATGACGTTGTATCGTATGGGATTGTATGAGAGGCTACAAACCGCTCTACGCGCGTGATTACGCCGTGAAGCCTCTACAATCCCATACGATACAACGTCATCTCTACGTGCGTGATGACGTGCACGTCACGCATACGCAACCGGTGTGTTGCGCCCTTTAAGAACAAGGAACCATTAAATTAATTGCGTTCCAAATCACGATCGACCGACCTAGGACGACTCGGAAGCTTGAAGTTAGAACCGAGTTGGATCTTGAAGTTGCGGGTTACACCTTAATACATACATACATAAATCACGACTGTATCCCTTGCGGGATAGGCAGAGCGTTAACGGCCGTAAAGATACCTATAGTCGTTATCGCCACGTCTCACAAAATAGAATATTTTGTAGACTAAATAAACTCGTACAAATTCATCTTGTTAAATTCGGTACATTTTTCAAAGGTACCAATGGTCTTTCCATAATTTCATCAAACATCTGCCGAAGTCGGATATGATTGTTACAAAAATTACCGTTACGCAAGAGCCGAGTACTTAAGTGCCAATTTTCAATTTATCGCACAATCTAAAATACCTTAACTTACATCTAATCTACTTTACCATTCAGCCTTTTATTCATCTATTCTTTCAACGGATCTGTAGTTTGCTATTTATAGTCTCAAAGTTTGGCTAGGTACCCACTTTTTTCTCCAAGGCAATTAAGATTTAACAAAATTATTTATCGCGATATTTAGGGATCTCTATGCGAATTAGGTACTGCGGCAGTCCCGATCATTCGTAGTAGTTCCATTGAATTTAGTTCCATGGAACTACTGTGAAGTTTTTTTTCGCATTAGTAGTACTACTGCCCAAGCATTTGCCATTTTTATTGACTCCCTCTCTTACTTTTGTCAGAAAGGTCGTATGATTTCTGATTAAACACAAAAACATAGTCATTATGGCCTTACCACAAAACGTTTGACGGACTTTGAACGCGAGTTTCAAACATATGTTCATACGAAGAGTAATGCTAAACGCGCGTTCAACGCACGTCATACCGTTTTCTGATTTAGGTATAGGTTTGTAGCTCACTTATCTGATGTGCTAAACCTATGATGCTATTTTACAAAATGGAAAACAAATTATTTTCTAATAAGTATCAAAATAATAAGCCGCGATATATGTATATATCTAATTCTAGGTGGTAGTTGATGAACCCTTAAATGTTTAAGTTTGGTTCGTACTTAACCGTTTTTTATCAATGTTTCATCTATTAGTCGAATTGTAACAAAGCGTTAAAGGAGTTGTAAGTAAGTGAGATACAATGATTTGGCACTTCGTTGGTCGATTAGTGAGCTTACCGCACTGCGCGTTCGGGCTACGGTTCGACGACCACGGTCACTGACTGACTTCCTTAAGTTTTCCCTTATGGGGTAGGCAGAACTTCAAGTGAAAGAGTATCCAACATTTTAGTATGTTGCCTGGCATACCTACGACCTTAAAACCATAAAGAGTTCTTTTTCACAGCAAGAGTTGAAACATATCGCAATCAATTAAGCATAAAAATACAAACATAATGTGTTCTTTAATAATAATTCGTAATTTCAGTATTTTCGGAGATATACCTATATGGATTTAATATATTTTTCGCTCTACGTGTAAGAAAAACCTTAAAATACCCAAACTTAAAACAAAAAGCTCTTTAGTAAACTGATAATGATAACGAATCGGTGTCCCTCTCAAAAGAAGAAGTAATAAATGAACAAAACTGAAATCAGGCACTACCATTTCAATAAGAAAGCTGGGTCGTCAAAAAAATAAACAAGTATTCGAAATTGAAGTGCCCTAGCTTTCAAACAATTTGCGCCCTCAATGTTTCCCATTACATGTCGTAGAAAAAAACTTTACTCAATATTGCACACATTCCGCAACAAAAACATAAAACAAAAAATGAACATAGAAATCAAATAGATAACCAACGTAAAGTTACCTTCTAACCTTTCAAAGTCGAAGATCATTTTGACCTAAGTAAGAGGAATTTTGCAATTTTGGAATGTGAATACTTTTTTGTCTTGGTCTGGACCCAGTTGGTAGTGGTGTTGGCAGTACAGATGCCGAAGGTCGCAGGTTTAAATACTGCCTGCGGTGGAAAATTTTGCAAAGTTTTCAAAAATAAAATGAAGAATAAAATTACAAAGCGAGCTGACAAGTAAAAACGGCATTGAATGTCTAGAAATGACCTATGCACACACGAGAAAAGACCTGAAGGCATAGACCAAAAAAATAAAGAAAAGATATTGTGCTAATCCTAAAATGCGCTTGGGCTACCTCACAGCTGGGCCTACAATTTCGTTGTAATTGGTTAGGATATTGCCATGATTGGAATTCTAATATTCTGTCTGTTCCCGTGCGGTCTCGGAGTGCGTGCCCTGTCATTATTTTACCGTGTCTTCTGGTTCTGACCTTAGTATTAGCAATCGGGGAGTGAACGCCCGTTTACATAGTTTATTTCTTGCTACTGCTGGTTCATTCGCTTTTATCTGCAGGTATTATCTTTGTTGCAACAGCACAGCTTTGCTGCAAAGGATTTTTTCAAAATGTACTCAACCTTATTATAACAGTTGTTCAGATTTATGACAAGAACACGGCCCCTTAAATCAAATGTAACCCTTTTTAAAGTAAAGTTAATCTCAAGTAGGCAAACCTATTTCATGAATCTAAAGCGCCTGCCCAAGTACGGTCTACAAAACTTATTTCTCAATGAAATACACAACTTTTTTTTTCAGTTAAACGTAACGACACAAATTCATCCGGGTTGTCTTGTAAATCTTAGTCACGCTATACAAACGAAAAACTGATATTCAATAGAAACATGAGCTGCAGAGCAACTTATTTTAAAAGAGCTTTAATGAAATGATGAAGGCACACGTAAAGTCGCAAAACTTCTTATGGTTAGATAAAAACAAATACTTATTTTTTCCAAACCATTTCCATCAAACTTACCTATATAAATTGCAGCAGTAGCTCAATCTGTTATCGTAAAGTGGTTAATCGGTATTTACAGGGAAGTCTGAGGGTTAAAAAACTATTTTTATAATTTTGCGAGACCATTACCTATACAAACACGAGACCTCCCACCGAGATTTTTTATTAGACTTTTGTCTTCTTTACAGACGTAGGTGCATTTAACTTTTGTTTAGGAAACGTCCCATCTTAAGCTATTTATTATGTTTTTTAATTTTATTTTGTTAGCTCCCCAGTTGCTGTTTTCCGCTTTGGTTAATCCTGGGTGGCTAAGTCACGACTTGAGGTCTATCATTTCCGTATGGGCTTTGTAAGGGTAAAAATTAGACTATTTCTATAATTATACTTCAAGTAAACTTTTTTTGCGCTAAAATATGATGTACAGAAGATAGATTAGTACGAGTATAATCCTAGTTTTTAACGCAGTGGTAGCGTGTTTGATAAAAAAAAAACATACAGGGAGTAAGAGAAAGGGAATAACAAGCCGAAACAGTGCAAAGTACTCATAAAACTGAACAACTCTTCCAATGAAACATAGATCGGCATGAAAAACAAAATTGATCTCCCATTTTAAAATCGCCGATCAGCTGTTTGATTTACTATGGGAGGTTCAATGTTTTTTCGAATTTTGGCCCATGTTCCATGGGGAAAGTTGTTTAGTTTCATGAGTAGGTACCTTGACTTCCTTTCGGCTTGTTTATACCCTTTTTGTTGCTCCCGGTATAATATATCTTAATACTAGATCTATACACGATTGCAACACGATTTTGTATTCAACGAAACGTGTTGCGCCGACCCCAAGTAATTGGGATAAGAGCAGGAAGATGATGATGATGATCACTAGATCTATGACACGCTTTGCATGAACTTTTATCCTGCATATTCTATATGCTTTCTTTACCATATCATTGTACATAATATTTAATTTTATACATGCAGGATTATATTATACATATTTTAGACATGCGTGTCAGGTGTCATAGTTACTTAAATTGACGTTTGAGTAAGAAGATACAATATAAGTGACATCAATAAGTCACAATAAATAAAAGAAATAGGAATAGGTACCTACATATTTTCTACTATCCGGTAAGCGATATTTCTGATTGCTTACTTCCTATAGTAATTTACCGATACCGATACCAAGATACCGTGAATCACTTTTCGTGGCCCTATTTCGTGAAGATTTGTGGTCTATGAACAGTTAACTAAAATCGATTTTACTTACTGATATCCCATTCTTTTGTTTCAGATTAGTCATCCTGTGCAGTTTTTTATTAGTAACACAGGTGAGTGTCCGAAAATAATAAATTGTTTTACTGTAATACGTAATAGTCTAAAGCAATTTCATAAATTCTTGTAACAATTGAATTATGTAAGTAACGGGAATATTTTTTTGTTTGAATTGATCTCTTGGTCAATATAAAATGACTGAATATATAAACGACGAAATTCTGAGTCTGATTTCTCATACGTCGCACAAGTAGGTACCTTTAATTCAGAACCATGCACATATCACACCTATTTCCCATGCGTAGTAGGTGAAAATACGGTCATTGAGAGCCGTTTCAAAAAAATCGTGATCCCTTTTACTATAGTATAGAGACAGGCTGTCAAAATTTTAATACACATGAAGCCCTCGTAATAACACTTGTCTATCATTTAAAAACGTAAAATTTTCTATCAGTATTTTAGTTACTATCTTATTTATCTGAAAAACTGTATATTATAGGAACAATCTCTACTTACCTGGAGAAATAAAGTCCATTTAACTGATTTATAACTTTTTCCAGCGATCACAAGCAGCAGTACGCCAGCAGAAGATCATAGAGAAGATTACAGAAGACACATCAGCAGAAGCAGACTCGTCCACTGAGATCACCGTAGTGTCGGTAGCCACTTCATCATCAGCTGAGCTCCACGAGGGTTCCGGAGACGACCCGCCTGATCCCTCACCACCTATCAATAAGGTAAGAGATCATAGAGAAGATCAAATAAGACACATTATCAGAAGCAGACTCGTCCACTGAGATAACGGTGGTGTCTGTAGCCACTTCATCATCAGCTGAGCTCCATGAGGGTTCCGGAGACGACCCGCCAGATCCCTCACCACCTATAATAAGGTAAGAGATCAAAGAGTAGGTCACAGAAAACTTTAGAGTAATATACTAGGTGTTACAAAACAACCAATATAGCTGAAAGGAGGTCAAGGTACTCATGAAACTGAACAACTTTTCCCATGGAACATGGGTCGAAATATGAAATAAAAATTTGGACTTCCCATACAAAACGAACTCACTTTGTATGGGAGATTTATTGGTTGTTTTGTAACACGTTGTATAAGCAAGCTAAGAAGTAGGTTCGTCCACTGAGATCACGGTGGTGTCTGTAGCTACTTCATCATCAGCCGAGCTCAACGAGGGTTCCGGAGACGACCCACCTGATCCCTCACCACCTATCAATAAGGTAAGAGATCATAGAGAAGATCACAGAAGACCTTAGAGTATATATAAGCAAGTTCTTCTTCTTTTCGTGTGGGACACCGAGTCGTTCAACGACCCGATGAACCCTGGTGTCAGAGTTTTTCAACCGCCTACTGCAAGTAGCAGGCCTCTGACATGGTAAGAGATCATAGAGAAGATTACAGAAGGCACATCTGCAGAAGCAAACTCGTCCACTGAGATCACGGTGGTGTCTGTAGCCACTTCATCATCAGCTGAGCTCCACGAGGGCTCCGGAGACGACCCGCCTGATCCCTCACCACCTATCAATAAGGTAAGAGATCATAGAGAAGATTACAGAAGACACATCATCAGAAGCAGACTCGTCCACTGAGATCACTGTGGTGTCTGTAGCCACTTCATCATCAGCCGAGCTCCACGAGGGTTCCGGAGATGACCCGCCTGATCCCTCACCACCAATTAATAAGGTAAAAGACCATAAAGAAGATCACAGAAGACACATCAGATACCAAAGACTTAGAACGCATAAAAGAATAATTTGAGATGCCCCCAAAATAAACGAAATTGCGGCTTGGATAGTTCAAGTACCTAGCTGAGTCAAAATGAGCCGTAAACTGACTCACCACCCACAAATAAGGTAAGGGATCATAGAGAAGCTTACAGAAGACACATCATCAGAAGCAGACTCGTCCACTGAGATAACGGTGGTGTCTGTAGCCACTTCATCATCAGCCGAGCTCCACGAGGGTTCCAGAGACGACCCACCTGATCCCTCACCACCTATCAATAAGGTAAGACATCATAGGGAAGATCACAGAAGACACATCGTCAGAAGCAGATTCGTCCACTGAGATCACGGTGGTGTCTGTAGCCACTTCAGCATCAGCTGAACTCCACGAGGGTTCCGGAGACGACCCTCCTGATCCTTTTCCGCCTATTAATAAGGTAAAAGGCAAGAGATAAAGAGAAGATTACAGAAGACACACAATCTTAGAAGCAGCCTCCTCAAACCGGTTGATATAAACCGTAGGTACTTGTATGAAAATAAGGTGGAAATTTAAATTCTTACGTGTAGTTCTATTCTAAAAGGCAACATCATAATTCACAATATACTAGGTATAATACCTGCATTTTATTTTATTCCTCGAAAAGCGTCATCCCGAGTTCAATCCATGCAAATTCTGACAATTTAACAGCACGTGGATTACTGTGTAGAATAGAAACATACTTTCTCTAACTGTAGCTGTATTGGCGTAGTACTTTTTGTGTAACTACAATAAATATAAGGTCCTATTAAATTCACGGCAAATATTTTAGGGGCAGATCAAATAAAATATAAGCATGTACTAGGCAAATTTTTAAAGAAATCCACACGCTAGTTTTCGAGAAAACTGCATTTAGCTAAAAAAAAAAACGAAACGCAAAAAGTGCACCCTGTTTGTCCTAAAAACACACACATCGATGAATTTAAATTACGCGCCAAACGCGCCGTGCTGTGATTGGTTGGTTGTTAGTGTGCGTGCCGTGTAAGTGAATCCTGTTTACGTGGCGGAACGTAAGTCGGGTCAGTCAAAGGGTGTTCAAATAATTAATTAAAAAGTTTGTTTGAAAATGAAAAAAAAAATCTAGCGTGTAGATTTTTTTAAAAATGCCTTAGATGTTTTTCTTATACATATTTAATAGGACCTTATATAAACAGACTAATTAGAGACAATTTAATCTTTGTTACAGAATCTGAATGAGACGAGGGAAGCGCTCAAAACAGACGGCAGCGAGCAGGATCCGGTGAGTGAAGATCTTGACTAAAAACCATACAGGGTCAATTTCCGATAAATAAAGACACCTTCCGAAAAAGAAAAGTAAACTTTCGTAAAACATATGCAGTATGCACAAATGACAATTCTCATACATACAAAGGGCGTGCGCTGCGTGACGCGTATTGTCCGCGCGGACCCGCAATGCGAAGACTCGTGCGAATTTCACTTACTACATCTGCACCGCTTGAAGTAAAGTAAATTTCGCACGCGAACCGGTACGTGCATACGCAGCACACGGCCTGAAGCGACTCGTGACAGATTATTAAGTAATAGTTCTATGCACGCGCACCATAAAATATATACATAAGTAAATAATACGTAACAAACAGAATAAGAATTACTTGTAGGTCTTAAGTAGGTAAAAATTATAACATATATTACGCCCGTTGAAATAATACATTACTTCATTATCATAATCACCTATTTACCCAGCAGAGCGTGCCATGTTATGGGCATGTGCCCGACTGACCATTTTCATTTCACTTTCGTATGATACACGACCTTGAGATGTTACGATGTTAGCCATGCTAGGGTAGATGCACTGCACCTATCGTCACAAAATAGAGAATTTACAGAAGGACAGCTCGCTTTTTAACCGACGAAAAAAAACGGAGGAGGTTCTCAATTCATCCCGAACTTTTATTATTTTTATTTTTTTTATTTTTTATGTATGTTCACCGATTACTCAGAGACGCCTGGACCGATTTGAAAAAAATTTTTTTTGTTTGAAAGGGTACACTGTCCAGGTGGTCCCATAGTCATCAGGTCAGGATCTGATAGAAGGATCTTGAGAAATTAACAAATTCTTCATATTTTGCGACACGTTTGAAGCAAAATGTACTTGTGTTTACATACACTACTGACGTCTGCTCGTTGTTGACTATCTGCCAAACATCTGCTAAAGATGTACATCAAAAAAGGAGGTTGCTTTTATATTAGTCATGTACGTTTAAGTATTTCATGCAGTTTCTTTGTGCGCTTTAAACTCCTTTGAAACAGTAAGGTTGAATGTAAACAAACTTGAAGAGTAACCACTAAAAATTATAAAATAAAAACTTTTTAGCAAAAAATATCACCGCCGAAAACTGAAAAGCATAAAATAATAACTATTGTTACTCTATGTACCTACCTAAGTAATATTTTTTTGGAAATATTATCTACCATAATGGAACTTAGTAATTTTGAGTCGGCGTCATGCCAATGAAAAGTGAATATTTGCAAAAAGGAGACAGGGCGGCGGCAGTATGGGACTTGGGCTATGACGATATATCGAGAATGTTACGATATTTAGGTTCGATGTCTTATTTATGCCTTTGTGTAAAACCGCATCAAAATCAATTCAGTGAGTATTGAGAAAATCGCTTGTGAACTTTTGTTTTCTTCATGGATCTATGGTGCATTAGTAGGGTTTTCGAATACCCGACCAATTTAGATACCCGGGTATTACTATTTGAAGTAAAAATGCTTAGGTAATTGAGAAACAAAGATTTGAAAGCAAGCTCTATTTTAAGGCTACCTTTCAGATAAAAGATTAGAAAAGCACCTAACATTCAGGTTAAATAAAATGGGAATAATTTATTAGTTTAATACAAACAAAATAGGTGCATAAATACCTCTACATTAATCAGTCTCATTTTTCATCACTTTCGGTTTCATTCGCTTCTAACAGTTTTCACGTGATAATGAGATATTTATCGGTGGTAAAAAGTATCTACCCTAATATTACTCCATGATAAGTAGGTAAAATAACTTTTAAAAGGTGAAAGAATTCTTGTAATTGTACACGTAGTATTTAAGTAAATTCTTTACAAAACTGCAAAGATGCCTATAGAAAATAATACAAATAATTTCTTCATAAAATTATTATGGAATTCTAGATAGATACACAAGCCCGCATGAGCTTACAGATGTATAAAATCAGCTTGTAAAAACAAATAATACTCTTGAACGTATAACAATATCCTTTAATCTTTTCTCTCTTTTGTTTGTATTAAATCAGTCTATCTATCTCTTTTTCTCGGATACCCGGGTGTGCCCGTCGTTTGTACCCGGGTACCAAAAGTCTGAAATACCCGGGTATACCCGGACCCGGGTACCCGGGTAGAAAACCCTAGTGCATAGCGAGTTAGCAAGGGATAATGAGCTATCATTTTTTGAATTATCATGGCTGATTTTTATTTTCTTAACACATTGTATAAAGAAAAAGTGTCATAATTATTCTAACTAGGGTGACCATGTTTCACGTGACGTCAAGGAATACATATTTTTATTCCCAAAACTGCCAGATTTGATTTATATTTCCTCTTGAACAATGTATAGATTAGAGGTCACATAATTATCGTAACTAGGGTGAACACTTTTCTATTGAATCCAGGAAAAAATATTTAAGAGAACTCGGAACTACCGGGTATGATTTTTTTTTTTAAACATGTATAGATAAAAAGTCACCTATTTTTTCTAAGGTGACCACATTTGTATTGAATAAAAGAAAAAAAATATTGTTTTTCTCGGTAGGGTCAGATTTTCATTTTCTCTTAAACATATGTAGTTAATAATTACTTTTTCTCCAATTTGCTCGGAAATAGCTTCATTACTTTAAAAAAAGAATACGTCAATGGGTTCATTTATGTTGTCAAGGCGCAGAGGACTGTAATAAAAATTGCCGGACTAGGCCGGTAATAAAAGGGTTCTTAAACTTCGCACTTTCGTGATTAGGTGTTTTATAGAACACAATTTGTTTAAAGTTTGAAGGCTGAGTGTGAATTTCCCGCGCATTCTTTATAAAACGGAACGTAAGCAAAACCAGCGCCAACGCTTTGCGAACTTTAAAAGTTTACAAAGTGTCAATTTTATCACGATTTAAATATTTGTTTCCTTGCAAATTGGAGAAAAGCACTATACAAACCTCGGCCGAAATAACAATTTCTGGTCTCGTTTACTTTAGAAGGCCTCGACTTCGTCTCGGCCTTCCAATGCCACTCGACCAGACATTGCTATATACTCGGCCTGTGACGTAATGTACTATTTCTCCAATTTGCTCGGAAATTGCTTCATTACTTTAAAAAAAAGAATACGTCAATGGGCTCATTTATGTTGTCAAGGCGCAGAGGACTGTAATAGAAATTGCCGGACTAGGCCGGTAATAAAAGGGTTCTTAAACTTCACACTTTCGTGATTAGGTGTTTTATGGAACACAATTTGTTTGAAGTATGAAGGCTGAATGTGAATTTCCCGCGCATTCTTTATGAAACGGAACGTAAGTAAAACCAGCGCCAACGCTTTGCGAACTTTAAAAGTTACAAAGCGTCAATTTTATCACGATTTAAATATTTGTTTCCTTGCAAATTGGAGAAAAGCACTATACAAACCTCGGCCGAAATAACAATTTCTGGTCTCGTTTACTTTAGAAGGCCTCGACTTCGTCTCGGCCTTCCAATGCCACTCGGCCTGTGACGTAATGTACTATAACGGGTCTTATCGCGATAGTTTTTTAGGTAAATAAGCGATTTACCTGGACACTCGACGTTTCAGTCTGCTCGCGACCACGACTGGTGCAACCCAGTTGAAACGTCGAGTGTCCAGGTAAATCGCTTATTTACTTAAAAAACTATCGCGATAAGACCCGTTAAAGTAATTATTATGTGTGAAAGTAATCGCGAGTGCTTTAAAAGTTATATGTGTAGTTAAGATGTTACCTATCCTTACAAGAGCGACCACGTTTGTATTGAGTCAAAGAAAATACATTTTTATTTTTTCCTCAAAACTGCCGGGTTTGATTTTTGTTTTCTCTTACGCATGTATAGCTAATAGGTCACCTATTCTTATTAGGGTGACCACGTTTGTATTGAGTCAAAGGAAAAATATTTTTATTTTTTTTCTCAAATCTGCCGGGTTACATTTTTGTTTTCTCTTAAGCATGTATAGCTATTAGGTCACCTATTCTAACTAGGGTAACCACGTTTGTATTGAGTCAAAGGAAAAATATTTTTATTTTTTTTCTCAAATCTGCCGGGTTAGATTTTTGTTTTCTCTTAAGCATGTATAGCTATTAGGTCACCTATTCTAACTAGGGTAACCACGTTTGTATTGAGTCAAAGAAAGAATATTTTTATTTTTTTTCTCAAATCTGCCGGGTTAGATTTTTGTTTTCTCTTACGCATGTATAGTTATTACATCACCTATTCTAACTAGGGTGACCACGTTTGTATTGAGTCAAAGAAAAAATATTTTTATATTTTTATATTTTTTCTCATATCTGCCGGGTTAGATTTTTGTTTTCTCTTACGCATGTATAGCTAATAGGTCACCTATTCTAACTAGGGTGACCACGTTTGTATTGAATCAAAGGAAAAAAAGTTAGGCCGTATTCTAATGAATAATGTTTTTGAGATTTTTCTCGAAATTACCGTGGCAGATTTTTATTTTATTGTAATCATGTATAAAGGATAAGGGTGACCATGTTTGTAAAAAATCAATGACTACAAAAAAAATTTTTTTTTCCGCGACTCTCCCGGGACGAATTTTTTTTTAAATTCTTAATATTTAAAATGATGAGGTTACATAACATAACTACAGTGACCACGTTTGTATTGAATCAAAGGAACTCAAATTATTGCCATAGCCCAACTTCGCCCAGTCGCCTTTTAGACGCCGACTCAAGTTCCGATATGGTAGATAATATTTCCAAAAATATTACTTAGGTAGGTACACTCGCGATCATAAGAGCATACCTACCGTAAGGTTCATAATCCTGTGAAGTAGCTCATGTTCCTCAACCGTGGTAGTTCGTAAAATGTAAATGAGATGGCATTAGTTCCATTAATACTGTCAGCAGCAACAAAATACAAATTCCATTTGTCAATCACTACAGGTTTTCTATCATTACTCTACTCACTATTTCACATGTCACTTCAATGACTGCGTGGTGTAACGGTTATACACAGTGCCTTCTGAGCGCGTATAACTGGGTTCAAATCCTTACACTGTATACAACTATTTTAAGCTATTTAAAATAGTTTTTTTTTTTATTTTAAATGGATAATTTAATATATTTTTATTAATAAATAAAAATAAGTAATATTTTATAAATGACTAATAAAACATAATGTCTACTTTCTTAAGAAATTTATTTTCTTATAATGAAAACAAAACAGAGATACTGATTATTTTTTTCTTATTATCCTAAGTAATATTAAATAATAACAAAATCCAGTTATAAATATATATTTTTCGATAGCAGGTTAACGCTTAAGTATTCGTTTTCAATAATATTTGAAAAGAGGATTGAAACGTAACCTGCTTTTCTTAGCAACAGCAAATTAAGGTTCCTACACACTGTGCTGACGGAAGATCCAAAGCATTTTTAATAACAATACGATACGAGTAACAAATGAGCGATAGACGGCAGCACGGGCGCCTCGCGCAAAGGTGTTATGCGCTTTATAACTTGGCCGTCAGTATAGTGTGCAGGAAGCTTTATATTATAGAAATAAATAAACATACAAAATTTATCTTAGTATGCAATAAAGTAATATCTGTTTATAATAAATGCCCGAAAAACTTTAAAATTAATAAACCGTTGGGTAATTACGCCTTGCATTCATTGATAAAACCAGTTATTTATTAATATTGAAATCACAAATATTTCCCTGTCTTCAATATTTCTTCTGTCTTCTTATTTCTCTTATAACATCTTGAGACCTTCAAGTTCCATAAGTTTTCGTTGTGATTTATAACCAGTGGTCAAAGCTACTAAATCATTTTCACGTCAACTCCTTGACGACCTATGATTGGTGAATATGACGCCTTCAGTGCAACTGGATATTATTAAAAGCACTAAATTCTCCCAGGCAATGATCACCAAAGCATACAGCGATATATTTTGTGGGGTTTTGGAACTTAGACTTATAGTTTCATAGTGTCGATCTAAAACAAAATGTTTGTTAAAATTTAACCGTTTGTTATACTACTTATTGATTCGAAACAAAAATTAAACTGTATTCACTTCACTTACCGTTATTCTTAGCATTTAGATATTTCCGAACAATGTTTATATTTGCTGTGAAATGCAACTATTTCTTATTGTCAAGAAGCACTGATATTGCACAAATAATTCGTTATTGTAAACAACCAACGTTGTTAGATTATAAACACAACCAAATGATTCTTACAATGTCTTTATACACCAAAATAATAAATAATAAATTTGAGCTCGAACCGTATGATAATTATACTATACTACCCTCTTTTAGCTCTACCTACGGTCATATTTTGCAAGACTTACGGCAGTGCTGACGATGAATCGGCTTATTATATTGACTTTTTCAACATGAGTCACTAAACAGACATAGCCCAGCGGTTATAGGCTGACGCTTTTAATCTGGTGAGGTCTGGGTTCGTATCTTACCTGGACCACTGCTTTTTATGATTGGCAAAATCAAAACCATAACGAAAACGTGTTGTGTGAGATACCAAATTGTTAACCGTACTAAAATTTGCCATATTAAGTATCTCCGGGTGAACGGTTAGAATAAATAAGAACTTATTTTTTTCAATTGGGATCTGATTGCAGCGCCATCTAGAGATATAATTAGTATCAAGATGTGTCTATGCAGTTACAGAGGTGATACTATTAATAACAGCAAGATGGCGTTAAATTTCTTGCCATAGAACTAAAAATCCCAACTAGGTATGCTCTTTTGGCCCCGACTGTACATAGAGTAACAATAGTTATTATTTTATGCTTTTCAGCTTTCGGCGGTGATATTTTTTGCTAAAAAGTTTTTTTTCCTGATCATTTATACCTACCTACACTCTAGGGTTGCTACTTTTTCTTGCTGATCTTATAAATATACGGTACCTGGATTAAACTTACTTACGAACATTACTTATATCAAACTTACACTACGAAACGCTTTACAAAAATATTTTCTCACAAGAGTTGTCATTTAGCCGTCTACTCGCACCGAAGGCTGTCAGAACACTCGTTTCTAGCCGGTTCGAAACGGTTCGAGATCGCGCGTACTGAGTGTAGCGACGTTTTCTTGTAGCCGTCTCTCTATACTGGGCCCCCGCCAATACTTACTTTGTGCTACCGTGGCCAACAAAGGCCCATCTCAAGCCGGTAATGTTGCATTCTTCCTTTTTAATGGCAGTTGTAACGACTAGGCGTTTACCTTAATTTAAATAATGTTGGTCTTGCTTAGGTTCATTTAGAAGCTTCAGAAAATTTAGGCTCTGTAACTTGCTTCGCCACAATAATCTGTGTTCATTAAGTTGTTAATAAAATTACTACAGAGCCACATATCTGAAAAAAAATCACTGAACATAACCAAAAATGTTGCTATAGCGACTAGTACACACTGTAAAATAGTTTCAACTGCAGTGCACAACAACCTACATTAGTATTGAGCACATCGCATATTCTTTTTACCTTTTGGAAGGGTTCCATACGGCCACAATCGATCACTATTTGCATGCACTTTGTATTAAAATCTGCATTCGTGACGGACCACTGACCCAAAAAATATGCTGTTGTCACTACAATTATTGATAAATGGGTGAAAGGTTTAAAGTAATGGGCTCCAATTTCATGCTAGTTCAAAACTATTGAGCCGGAGATAGAAAAAAGCTAAAAAACAGCTTAGAAATCGACGTTTCAGTCTACTAAGTAGGTATGTAAATTTAGCAAAATTGGACACAGAATAGCACGAAATGTTTAATATCAAAGCTTTCCGGTCAATATCGATTAGAAATGCCATAAGTTTTGTTTGAGATGTAGAGACCCATATTCTTTTTTATAAAAGTGAAACTCTGTGAACTTTGTAAGAATTGTATGAATAAAATATATAGGTAGTATTCGATACCAGTAGCAAAACCAATCGATTTGAATTCTACAACTAACAGTTTGCCTACTTTTTACGATGATAAAACTAAAAGAAAGTAAGAAGTAACATACCGTACGCAAAAGAGTCATCACATCATGATATTGTTTCGTGTCAAGTCGACACGAAATAGTTTTTTATATCAGCGATAATTATTCACTTCTGGACATAGGCATCCCCCTATCGGAGGGTATTTCCGACACACCGCGCTTGGCAGGTGGATTTGCAGTGCAAGATATTGCATTTACAGGGTACGCTGCTGCCCATTCATGGATGATTATTCTCGTAGTCGCTTTTTACGACACTCACGGCTAGAATTTGGGTGATGTTATTCTAAGACGGCACCACACGGCACTTCTTATTTAACAACCATGTCTAAGTCATATAACAGCCATGTTTTATCCCATCGTATGTTAGAGACCTTACTCGAACAGGAAAGCGCAAGTGAAACCTAGGAAACATATCGGTCTGTTTCACGGATGACCGCCCGCATTTACGCAGGTCCGCCCGCCGCCTGCTGCGCGGTTACTCAACGCACTCGACAATACCATGTGTGTACACTCCGCTAGAATATAATGGTGCATATAGATTTTTTCTTATTCTTTTACTAGCATAGTAACATACACATCACCCATAATATTGGGGGTAGGCTGACTGAGCGTTAAAGGCTGTAAAAATACTCGAAGTTAGGCGCGCATTTAGACAGTGTTCAAATTAATTTTACATACGATTTGACGTTGTCAAGCGACTTAAACCAAGTCTACCTTTTTTTGTAATAACACGGACTGTATTTATAGGTGGCCAATGTTGATATTTGATATTATATGTAGGTTCTATAGGTTGTACGTGGCGACGTTTGACAAAAAGGTACTTGATATTACAAAATAATGACTCTATAGATTATAATGTACCTACCTATCTCGATAGATATAATCCATCAAAATATTGTAGAAAATACCCACCCATAAGTATTTTCTAGCATTATTTGTAATTTTACGGTAACATTATATTTTGAACTAAAGCAATCAGGAAATTGTACTTACCTGTTATTAAAGTTAAGTCATTTTTGTAATGGATACTTTTCTCACTTACAGTTGCGTTTATATTGCGTAACAAATAAAAGTCCCATATAGAAGCAGTAAAATAACGGGAACTGTATTTGAAAAATTGCAGTTTAAATAAATAACGGTGACAGAGTTTATAAAGCATGATACCCATTCTTTTACTCATACAAAAGACATCAACGCGTTCAATAATGTATCAGCGTCACATCATCCATATTTTTTCTCTATTCCCTGTATAAAAAATTAGATTTCAAAGGTGAATACATAATTCAAGTACATAAGAGTGCCTACATACCGTAGTGAAATACTGCTCGCATGTATACGTACTATATCCCTCCATACATATTGCCAACCTTCACAGATGAGACGATACTTGGCGTAAACGCCTAATCACCTTAATGTTGACATTTAAGTGATTTTTCCACTGCATAAATGGAATCATAATCTTAATAATTTTTTATTTATTGAAATGACGATAATAATGTAGGATTGCTTATCACACTGAATTACAAGATAGTAAGTAAGTAGGTACGATTTCGTTGGATGAAATTTTTACTCGGATAGGTTATTATCAATTACGTGGACCTAACCTACCTACACACAAGTATTATATCTCACGAACTGTACAAAATGAGAGGTCAATCTTTTGCAATATCAGTAGGCCAGTAGTCCGTTGCAAGGGAATGCTGGGCCCCATCTGATAAGAACCTTCGCATCCGCTAAGAAGACTCCAATACAATGTTCCGAATTATCACGCTACTTAGTTTTCTTTTGTAGTCACTGTGTAAATACTACATACCTACTTACTATAAAATAGAAATGTTACTACATTAGCTATGCCATTACTGAAATTACCCTACTAAATTGAACATAAAGCTACATATAGATTGAAGTTACCGAATTTAGTTCATTATCTATTATGTTAGTTTCATTCATGCTCGTACCTTTTGCCTTCTTAAATATGGTACGTACTGTAGTTTTAGGAAAATTGCCCTATGTCACTCTATGAAGGTAAGGTGATATGGTGTTTTCACCGTAGGTAATCTCCATCCATATGTATCCGTCTACGTTGCCAGGTCGCCCTAGGCCATCTGATACTTTTTATATGGTTTTCAATTTTGTAAACAGCATAATATTTCAGAAAAATTGATGGCTATTTGTAGAGGGCGCAATTTTACAAAGATTTTGGAACCAATTATTGGCTTTTACACAGTTTAGGGAAAAAACGTCAAAGCTAACTCTCGGCTCTTACACAGAAGGGTAGCAAAATTTTCAAAAAAACATGAACTTATGTTCAAACTGTCGCTATAGTAAGAACCTCCTTATCAGATAGCACTAAGTACGTGTAAAGCTTCACAACAAAGCATCACACTACTGTTACACAAGTAATTTTTTGTGGGAATGGTGCCCAAGTTCAACACCAACAACTTTTCTCGGAAAAAGTGTAAATAGTTTGCGAGAAGTTATTCTTATTCTCACGAGCCTTCTAGTCGTCTGTACATGAAGGACTCTACGATAGAACCGTTAAAAATAAAATTAAAGAAACACTTTAATACCTTTTCCTTTTCCCAAAGGTAAATCGGTAATTTTAGTAAAAGTATTTAGGTCAGTGCGAGGACTATGGGATTGATAGATTGACCGTTTAAAATGCTATAAATAGCGTACGACAAAACTCTGAGGTGTAGCACGAAAGCAAGATTGAAACGGCGCGATCAAACCATGAAACTTAACAATTTTTTCCAGGAAACATATGTTAGGCTTCTTCTTTTCGAGTGAATGTTTGAGTTTCCATAGAAAATTTGCCAGCTCATTTTACTTAAGATGCAGAATTATTTTTTCGTTTTCCACCAATGGCTTCATACGCAAAGTTGTAAATTTTCATGTTTGCAAAGTTTTCAGTACACTATCTTTCACACTTATTAAATTCAAATGACGAACATGTTAAATTCTGTTTACACATGACAGTGCGCGCGCGCATGCAATAAAACATATGATAGCGATCTGACCCCGTCGCCACGTGCTTCTGTTAGTCGCCTCACTTTGCCACTTGTAATTATACCATCTGAACCAACTGTCTGCCCTGAAAACACTGTTCTGTGTCCCTTTTAATAACAACACATACGTAATTAAAATAAATAACAAAATTGATACATAAAAGCTGTTTCTTAGTTGTAATACAGAGGTATCAATATAGTACAGTAAATTACGAATACTTTAATTGATTCTAATATTTTTCCAACCTCTTTTGCGTTTAGCTTAGGCATTAGGCATCAAGCAATTTGGATCTTTACATCAGTCAGTCGGACTAAAAAGGTAAGTATTTTACTAAGAAATTGTGGGTAGATAAGTACATTCACTCAACAACAAGAGAAGGTAAAATAGTGAATTACTTAGCTGTCCTCAAAATATACAATGATTCAATTCACATTCATAAAAACTTTAAATTATCCAAATCTGACTTACTTAAAAGTTAAATAAATAACTATGTGAAAGTATTCTGTACGTGTTTATTTGTTTAGGTTTTTTGTAATTTAATGGAATGATTGAAAACAATTTGTTGAAATAGTGTGAAGGTTGTGTTTGCCTTACTGGTCTAATTTTGGATCACGCTATGGCTGGTTATAGAATTTTTAGCTACGACAGATTCTATCCTACTAAGCGATGATGTGATGGATAATACATGTACCTATTCTTATCAAACATCTTTGATAACGTAGATATGGCATTTAACATGCATTAGATAGAGTAGAGAAAGAGAGAAAGACGGTTGGAGTCTTGGGGTTATTTTATTTTTAAGGAGTTTGATACTTTTTGGAACAAGTCTTAATGCTACGGACTAGCAGGCGTAATGCGTTAAAACAATCAGAAGAGTCACCAAAGGTCCAAGGCCTCGAAAACTCTATCGACGTAATTACAGATGAACGCTAAAGTGGCTTTACAAGAAAGAACTTTTCGTCAAAAACCCTGAGAATAAAAGCGCCCACTGAAATGATATTTTTTTGGCATACAGTTAGTTATATTATATGCACTATTAAAGTATTAGCACCATTTTGGCAAGAGCTTTGCGGTGTGCGTAACGCGGTTAAACCTCACTGTCGCTTGATAGAATAAGACCCCAGCAGCGTGCGAACTGTCCTGACATACTTTAGGCCCCAACTTACTAACCGACAGCGTTTTTTTTCCCCGACTCGTGACTCTGAAATGGTGCATTACCGAGGCCGACCAACGGATTCAAATATTTGTTTTGAGTGTTTTGTGATAAAGGTAATGGACGCAATCTCGGCAATTATGTTGGTTTTAGATTATAAGGTTGGGGATTGTGATCGTGGTAGCTGACTCAGATAGGGAAAAACGTTTCAAGAGCGCTACTTTACTAGTTCCTGAAGCTACTACATACTAAACAAGATCACATATGATGGCATGACACAGTACCGTAAAATCGTAACCTTCTTTTTAGGGCATTCATGTTTAGAACAGTCCAGCTTGAAATCAAGGTCCTCTCGCGTCATGCAAGTTGCAAGTCAAGAAAGGGACCCGAAATGGCAATTTTTGTTTGCATCTTTTTCATATCACATGATATTTTGAGCAAGATGTCAACAATAATGTTGCCATTTAGGGTCCCCTTCTTCTATGAATCAGATATCAACGCACGTCGTGTTTGCTGTACCTACCCCACGCAAGAAGGTGGCGCAATACATAGATAGCCTTAAGATACCACCACACCGCCGCGGCATAACAACGTCCTTCCGGCAGCGACTTACGCGGTACAACGTGCCTCCGCTCATTATGCTACAACTCATTTACAAATTAGCAATGACCGTAAAGTTGGGATTCTTCCGGGGATGGAAGGCTTCAAGGATTTTAGGGTGAGGTACTGCAAAAGTTTTTGTGGGGCATTGTATTGTTTTTGAAATCATAAAGGCTTACTCATACTTCCTCAGCTAATACTTGTACATATTTACTGAGTTGTATGTTAGTTTTATAGTGTTGTGTTTTATTTTCACATTTAAATTTCACACTTAAACATCTAAAAGACTTGTAGGTATGTCCGGAATCACTGCGTCTCATCGATTAAACATAAAGATCCTCAATTTTAAATTCTCATAGGTATATTAGGGTTTAAATGCACTCACAGTGCTATATTATTCTCATAAATTGAAAATAAGAAAATTGAAAAATTCATCAGCGCCCGCGGGACTTGAACCTGAAATGACGACCATCAAGAGGTTGAAAAAATTCTCAAGTACCCCCTCATTTCAGGTGGTGTTTCTATCAGACAAGAACAGCTACATCCCAGTCAGCATAAAGCCGCGGTCACCGACAGCAGCAGAAGCGGCGTGGGGTCGTGAGCCACCGGCTTGGGAACGCGAGTACCGGCGGCACCGCACCAACGGCAGCCGCGTGCAGTGTGAGTAGACCTTAATGAATCATGACCAGCTACATGCCGGTGAGCTGCGGAGGCGGCGTGAGATCGGGAGCCACTGGCTACGGTAGCAGTGAGTAGACTTTAATGAATCATGAACAGCTACATACCTGTTAGTATAAAGCCGCGGTCGCCGACGGCTGCGGAGGCATCGTGGGGCCGGGAGCCGCCGGCTTGGGAACGCGAGTACCGACGGCACCGCACCAACGGCAGCCGCGTGCAGTGTGAGTAGATCTTAATGAATGATGGATAGCTATATCCCGGTTAGTATAAAGCCGCGGTCACCGACGGCTGCGGAGGCGGCATGGGGCCGCGAGCCGCCGGCCTGGGAACGCGAGTACCGACGGCACCGCACCAACGGTAGCCGCGTGCAGTGTGAGTAGACCTCAATGTGCCAAGAACTGCTTTATCCCTAATATCTAGGATCCTATACAAAAAGCTAGACATGCGTTTAACGCGCGCCAAGCTTTTGCTGTGCTAAGGCCCCTATATCCTTTTCGGGGTAGGCAGAGCGTAAATTACTGAAAAATACGGCCATTTAGGTACACCACGCCGGACAAAAGTTTGAGAGACATTCAGAGACCGTGTATCACCGCGACAGCGGTTTCTTATGAGACCTACGGGAAAGATATTGGATGATGCTATTCTAAGCAATTATACATTCACGCACTAAAAGAACAAAATTTCCTAATCGTACAAATCTTAGCATTTTACGAGTTTAATCTGTGTAGATCTTTGCAACACATCATCCGAATCCCCATTCACGATAACTAGTATAATAACAAGTAGCTACATAGTAGTGTTGTAACACGACAAATTGTGATGTTATCGATAGCAGTGCGTGCGTACCTTATAGTTGCTCCACTCGTAAAGTAGGTACGTCAGTTGGTAGAGCGTAGAATGCTTTACCAAAGTCTCAGGTTCAATTTCAGACCACAACATATAACTAAATATCTTCTACGTTGTCAAAATGATCGTTTGAGTAAATAAGGCTTCAAGACAAATTAAAAACCACTTCCTCTTTTTGAATTTCGTCGACTAAAAGTAGAGTTTCAAAAACATAGCTTATTAACTACTCAAATTAACCAATATTCTAAGGGGTGAAATAGGTAAACTATGAACTTTCCCTCAAGAAAAGTAAAGAGGTAAAAAATCTATACCTCTATTATGGATTTTCCGAACAAAATATACCAAAGCTTTTTTCTGGTGTCTATCCCTAATCCTTTTAAAAGATTTTAATAACTTTTTACACCCTGTATACATACTCCATGTAAGTAGATTGAAGATGGAATTCGGAATAATTGTTTTGTAAAAGAATGGCTTGCATTGGAGTAGACCTTGACCGAATGATGCGGTCTACTGAACCTACGTACGTCTGAATAATATCACGGCTGTTTATGTATTAAGTCAGTATGAATGGCATCATCCCATTTCTACACATGGCAAGATGTAATCCAGGAGCTCTATATTTGTTTTTGAAATCCGCAAAAATTGTGGGTTAACCACTCGTATTCGATTTTTTTAATGTACAGGATGTGTTAAAACGAATGTAAGGATTTGAGTAGTATAGCAATGTGCCGTTACCAGTAACATTGGTAATTTACCCAGTAACTTTCCCGGGCACGAGTAATATTCCCCGGTAACATAGAAACTTTGAAAAAATGCATTAATATTACAACATTTTAGAATGTGTCTTTATAAAATTACTAAATTTAGAGTTTTAAGTAACTTTACATACAAGTACTTAAGAAATATTGATGGTGGTAGTAAATTCCCAATATTTCCGGGAATATTCCCTTCAATGTTACTAGTAACATTCCCAAATCGAAAGTTACTGATAGTAGTCCAGTACGGCTAGCTTTTCGTGTTTCAAAAATATTAAAGGCGATGGTTTTCTGCTCATAGTTTCTGGACCATTCATTGATCCCAATTTATTAATTTGTGCCATTTTAGGTGTGTGGAAACATACTTTCGTTATCAGTGGAAAGGCGACTCAAACGAGGTTTTTACACGGTGCTAACTGTCACAGAGACAATACTGGTAAACTTTCTAACATTTTTCTGTAGGTACCTAAATACTTAAAAAATAATTTAATTAATGACCTGCCATACATTAACTCGAAAATTTACGGGAGTGTAAAAAATGGCACAAAATTAAATATGTGCTTTATAGACACTAATTGCACAATCGTACAAAAAATAAGCGACTTTAGAATTTTTGTAAGTTACACCCTCAAATAATGCCAGCCGTACCGGACTATAGTTTTTAGCAGGATTTTCCAAAAAAATTTAAAGTATCTTATCTAATGTAATTTAACCGAGCAATAATTGGACCTCGGAAACAAAATAAATATTCACAATAAAATCTAAAACCAAAAGAATGCATATAACGACTTTGTCAGTCACACAGGCCGCCCCTTGACCTTCCCGGCGCCAACGTCTCCATCATACTTGCTGCGTTTTTGCATTGATATCCTCTGCACCAGCAATGAACCGGCGCGAGGGTCGCACTTTTCCCTCAGATGCTACCCAACCCCTCATATAAAGTCTTTGGCTTCAGAGCCCCAGCAACCGCTCAAACGCTAACGTCTCAACCGCTGTTGCAACCAAGCTTGCTTACGCCGAGTATTTTTCCATATTATTGTTATTATTTTGAGCCTGTGCTGTCCTGCTCCAGGACATAGGCCTCGCTCCACTTTTTCCGCGCCTCTCGATCTAGTGCCAGGTTCCGCCAGTCTTGTAGATATGCATTGAGTTCATTGGTCCACTTTTTTCGGGGCCGTCTACGTCGCCTCTGCACATTGTTGGGTACTCATTCTGTTGTAATTTTACCCCATAAAGCATTTGATATTAGAGTAACGTGGGCAGCTCAATCCCACTTCCAAGCAAGAAGCCTTCTGAGCTACATCCATGATTTTTTTGGGGACGTAGTACCGAGTAGTCCGAGTACCGAACTCGTTCGATCAGTTTGACTCCAAGTATACATTGGCAAACCCCAAGCGCGGACTTCTGAATGTCAGTCAGATCACGTCTGAGCTCTGTAGTGTAGGTAAGGATGTGGAGACCGCACATGTTCATAAGCTTGCGTTTCAAAGATTAGGGCAAGTCAGCTTTCATTAGGTAGGTCTTTCATAGCCTAATAGCTTTTCCAGGCGTTCTCAGACCGTCTTTCGTTTTTTTTCTTGTCTCGCCTGGAAAAAGATTATTTGGCCTAAGTACCTACTCTTGGACATATGATATTTTCTCCCCATCCACTTCCACAATTTGCTCAGTGCGGTTTTTCATCTTCGTCTTTGACGTGTTCATCTTCAGTCCAACCTCGAGGCTTGCCTTAGATTGTATTGCATGTAGCTTTTTGTAGCTCAGGGGCCGCTGAGGAAAACAGGATGATACCTTCTTCTTAAAGTTGGTCGCGCTAAATGTAAGGCAACTACGGTACTTACACACGTGGTATACCACAGCAAACACTTGCCCTTTTTCAACGACACCAAAGTCTTGCGATGAGGTCTTTTCCTTTCCGAGCGGAGGCTCCAGTAAACAGGGAATATTGTTTGATACTAGAGCTCTCCGCACAATATCGTTCAAAGCGTGATGACGCGGTGACCTCCCAGAGCATGGTGGCCTTTGCTCTCAACCATGGAGCCACAGATGCATTGATGTCCTTCGCAAACATCGCAGCCCAAGCGTAGAGTAACTGGACGCGCAATGAGCTGTCATCGAGAGGGTGCCCAATGTAGCGAAGGCATTGCATGCAGTCATGCTCCTGACTCAGGTTGAGACACCGCACCGCCTTAAACCTCCACAGCATGTTCTATCACCCGGTCAAGAACCCCCCTACCTCTCACATCATCTCAGGAGCGTCGGCTGTACAGGTCTTCTGGAGTGGAAGCGGAATGGCTTAGAGCTAACCACGCCGCCAAGGCTTTGCGGTAGGTTCAGAATTTTTCTTCTGGTAACCGTGGTGGTAATTATTATATTAGCTCACTATTGAAAAGAACCAACATTAATACTTATAGGGTGAAATTTTAATAGTGAGCGATAGCAAAAATTCAGAACTGGCTGGTGATGAGGAACAATTTTTCCCAAGAAACATAGGTCGAAATAGGAAAACAAAAATTTGGACCTCCCATACAAAATTGCCGATCAGCTGAGTAACTATGGGCGGTCGGTCACTAGTAAAATTTCACCTATAATAATCTTGACGAAACCCGAAGGAATGAAGGAATACGGATCAGTTTTTAATATCAGTTTCAGTAAAATGCCAACTGCCAAGTTATAGTCTTATTTTTCAATTTAAATGTAACTGCTCAAACAGTGAATGAATCACCCTTCCCTTAGTGTCTTTTGTCTCGTTAAAAATGGGACAGATTATTATTATTAAATAGTTAAAGCGAACCAGCCTTGGCGACCATAAGATCGCGCATTTATTATACGTATATTTTGAAATTCGAAAATGTTGCTTGTTTATCAATGGAATATAGTTTGAATAACGGTCAACACAAATAGATTGTTTAGCTTCGTGATAATAAACAGGTTTACCTAAGTACACAGTCAGAATAAAAAGAAATTTTTAAAAAATGACTGGGTAATATTCCCAAAGTTTCCGGTAATTTAGAAGTTTACTGGGTAAATTACTCGGGGAATATTCCCAGTAAATTACTAAAATGGGAACGGCACATTGCTAGAGTAGTAGAACGTTATACAAGCATAATTAGTAGCAAAGTTATGCATGCGAAAATTCAAAATTTATGCTTCAGTGAATGGACACATCATTTTCTTTTAATGCAAATGATGCTTTTGCATTTGCACTCTCATATCTTGTACTTAGGTGACATTCTACATAATAAGGATAAGGATAATAAATGATAAATAAGGGAGACCGAGGGGTGTTGGATCATTTTTGACATTTTGCTTCATAACACAAAATTCTATAAAGATAATTCGTATTTGATTACACCAATCGATAGCAAATTTCATAAGCTTTCAAATGATATACACTTTAGAAGTGTAAGTGTAAAGTCTTTTATAAAAACTAAACTTTAGTTGAGCAAGACATTTTGATCCAACACCCCTCATACCGAGGACTGTTGGATCAGGTACAGAGGGGTGTTGGATCATTTTATGTTAATGTCATTTCAATAAAGGCTTATTTAAAAATTTATGTGTATTACCTCAAAATTAACTAAATAATTCATTTTTAAGAATTAACTGGGGGCACAAATAGTGCCCCCGCCAAGACGAGCCAAGCGAAGCGCGAGAGAACTACCTACCTTTTCTAGAAGTACTTCGTAGTTTTTTGAACTCTCATAAGTTTAGTTTTATATATACCATATTTATCAAATTCTCAGAATATCTTGTCGATAGTACCTAACCGTATGAAACATGCGATGTTTCAATTACATAGCTTTAATACTTTTGATTTTATGTATATCTAAAAAACACCGATTTCATCACTCACTGACACACTCATCATTAAAATGTTCGGGAACTTCCTGAAGTGCTAGTAAGATATGGTGTGTAGACTAGGTTTAGCATACAAAAAACGAAAAGATTCAGAAGCCTATTACTTTTGCCCCAATCCCCAAAGGGGGGGGGAAGATAGTACGAGTATTTTTAATTTTTTGGTACCGTATTCTTCTAATTCACGGTGAAAAAGGGGAGAAATAATAAATAAGCTACTAAAAAAAGAATAGAAATCCCACCAATAACATTTCCATGTTTATCTGTGCATGCACATTGCACGTATGAAAAAAATATCAGATGAAGCTGAAGATGAAATGCAAATGTAAGTAAAACCGAAAACGAAAACGAAACTGAAAGCGAGAACGAGAACGAGAACGAGAATGAGAACCGGAACGAGAACGAGAACGAGAACGAGAACGAGAACGAGAACGAGAACGAGAACGAGAACGAAAACGAAAACGAAAATTAAAATGTTTATTAATAACGTATTCGGTTATAAGTTACAGCGCGTGATGCCTTTAAACACCTACTTACACCCGGTCAGCACAATACGCGTGGTGTTCGTGTACGTCTATGAAATTAACCATACAAAATTTTACCGAGGGGTGTTAGGTCAGGCTGATCCAACACCCCTCGGTATGAAAAATCCTGCCAGTTTGACAAAAAAATTAAACTGAGATAAAACCACAGAGAACCCAGACGTACCAGTGGTACCATTTGAATCCTCGATTTTTAAGGTTTCATATCGTATAAAACTTATATGAAAATATAAAAGCACCTCCAAAATATTAGCCTGACAAATAACAGCAGAAAACTTACTTTTGACGATTTTTTTGACGATGATTCGATATTAACAAAACGGCGCGCTATTTGTCAGGGACGCTAACTTAGGGGTCAACATGAGGCAAAAAGAGGCACAATCGCATTGTAGTCTGCTCGCTAACGCTTCTACTTTTCGAGAAAACAAAGCTGATCCGACACCCCTCTGATCCAACACCCCTCGGTCTCCCCTACTATCCGTGAGGGATGTCCACTGCCTATGTTCTGCAGTAGAATATTGTAGCCATAGATGATAATGATAAAAAAAAACTTACCTTTGTTCATTATTTTATTAAGACGCCGTGTTTTTCTTTCACAGATATAGAAGCTGAATGTCAGGACGACTTCATGAAGATTAGAGTCGGTTTCAATGGCTCTTTCTCCGGACTTGTCTATTCTGCCGGTAAGTACTTAGGTAAATGATGCACGCAAAATATTTATCCGATTGTGTCCCACTGTTAGACAAAGGCCTCCAATCTTTGCAAAAAAGAAAAAAACGCTAGTGCGACCGAGCTTATTTCTTACAAAGAGATCTCTTCCAGCCAACCCTTGTCATACCATATCAATAATATATCTTCAGGACCTACTGGAAGCGAGCCCCAGGGGCATTTCAGTTGTCAAATAAAATATAACTGTTGCCATCGACTCGACGAAGAAGAATATACCATATACTTAGGGTCTATTTTAAGTTTTTGGCCACAAATTAGGGACGGCGCGCGGAGCTTTTAGCCTTCATTTTCCCACTAGATATAACTGTATGGTTTCACAATGAGAAGTTAAATTTCCCTAATAGATTCATGCATTTGAATCATTAAAACCAAACGCACATGAATTTCCACGTCGTTAACGTTTAAAAATAGAGTAAGTAGTGAGAAGTACTTGAAAATGACAAAAATATCAACTTAAAACGCGTTGATGTCTTTTACTTTACGTTTGGTGTAAACAACCAATTTTAATGCATTTTGCATTTGCTAGTTTACTTGGTAAAGGTGTCATGTGTGTCACTATGTGTAAGCAGGAATTATTTGTTAGCATCTTGAAGGGACAGCAATCCAAATACTGAATACTGATAGGACGCATTCGTACCATGAAACTGAAGAACTATGGCATAAGAAAATATTTCAGAAAACGTAAAATTTTTTGACTTCTTATACAAAATCACGATAAGCTGACTCACTTTTACTATGGGAAGTAAAAAAAATGGTTGGAAAGTTGTTCAGTGTCATGGTCTATCAATATTCGAAGAGCTGTCCCTTACAACCTGTATAGTTTATATTTATTACTTACCTGATATTAAAATACTACCTCTATTTACTTGCTCGTTTATCTACTAAAACGGATGGATACATGCAACGTCCGGTCTTTTATCAACCGGAGATCCACATAACAAAATATCATCAAGATAGTCTTTATGGCTATGTTATTATTTAATTTGTTTGTGCTAATTATTTCTTTGTTTGTTTATCTTATCAATACTTACCTAGGTAGTTAGTCAATGAAACCACTGAAAGGTTATGAATTAGGTTTTTTTGGTTAGTAAAAGTAGGTATACCTAAGTAGTCGTAGTATGAAAGTGTGAAAAGCAAATCAGCTACAACAGCCACCTACGGACGCATCAGCGCCGACTTGAACAGGAGTAGAAGTGGTTGCCATGGCCGAAACAGGCCGGAGAGATCATCATCATCATGAAGGTGTATTAGGCACAGCCGTATCTAACTGTCGCAACATCCCTGGAACGCGGCGCATAATACACTTTCATACTACGACTATAGCCGCATCGACCGCAGCCTCCTTGCGACTCCGTTCGGCCGCACATGACGGACTTGCACCTTATTTAACTAACAATCACAAAGTTTTATAAGCATTACACTTTACACCTTTCAGTCCAGGTACTATCGCCACTTACCCATTTAAAGGAGCAACTTGTACTGGTTTGTACTTGTTTCATACATATAGGTACTGAGGAAAACCAGTATAAATTGGTCCCTTAAATGACTAGGTAGATTTTGTACAGTCTAGGTACAGCTATCCCCAATCACTCGTCCCAATCTTTCGGTCCATATACCAGCCATTGTCGCAAGTAATAGACGCGGCATAATTGTCCCGTCGCTAACTAGAAGGCAGTCATTACTCGCTCGCCTTGGAGATGAGGCAACAGATGGAAGATTAGCAGGAACCCTGGCCATAGCTACTGTTCAGATGGCAGATAGAGGTCGGCAAGGTATGATGTACCCTATACCGACATCTCAGACCTACATTGTGATAACGGTGGACGGGTGACGTTGGGTGCGTACGTGGAAATGTGGAAATAGGTGCGGCTTAGTTTAGATATACGGGGTGTAAGGGACAGCTCTCCGAATACTGATGGGTGCGTTTAGACCATGAAACTGAACAAGTTCCCTTAAGTTATTCTTTTCAGGACACGTAAAGTTTTATTTGACCTTCCATACAAAATGACGATCAGCTGACTGCATTTACTATGGGAAGTCAAAAATATTTTTACGTCTCCTGTTTTTTTTATTGTAAATTGTTCAGTTACGTGCTCTTAGTGCACGCTATTAGTATTCGGAGAGCTGTCCCTTACACCCTGTATACAGGTGAGAGTAAAAAAACTGGGAAAAATAGTAGGTATGGAGTTCGTACTGATCTGATATTCCGTTAGATTTAATTGACGTATACCTAGAGGTAGTAATCCTATCCTACTAATATTATAAAGGCGGATGTTTGTGTGTGTGTTTGTTACGACATCACGCAAAAACGGCTGATTAGATTGACATGAAACTTTGCAGAAATATAAAAGGGCATCTGGAATAACACATAGGATACTTTTTACCACGGAAAAATGTCTCATTCCCACGGGAACACGCATTTTCCAATATTTTTGAAATAGGTGGCGTGACTGAGCCGATTCGCGTTTTAAACGTTTTCGCCGAAAACTAACAGCGACATCTCTCGGCGAATAATGCTTTTTTCCCGCGGAACAATAGGTTGCAGCGGGTGAAACCGCTGACGGGCAGCTAGTAACAAAATAAAAAAGAATTGTGTAGGTAGGCATAGGGAGATTTTTAACTAGGTAAGTATCAAAACTTTAAGGCGTGATCTAATTATATCGTTGGCAAAGTACCTACATTAATAGCCATAATTTTGAGGCAAGGGATATAGTTTTGATATAAGTAGTAATGTTCTTATGTATGACCTATGTTTCGTTATATTCTCTTAATCTTTGTACTCTCTACCTAAACCTCATCAAAATTTATTTTCATCTACCAGATAAAGAATTCACAAAAACCGTTGTTCGTGTAGCATGCTTTAATTCATAATTCCATAAAACTCGTAAAGAGCCTGTTCTTTGAAAGCGCGAATATTATCGATTTAGCGCAGACTATTCCGGTTCTTGCAGATAATTCGGCGATTCGGAAATGCTGTTTATCGTCAAGCCTGGTTATTTAGTCAAGGGAGCAAAAGGTCACTCGGCCTGACATTATCGTTACGTGCAATTTCTGTGGCCTAGATTTGATTATTTTATGTAGGTATTCAGCCGTAGAAAAGATCGAGAGATGAACTCAACGAGCTAAGTCACTCTAGGCCAAAACTGAAGAAATAGAAAGGTGGTTTGCAGCAGGATGCATTTAAACATATTCTATAAGACATTATGGTGAAACCCTGAGTAAATGGTCGGTATTTACCTACTCTAAGGTCACGATTTTTACGAATTGGAAGTGAGACGGTTTTAGGATGGCATAGACTTTTAACCATAATTATGTAGGTAGATGATGATAAAATGTGTGACCCCCGCTGTACGCTACTGAGTAATATAATAAATTACGTACTTACTTAAAGTTCACCAATTCTTTGTTTAGGTTATTCGTACGACCCGGACTGCATGTACATCAACGGGTCAGGGCGCGACTACTACGAGTTCTACATCCAACTGAACCGCTGCGGAACCCTGGGCAGGAATAGCGAACATGCAGACAACAGGAAACATCCCACTGTAAGCATTATTACACTCTACACTACATAATGTAGACTAACTAAAAGTTCTACATTCAGCTGAACCAGTGCAACGACAGGAAACATCCCACTGTAGAAAGCGTTTTTAGAAATGGCGAACATCGAGTGACTTTTAGCGCAAGCTGCGACTAGCAATTTGAACAGGAAATATAAAGTCCCTAAAATAAGTGCATTTAATATTGGCTGACAATGGCTTCGATCTAAGATATCGCGTCAAAAACCCTTTACAGTCGAAAGATAATTATTATTTAATCATCTAATGATTCCGTGTCTATTGTATTTTTTGTCTTAGTATAGGCGTATAGGTAAGTGAGAAAAGTAACACCAGCGGAAAATCCACAATAAATATGGCTTTTATAAAGGACCCTTGCATACCTACACTACCGACTAATAAACAAAATTAATAAGGCAGTATGATCAGGTACGATACTGCCTACTTAGATCTAGGCCGTCTTCTCACGTTAATATTGTAGGTAGGTTATCAAATTGTTCTAAATCACGGACATGAGTTAATATCAAAACGCGCATACGATCTGAAAGATAGCTGCATTTCTGCAGCAACGCTCTCAAGATGCATTTTGATTTCGTTATCAGTTTCTCTAGCATATTTCCTTATGAATACCAAAACCTAGGAAATACGTGAAGAGCATGCGTTATTTTTGCAAACATACGTCTACGTATTCTGATGCTTTTTAGCGTTTGAGCGAAACCTAGGTAAGCTGCTCCCAACTTTTGAAACTATACTGAATGAAATAGGCAGGTATTTCATAGATGTTTCTTGCTTGCGGTTCAAAGTAACTTTTGCTAATTGTTTTCTAAGATCGAGATCACTACGAAAATTTGTCTCGCTCGCATCACCAAACCCTGGGCATCAATCGATTAATTTCAAAGACAAATTCCGCGAAGTAACTTTCTAGTTGCTTTCGCATACTGCCTATCTAGGTTTTGAGCAAGACGCCCTGAATAATTTTTCCTCCACGTGTCACGAGGTAGGCAGAGCCTAAACGGCTTTCTGACATCATTTAAGTTTCTATAATGGAGGGTTCCATCCATTAGACAAGATAGTTCCGGTGAGACGCATTTGAATGTTTGGACCAAACTCTTAAAGATTCACCCGGGTGGTAGAGTTATGTGGACGTCCAAATAGCGAGCCCAATAGCGGTCATTCTGGTAAAAACGGATCTAGCAAAATTAAAGGCAATTCAGGTACTTACTTAGGTAAGTAGGTAATTATTTGCCCATTGCCATTTTGGACTGTTCATGAGTAAGAGAGGGAGAGAATCTGTACTATCAATAAAACCGGACCCGTTATGAAAAAATGTGTGATCCTTTTCTCTAACCTGTATGGTTTCTTGTCCCGCAGAAGAACCTGATGTGGAACACGATCACGGTGCAGTACAACCCCCTTATTGAGGAGGAGCTGGATGAGCACTTCAAGGTCACCTGCGAGTACGGCTACGACTTCTGGAAGACAGTCACTTTCCCATTTTTGGATGTCGAGTAAGTTACATTAACCTTTGCCTTCGACTTTTTTTTTCAAGTCGGAAGATACTCCGCATCCCGTAGTGCATAAGTATTCTTTTATGACGAAGAATCATTTCTTTCAATATTCAGTGTTAACTATACCTACAGTGTTAACTACTACAGTGCATGATTAGGGCTTACGGTATGTTTAGTGTAGCGGAAGCTACAAACTAGCGTATTTTCACATACCTAGGGAAATTTAGTCTTATCTTAATTCCCTACGTGATTTGCGTCATACTTTCAGTTAGGTTAATTAGTATAAAACTCTATTATACATACTATTAATAAATGTGCATTCACAAGGAGCACGTCGAGTATCATTTACCTCCGCCTCTGTAAATCAGTCTGTATAATTAGGTATAGTTGCTCCTTAAATTTAAGAGTTTAACGTAATTTTGGGACCAATGGAAATGATCAAATGAGGGTTTCTCTTTTGTCATTACACAAAAGCCTTAAAGGCACTGGATACTCACTATTTCCCACTCTCTACTTTCTCTCGAGGTCTTTAGAACTCTTCGTCGCACGGAACTCATTGTTGGTTTTCCTAATATTCCAGGGTGGCAACAGGGAATCCTGTGGTGTTCACGTTGCAGCCTCCAGAATGTTACATGGAGATCAGGTCCGGCTATGGGGCCACGGGAGCAAGGGTGTCTGGCCCTGTACGAGTTGGGGACCCTTTGACGCTGCTGATTTACATGAGGAGTGCTTATGGTAAACCCCCCTAGATTTGTTCTGGTTATGAGGACACGGGGGTTCGGGTGTCCGGCCCTGTGCGAGTCTCTGACTCTTCTGATCTGGTATAAGTATAAGAAGTGTTTACGATAAGATCCTCTAGATCCAGTGAGTTATAATATCCACAGCAAATGCCTTTCGAAACTTTATTTCACCTAGCTCCCAGTCTAACTGGAGTCACCTTACCTCAAAATCCCGAATTTCCTCAAAAATATGGCAGAATCGATGATCGATTACCGCGAACCGGTAACAGTGAATCGGTACCGTAACGTCAAGGGCAGTTATTTGCCGACAGACCGCTGCACCGATATGGTCGCGTGCTAGCATGCAATATCCAAAATTATCCGAAATATTCAGACGGGTTCGGCGACCTCTGACGGGGCAGGGAGTTGTACTACTTTGGGATAGATCTTAGCTACGCAATTGGATAAAGAAAACCTAGAAATTGTGAATCGTCTGAAGATCTGTTAGAGGGAATGTGGCACAGATTTTATATCGGGAGGAATTAAGTTCATTGTCGCGTTGAGACAACTCTCGATTGCATCTAGCTAACTTACTAGAAACTGCGGATCAGTTAGCGTCATGTAGGGTGTAGGGCGCTCTCAGGCCAATTGTCTTCGCGCAGGATGGCTGGAAAAACTCAAGGACATTTAAGAACCTTGTGCTCATTGGCGAGCAATTAGAGGAGCATAATAATATAATATGACCAATAGTGGTCAAAAAAGTCGATGATAATCTATCTTGTAGGTAAATTTTATTAATCTTTCTTCCTGCCAGAGGCACACCAGAGGTTTGTGGGCTCTGTAGTATAGAACAAGAGAGCAAAGACAAAAGCCTAGGTACAGCAAAGCCAGTCACCAAAGACGTGCTCTGTATTAGATCGTAGTACGAATCTTTTTATTGGGCCGTGTCGAATCGCGCTGAATCGCCGCATTTGTTCCGGGATCAGATAGTTGACTCAGTTAGTGTGTCAGAAGAAGACGCTTGGGCCCTCAAAAGAGGCGATTCTAATAAAAAAAAACTGTTGTTTACTTTCAGACGGCTTCGATATCGTCGTGAATGACTGCTTCGCTCACAACGGCGCCACCAAGCGGATACAACTCATTGATGAATACGGGTAAGGTGTGATGCAGGAAATTCTGCAGACCTTTTTTGAGTCAATTTTTAATCACAATAGTTAATCAGGGATGGAAATTTTACCTCTTGGCTATGAAACAGAACGAGACGAGTGTTTTTAGACTTCTTCTTTATTTTTCGTGTGGGACATCACATGAGGCATCCTACGATCCTAAGATAAAAGCAGCACTCTTCCCACTATCTGCACGCACGTATAGGCCAGTACCTACCTCCTGCACTTATATGTACACTTTTTATAAATTACGACTAAGTTTATGAAAGTACGCTCAGTGCTGGCTTTCTTTGCCTTTTTTGTCTTGAAAATAAACCAAAATTGTATGTTATCCCACTCATTCCAGGTGCCCAGTGGACGACAAGCTGATATCCCGTTTCCGCGGCTCCTGGTCGGAGTCGGGAGTCTTCGAGACGCAAGTGTTCGCGTATATGAAGACGTTCAGGTTCACCGGATCGCCGGCGCTCTACATCGAGTGCGACGTGAGAATGTGCCACGGGAGATGCCCTGTAAGTCACAACTACTTCAGGTTTCCTTAGCTCAAGATCAGAGTGTAATGTCTTCAAGAGCGATGCCAGAATTTGCCACTGGAAATGCCTTATAAGTCACAACTACTTCACGTTTCCTTGGCTCATGATCATAATCGAAGTCTGGAGTCTTCAAGACATAGGCTCCTGGTCGGAGTCAGGAGTGTTCGAAACGCAAGTGTTCGCGTACATGAAGACGTTCAGGTTCACCGGCTCGCCCGCACTCTACATCGAATGCGACGTGAGGATGTGCCACGGGAGATGCCCAGTGAGTTACAACTACTACATGTTTCCTTGGCTTAAGGTCAGAGTCAAGAGTGTTCGAGACGCAAGTGTTCGCATATATGAAGACCTTCAGGTTCACCGGCTCACCCGCGCTCTACATCGAGTGCGACGTCAGGATGTGCCACGGGAGATGCCCAGTAAGTCACAACTACTACATGTTTCCTTGGCTTAAGGTCAGAGTCAGGAGTCTTCGAGACGCAAGTGTTCGCGTACATGAAGACGTTCAGGTTTACCGGCTCGCCCGCGCTATACATCGAGTGTGACGTGAGGATGTGCCACGGGAGATGCCCTGTAAGTACTGCTTCATTTATATCTGTTGCAATCCACTTTTGGTTGGACAAAGTTTTCTATTAGATTGTGCTACTGAGCACAATTTCTCCATTCAACCACTGTCCGCCCCTTCCACGTTAAACCCACATTTGTCTGCTATCCTTGAAGTATGAGAAGCGGCCTATACCTACCGCATTTACTGGTAGTTATACCTATGGTTGCCATTCAAGAACACATCTGCTTCTGCTCCACCGAATATTGTACCTTCAGTAATAACTTCTGTCGTGATATTTGCAAATCGATGCAAGATCCAGCAGAAAGTTTTACAGATATCTACTGGTCTTTGAGATCTTTTCTACTACCTACACCTCAGCCATCACAAAAGCAGAGAATGCAGCTCGGCCCTACCTATTTACTCACAGAAGATTATTTTTTTCAGTCACAACCCTGCCACTGGCGTAACATGAAGAATGTCAAGAAGCGGTCCATAGACTCCGTCGCCCAAACAGCCAACGTAGCGCCAAGACTTTCTGAGAATATCTCACTATTCCAGTCCTTGAGAGTTCTACAAGAGGGCGAAGAAGACTCAGAACTAACAAGGCCGGGTAAGAATGAGATAGTAAATATTTATTTTCCAGCTAGATCGAAAGAGATGGCAGCTGCCGGGTTAAAACTATGGCTCAAACACGTTTCGTGGCGAAGAGACTTCAGGAACGTTTTTGATGCCGGGAACTCCAAGACCGGCAATACGAAAGAAAACCTCTTTATTTAGGACAGGAGACAGCGGGTTAACTTCATATCACGAAGTCGTTTCAATTCTACCTCTATAGTAGAGGAAGTGATCATACGTATTGTAGCTGCTTTAGGACCATAGATTATGTAAAGGTCTCCAGCTGATGTGATTTCCATGATAGGGAAGGGAGGATAAATTGTGCGAGGACTACCTACCTATAACCCAAAAAATAAACACTCACCTCCCATTTCTTTTCAGGCTCCACCGAAGGGCAGACGTGTATGAAAACCTCAGCCCTATCCGCCATGATGGCGTCGTGCGGGATCCTCATAGCAGCGTTATTAGCCGCTCTCCTGGTAGCCGCCAGGAGTTGGCGGCGTAGAGACGACGCTACCCCGCATCACGCGTATGTCCCGCATAAGGGGAGAATCAAATAAACACGGGAATAGAATAGGTCAAACTAAAAGTTCAAAAGCCAGATAGAATTCTTCTCTTTTTACTGTTGCAAAGAATGGTCCGTGCTGTTTTGTTCTCAATATCTGTTTATGTGGTATCCTCATAGCAGCGCTACTAGCAGCTCTACTAGTAGCCGCCAGGAGTTGGCGGCGTAGAGACGACGCTACTCCACATCACGCGTACGTCCCGCATAAGGGGAGAATCAAATAAACACGTGGCAATAGAATAGGTCGAACTAAGTTCAAAAGCCAGATAGAATTCTTCTCTTTTTACTGTTGCAAAGAATGGTCCGTGCTGTTTTGTTCTCAATAACCGTTTGTGGTGTCCTCATAGCAGCGTTCCTAGCAGCTCTACTGGTAGCCGCCAGGAGTTGGCGGCGTAGAGACGACGCTACCCCCCCATCACGCGTACGTCCCGCATAAGGGGAGGATCAAATAAACACGCGGCAATAGTATAGGTCAAATAAAGTTCAAAAGCCAGTTAGAATTCTTCTCTTTTTACTGTTGCAAAGAATGGTCCGTGCTGTTTTGTTCTCAATAAGTGTATATGTGGTATCCTCATGTGGTAGCAGCCAGGAGTTGGCGGCGTAGAGACGACGCTACCCCGCATCACGCGTACGTCCCGCATAAGGAAAGAATCAAATAAACACGTGGCAGTAGATTAGGTCAAACTAAGTTCAAAAGCCAGATAGAATTCTTCTCTTTTTACTGTTGCAAAGAATGGTCCATGCTGTTTTGTTCTCAATATCTGTTGATGTGGTATCCTCATGTGGTAGCAGCCAGTAGTTGGAGACGTAGAAATGATGCCAAGCCTCATAATGTGTACCTCCGTCCCGCATAAGGGCAGAATCAAATCGACTACGGAAATATGAATTAGCGTAAGGGACATTTTGGCGATTTTGAGTTATATATATCATTGGATTCAGAATTTCGAGCTCTATCGAATGGTATATATGTCGCAGTACGATGGCAGAATCAGGTTTTTGGCCAAAAACCTAGGTTTTTGGCCAAAAGCCGGCATATGGCAGAATCGTAGACGTCCTTCGGTCATCGTCCTGAGCTGATCCAGCTTTTTGGCCAAAAACCTAGGATTTTGGCCAAAAAACTAGGATTTTGGCCGAAATCCTAGATTTGTTTAGTATTATGGCTTTTTTTGAATTTCGGGGGAACTTCTTCGTCTTCAAGTGGTACACCAAAGCAGCTAACGAGCCGATGGACCCTGGTATCAGAGTTTTTAACCGCCTACTGCAAGTAGCAGGCCTCTAACATGGTTGTGTAACGACCGCAGTCTAAGTGATCATAGAGAGCAATCGGGACCGACCGACGGCTTACCGTACCCGTGTGGTTCGGGGGAACGAGGAGTGGAGAGGTACTTTATGCACCTCCCTCTGATCTTTTGAGGGTAGACTTGGAGACACCGTAAATGGACACCCTGAAGGACGGGGGGTAACATCAGACAGTCTGAACAGCAGGATTGCCTCGGATTCCCTGAAGGGCAGGGGGGAGCTTCAGACACCGTAAGAGCAGGACGTACCACTGAACGCTCTGGAGGATTGGTGGTAGCGTTGGACGCCCTGGAGACCAGGAGGTAGCGTCGGACCCCCAGAAAATCCAACGCCCGTCATCTTACATCCTCCAGAGTGTCCGACGCTACTCACGCCCTCCAGCGCGTCTGACGCTACCTTCCACCCTCCAGAACATCCAATGCTACCTCCTGCCTTTCGAGGTGTATGCCCGAACTACACGGGCACGTTAAGACGTCGGTCCCGATTGCTCTTTATGATCACTTAGACGGCGGTCGTTACACAACCTTGTCAGAGGCCTGCTCCTTGCAGTAGGCGGTTTAAAAACTCTAACACCAGGGTTCATCGGGTCGTTGGGCGACTTGGTGTACCAGTCGAAGAAGAAGAAGTTTCCCCGAAATGCAAAAAAAGCCATAATACTAAACAAATCTAGGATTTCGGTCAAAATCCTAGTTTTTTGGCCAAAATCCTAGGTTTTTGGCCAAAAACCTGGATCATCTTAGGATAATGGCCGAACGAAGTCTACGATTTTGCCATATGCCGGCTTTTGGCCAAAAACCTAATTCTGCCATCATACTGCGACATATATAACTTTTTGATATCTTGAAAAAAATGTCGCTTACCTTAAACAAAAAGTGAGCAAAAGTTTAAAAATCGGGAGTAAAAAGTACTGTTAAGGACATAAAAAATGATGTATGTCCCATACGTTAAATTTTTTATCATATCGGCCAATTGATGTTCCTTACACTATTACAAATACAAGTTTTTATGCCCGATATGCATCTTACATTAATTTCCAAAATAAACATTGGCCCTTACGCAGGCAAACAAACTTTAATAATGAGGTTGAAAACCAAAATAACATTACACTATTCTCTTACACTGCCCGGAAATCAAATTCCTCTCATATTTTTTATTTATGTGACTTCAGAATATCTGTGTAAGCACTTATTTTATAAGATATTTACATCCCCCAAGAAAATTGAAATTAATGTAAGGGACAAAGTAACAAAAATTTAGGAAAGAAGTTAAAGTAACGTACATGACATCATCAAATGTTTTGAAAAATGTTAAAGTACATTTCTTAACCAAAAATTAGGTAAAATTGCAGCAACAGACATCGATTTTTCAAAGTTTTGAGGCTATTTCAATAATTAAATAGTCTCAATACTTTGTTTTACTTATATTTTTCAATGAAAATGTACAAAGACATGCGCCATGTCAATGAAATAAACATAAACAACAAAATGAATGCTTACTAACATAGAAACCACGCTCTCTCATTTTTATTGCTTTCATTAGGCCCCTTTATTCAATCTTCCATACAAAAGCAGTGAAAATTTGAAATTTCTGACCGTTACTAAAATGAACACAAATAAAGTATTGTCCGCCAGAAGAAAACGCACAAATTTTCACGCCGCTTACAGGCAAACCGCTAACATCTCGGGTAGTATCGGAAGTGTTAGGTGACCATTGAAAAATTGCTTATTGAATACGGTGTCACTATGTTTGGGTGACTAAAAACATGTTCATATTGCGATATTAATATTTTTAAATATTAAAGATTGTAATTGAAAATTTGGTTCATAACAATACAATATTGCGCAAAACACAAAGATATATTTTTTTTAGAATTTGTCGTTTTGTTGGGTAATTACAAACACAGTATAAATTATTAGAATACTTTAAAAATTAATACAGAAATTGATGTGATGAGAAGCGGAAATAGTATACTCGACTCATTATATTATGACACGATCGAGCAAATCGCGGATCACAGCAAGGTACTGAAAAAGAGTCATCTAAATTCTTCAAATAGTAAAACCGTCACATCAAGTCGAGAGATTCTTGCTGTAGTCGAGAACTTCTATGAAAGTCTCATGCGTCGCATGCACCCAGACCTTTATCTGACGTGAGAGACTCCATTGTTCTCTTCCACCAACTTACTCTTAGACAGCTTAAGAATACAAAGGCTTCAGGGAAGAGTGGCCCCTGTGCTGCTTAAGGCTGGTGGCATGAAATGGCTGTTCAACTCGGTAATAACTAGTGGCAAAACCGCAGAGGCGTGGATAACAAAAATTGTGGTAAACAAAAATCTAATCACGGTAATAATCCCGTTTTAAACAATAATTTAAGTGTTGTGAACAACCGTGAAAACCTAAAAACTTACGAGGCGTGGTTACTCCACTCCACAAAAAGAGACGAAACGTTTCTCAGCAAGAAACGTTCCCCAGAAACAAAAGGTCGATTTTACTTCTGGACCACGTCTATAAGCTGTTCTTGAGAGTAGTCACCAATTTTTGTCATAAAAAAATTACGCCTTCATGTTTTGCGCGTCCACTAGTACTTAATTTGTTATATAATTCTAATTATTACAGTCAAAACCTTGTATTGTTTTTATTAACTTACTATAATTTTGTTTTTATTAACAAAAATTTCAACGTAGTTTAAATTTTGAAGATTTATTTTACTGTCAAAGATTAAATAAAAAGTTCCTGTTCGGTTTTTTTGCTATTGACGTTATTTTTTAGCGGTCAAAAAGTTTTCTAATTCTTTTTATTCAAATATTTCTCACATTAAAAGTATTGATTAAGAATTTGAATCACATTAGAAGATGTTTATGTTGTTTGTTATACTACATCGTGTCAGAGACGCATTTCTAAGAGTATTTCCTTTGAAAATAATTGGTTATAATAAAGTTTTGGGACAAACTAGTCATAAAAACCTATAGACGCAGTGTCCCTCACTGCAAATTTACCTCGTGTTCGATGATGAAATGTACGTTACATTAATTTTTTTCAAAATTTTCAGTGATTTTAACGGAAAAAATTAACGTAAGGGACATGCCAATTCCTAAACTACAGGGATATCTCAGATGATGATAGTTTGAGCATAAAGAACTCGAAATTCTAAGGATTTTTTCCCTAGAAGTCATTTGAATCGGACAAGAAACAAAAAAGATATACACAATTTTAAAAAATTACAATCGTTTTTTGGCTCTCCTGAAAAATTGCATTTTGTCCCTTACGCTAATTCATATTTCCGTAGTCGAAATAGAATATGTAAAACGAAAAGTTCAAAAAATATATGGTTGTCCAGATAGCTTTACTGCTTCACTGTAACAAAAGAATGGTCATAAAAAGCAAGTTGATACTTATCCAGATTTTTGTCTGTCTAACATTCAATATCCTGCTTGATCCTGATAGAAATCACTCCTGTACCAAACAACCCTTATATTGCCATTTATTACCCCAGTTGTTATCCTCTTGAAAATATTGGAACGTTGTTTTTTTTTTGTTCATAGCTGAAAAGGATCCCTTTATATCTTAGTTCTTATTAACTAGACAGTATGAGACCATTGCTAAGTTAGTTGATAGAGGTTCGTGGAATTAATCGTTTCTGTATTTCGGAAATAGATTCTTCCTAAGACACTTTTATCCATCTTGACAGTAACATTACTGTGATCTTCGACAATTAAGATATTATAAAATAGTCTTAATTCCATTCTAATATTTCAACTATGCTTGTTGAATAAATACTTGTTAAAAAGGACAGGAAGATCGCGACGATAGATGGCGACTAAAATTGTCTATGATTTAAAGCGTTATCTGTCAAAATAAAGAGGCAATTAGAAATATGGCAGCCAAATATAGAAAGTAATGCGCGAAATTGTGAATAATCATAGATATTTTAAAACATGACATGACTCTATACAGGGTGTTAATTTAAATTTTTGACTCTGTTGTTATTTAGAGAGTGCCCATACAAGTTCTTTCGTCTAAAAAACTATGAGATTGAACGAATTTCTGAGATAAAGGCATTTGAATCAAATGTCAGCCAAGCAAAATAAAAATTTATGACTGGTATTTTTTTCAATATTTTTTACGGCATCCTTTATCGATACTAAACCTACCCTGAAGCTATGGCACGCATTCAAATTAATACCCTGTATATCTACTATCTTTTTCTAAACCTATTTTAACGGAGAGTGACATCGCTGTTTTTAGTTAGGATATTAGAGAGTAACGTGGAATTGAGACTAATGTGTGAGTATTTATTAAATATGCTTAATTTTATACTTATAAACATGTAATACTCGTTAGAATATTACGTGCTGATTTTTCTTCGGAATTTCTTATATTTACCAATTGTAAATAAATAGTAGGTAAGTATTTTACGTTCACTAGCGCTAAGACATTTTATCAAATACTTTTGATATATTTAATTTTCTATTTCGTTTACTTATGTTATACATTATTTTTATTAACTTTATTGAATCCCATCTAATGACATTGCTTTAAGCAGCTAATGTTAGTAATCTGCATATTACTGAAATATTATAAAATGACGAATAGTGAGGATTCATATTTTATTTGTGTAAAATAAGTCCCCTCCTCTTTGTCTACATTTTTTTTATCGACACAAGTAATACATGTACTTTTTTATATAAATAGGTAATTATTAATTAAGTACCAACAGAATCTATAAAGAAAGATGCATTTTGGAAGTACAATATATTTTGGTGCTGTAAATATTATAATTAAGGTCGTGCTTATTGTAAGAAATATTATTATATTTTGTACTTTTTTCTTGGAAATATCAATAAATTATTGTAAAGAATTTGTAGATTTTGATTTCTTTTAAACTAAACTGAAACATTTTTTATAACAAAGAATATTTATTGCACACACTATTTTAAATTAACATAAAACAATAAATAACACACAAATAAATTCAATGATTTTCGTTGCAATGCCAAAAAGTAGGTACTTAAAATTATTAAATTTCGATCCAATAATGTACAAAATCAAATTGTTAAAAATACTTTGAATACTGACATGATTTGTTCATAGTTAATTAAAATCTAGCTAAAATTATTATCATAAGGAAATCTATGGTAGGTATAAAAATAAGAGAGACATAAGATTCGTTACATAAAACCCAGGGAAAGATCAAATCAAAGGGAAAAAAAATTTTGAACGACAATTCGAGCGATAATTTCTTTGTATACATTTTCAACCTGGCGGTCTCACTAGTTCGACATTCCGATAAAAAAATATAAGGCGTAATCTATTTTTACCCCACGATCTGATCTTCCAGAAGCCGGTTTACAGACTTTGTTAGAATATACTAGTATAGCTGAGAGGTTTGAGCGTCGGCATGGTACGCCGAAACTGACTGGTTCGTATCCTGCTTGAGCAAAATTTTTGTACAAAATGATGAGATGATCAATAAATTTTCGTTTCAAATCATTTTAAAGATAGATGCTTCAACGTTATGGTCAGTGTAAACCTAACGCCAGTACCGCTTTTAGTACCAGACTGACAATGAACTGTAGCACAAGGGATATCAAATTGGCATTGGCTTTAGGCATTACGGAAAAGAGTAACATATCGTTTTTTTAAGAATACAATGAATTCAAAAGAAATCGTATAGTGAACTATTTTAGCGAAAGATTTTGGAAATGATAGGAAGTACAAGATCTATATAAAAATTCTCCCGTTTTTGCTACTTGAATACACACACGCCTGAAACATACATTAAAATTTAAATGTAAATTTAAATGGACTATTATACTACTTTACCAAACCAACTAGACGACTGTCAAAAGTGATGTTTGAACGTAACGTGAGTACCGATAATAACAAATGCAGCGCTTTTGTGATACAAATGCAATTTAATTTTGTTTTCTAAAGCGATTATAGAAAGACCCAATGTTAATATTAGGTACTTACATCTGAAGAAATGTTTAATATTAAAAATATCTGTCTATGTTATATGTATGTGTCAATATTTATTATTTTAGGTTACAAAATACTCATAATGTAGAATTAGATTAAAAGTTATGGAAGTTACCTGCCATATTTTAAACGTTGGTAATTTTTCAAACTGAATACCTGCATGCATGCATTTTGCAATCATCACGTTTGACTTTTTTCTAGTTGGCCTGGTCGAATAGTACCTATTGCATATGCATGCGTTTTCTGATCATCTTGTATTTTATCGTGACAAATCACACGTTTCAAAAAATGGTCTCGAGTAACGATCCATTCGAAGCATGTCTGTCTTCCACCAACTCACCAGCCGTACTCATCTGAACAACTAAAAGAACGACCTCAAAAACTGCCGCAGCTACAAATAATAGCGTCGTAATAAGTAAAAAAATTATGGACAGCTCCTTTAAATTTTTAAAATATTCACACATAGTGCCTGCAATACAACAAGCAATATCTATAAACGACGAATATAAGTTCCATAGATGAGTTGAGAGTTCATGTCTTCGGATTGTAGTCATCAATAAATCATAGTTTGTCGTGCGAAGTACAGCTAAAAGAACAGGTCTTATATTTTCTAATAAAAACTTTAGTTTATCAAACTTGCAAAATTTTCTACCGCAGGCAGAAATTGAACGAGCGACTTTAGTGCGCAATAATAAGTAAGTGGTATTCATGATTAGTTGTACTATTTCTTTGGTTCCTCCTTTGCCGGGGGTAGTTTTTGCAGCGTAGTCTCTAAGTACTTTATGGCACCGTCTAATACTTGGTTCTCGCATACATGCAGGGTTCTTATCTTCTGTCTGAAATAAATAGATGCAAGTAAGAATTTTGATCCTTTTTATACCCCTCAAGCCGGGATGAATAATTGAATTGAAATTCAATGAATAATTGGGGACAAAATCCTAGGAACTTTATACAAGACATAAAGTTCCCAAGAAATGTTCTCAATGAGTACACATTTTGAACAATATTCCGGAACTAGTTCCCAACGAAAAAGCGTCCACATTGTGAACATTGTCCCGGAATATTGTATAAGATAAAAAGTATCTGGGATTTTGTCCCCAATGAAGTTTAAAACGCACAAGGTATAGCGTTTTTGATTCTCCGAGGAGAAAATAAGAACTAAGACATGCGTTTGCTATACAATATACATAGAACTACGTTCGTCTTTTCTGTTGATCTCTCCTGTTTTCACGGGAGTGACAGAAAGATATTATTGTTTTTAAGAATTGAAAGTTGATTTTGTAAAGACAACGTGTCATACCTAGATTGTGAGTCGGGCGCGTCTCCCTCCTTGTAGGCGGACTTGATGAGCTTGCACCTAAAATAAAATTGCAGTTACGTTATCACGTTCGATCAAAGTAATCAAAAACGCAGTATACTCCTTAATCCTTAATAGCCACAACAGTCCACTGCTGGACATGGGCCTCCCCCGTATTGGGGGGTATTGCCATACTCACCACGCTTGGCAGGCGGATTGGCGAGCGCAGTGCAAGATGTTTAATTCACAGGGAACGCTGCTGCCCATTCCCTGGATAATTATCCCATAGTTGCTTTTTACGACACCCACGGGTAGAATAGTGGTGATGCTATTCTAGGCCGGCATCACACGGCACAGGCCGTCATCACACGGCACGGCAGTATACTCGACACTAGCGAAATTAGCCCAACTGTGACAGATGTCAAGAGCGAGTAAGAAAATGAATTCAAGAAGATGATGTAGAAGAGAAGATGAGGACACATATGTCCTGTTACGAATGGAAAGAGATAAATGCCTTAAAATAAAACTGAATCTAAGCAAAATCAACTTGACACTGGCGAAATTACAATGAAAACGCCACAACGCATGAACAATTTAATTAAGTTTGCATCGTGGCTTTGCCATACGAAACCAGCTTAGAATAACATCACCCCTATTTTACCCGTGGGAGTCGTAAAAAGCGACTAAGGGATAATCATTTAGATAATGGGCAGCCGATGTGGCGCAGTGGTTATTATGCCTGCCTGCCACGCAAAGGTTCCGGGTTCAATTCCCGGTGGGGTCACTCACAAAGTTGATATTTATCACTTTGTGAATTTGTTCCCAGTCTGGTTAGGACATTGCAGGCTGAGCCACCTGATTGTCCGCAAGTAAGATGGTTCCGTGCTTCGGAAGGGCACGTTAAGCCGTCGGTCCCGGTTGCTGTCTATGATGGCGGTCGTTACACAACCACGTCAGAGGCCTGCTACTTGCAGTAGGCGGTTGAAAAACTCTGACACCAGGGTTCATCGGGTCGTTGAACGACTCGGTGTCCCACACGAAAAGAAGAAGAAGATGGGCAGCAGCCTTAGCAGCGTTCCATGTGAGTTATACATGTAATACAGCGCTCGTCAATCCACCTGCCAAATGTGGCGAGTATGGCATATCCTCCAATTAGGGCAGTGTGTACTATTGTGGCTGTTAAGAGGATACCCGAATGATGCCTGTTTCCGCCTTTTCTTTCCAAATAATGCATGTAGGGCTACAATTATTTTTTGTATTAGGTTGGCCTAATGCCTACTTTAGGCACGCCACATTTTAGGCGTGATATACGTATGCATCTAAGGAAGGAGCTGTCACCTGGTAAGAACGTAGTTGTAAGCGCGACGCTCGTTGGAAGTACCCACTATGGTTTCAGCCTCTTCGGACACCAGATTGCTGGGCATACCGATTGACTTCCATTTTGTTAAGTCGTCTGGAAAAGGAGAATGGTCAAATAAAATAACTATTTAAGAAATCTTAGCTAATAGTAGTAAGTAGTAGTTTATTAAAAAACTCTCCAGCCAAGGCTCATCAGTTTGTTCATCGACTCGTGTCGGACATTAAAGAAGAAGAAGTATTTTTTGTAATATTTTATGTATTTCTGCATCTATAGAAAGAAACAGAGTCGATGACAACATTTCACTTCCATTGAAAACTACAAAGATGTCACTGGTTTTGTACCATCCGCACGCACTGTACCATCCTTTCACTGCTGAACTTCATAGGCCTTCCCTAGGGTACGCTATCCCTATATTGCCTGTTCTACAGTTTTTCAGTTCCTCAACGGACTTGGCTGTCTTACGATAGCTCGGCTTACTATATTTTTGAGGACTATGTATTTCACTTTGATACGTTTTTTGCCTTTAAACACAGTGGACCTTTTGAAGAAATAGAGACCCGTTTATACCTGGATTCATAGTAGGTAAATAGATGATGAATCTGATGAAGGTAAGAAACTCTATGCTGATTGGTTTGTCCCCCTTGTATATTGTAGTGCGTCACTCCGGCGAGGAGGTCAAGTTTGCTATTTATAGCAAGTTAAACATAAGTACCTGGATTCATAGTGAATATCCTGATGAAGGCAAGAAGTTCTGCGCTGATTGGTTTCTCTCCCTTGTACAGATTGTAGTGCGTAACTCCGGCGAGGCCAAGTTTGCTATTACACATAGCAATTTATACATAGAGTACCTGGATTCATAGTGAATATCCTGATAAACGCAAGAAGTTCTGCGCTGATGGGTTTCTCTCCCTTGTACAAGTTGTAGTGCGTAACTCCGGCGAGGCCAAGTTTGCTATTACACATAGCAATTTATACATAGAGTACCTGGATTCATAGTGAATATCCTGATAAACGCAAGAAGTTCTGCGCTGATGGGTTTCTCTCCCTTGTACAAGTTGTAGTGCGTAACTCCCGCGAGGCCAAGTTTGCTGAGTAAGGCGAGTTTGTCTTCTCGCAAAGGGTCGTTCGCGCTCACGCCGAGGGCTATTGAGAGGCTGTCGTAGGGGTTGTTTGGGTAGACAAATCTGTAAATAAAAATGATTCTTCGTTTAGTAGGTAAGTATAATATCTCTATTTTCCATTCGTTTTTGTATCGAGTTAACTAACTTTGACGACCGATGTGGTACAGCGGCAGTGCGACTGCGTGCTACGCAAAGGCCTTGAGCTAAATTCGTAGTCAGGGCAGATATTTCGAAGATGATTTTAAATACCTGCTTTCGGGTCTGAGCGCCATTTGTGGTGTTAGTCCGTGGAATCCTAGTAAAGGCTTTGTGTGTGTTCATGTATTCATACACCCGAATCGGTTTCTTGATAAATCTACCATAGCATTATGCACTATAACTATAGAAAACATCATCATCATCTTCCTGCCTTTATACCAATTACTTGGGGTCGGTCCTACATTGTTTTGTATGAACACAAAATCATATTGCAAAAGGATTTGGCTATTTGAAACATATAAACACAAATTAATGTTTTTACCTGTGCAGATGTACTAGCTATAACTATCCCAAATACGCCTGCTACTCTAGAATTGGTTACCACAACGGGCGAAAAGCGAAAGTATAGGTAAGTAACCAAACATTGCCAAGTCAGTAGTAGGTATGGTGATTGATCTGATGGAAGGCAAGACAAGATGATGATTTGACCATGTTGGTTCTTTTACTATAAACTAATGGATGTTAGTTTTTGTTTTTCAATTCAAAGCAAGGCGTGAAGTAAGAGACCGCAAAGTGTTACGTAATGTTACGCCAATCGCTTCCTTGACGCAAATCGCTGGCAAAGTCTAGAAGTAATTTGCTTTTTCTATATGTTTTTCTCTTCTGTCTGTTTGGTTGTATTATATGTAATTTTTTTGTTTAGATTGGTCAGCCCGCTGCTACCATGTTCTTCAATGAATAATGCGTTTTCTCGTGGAAGAAATTTTCCTGTTTTCATTATTATTATTCTCAAAAGATTTTTGATGTAGGGTTTAGTACTCTAGGACAGAGTAAGACTGATGTAACTTGTGGACTAAAATAGCTTCACCACCTCAGAGCTACCCCATTTTCTAAAGAAGGTACCTGAATCACGTTCAGTGAACGTGACTATACCCAGGAAATGACTATACTGAGCGTGCGAAATACCTCCTAATTAGGAAAGAAATCTACCTTCAATTCAAATTCTACATCAGCAACGGCCCAAACAATAGCATCTCAGAACTCAGACCTTTACTTACTTAAAATTTAAACTTTAACGCCATAACACAAAGTAGACACGCAAAATCTTTTACGTATATTACTTACATATTTATTACATAAAAGATTTTGTGTACTAAAAATAATAAAATTATAAACGAATATTTTGTAAATAAATAATTACCGTGACAATATGACTTGCGTGAAGACAATGACAATTATGACTTATGTCATATGGCCTGACATTAAGGAAAAGTGGAAAAGCAAGGTTTGATTTGTGTTATGTTTGGTGTTATGTCACTGGCTTTTAACAGAATAGAGTCAGCAGTTTTATTTTTAATGTTTCTCCGTTTATCGAGGTTTTTGAAACTTTTCTACCCTTTGTTTCTACCTTAGCTTAGGTATTGTAACTTACAATCACTTACGTTTACTTGCACAAACGTACAAAAGGCGGGCCTAATGCCTCGCTATATTCTCTACCAGCCAACCTTAGGATAAACAGAGAGCTAAAACCGATATTGATAAAATGAGATCATAAACATTCATAGTCATTCTGCAAACCAACACTGCACACGGCAAATCAACATTTGGTCGTCGGTCGTTGTTCTGTACTTGTGATCTAATTATCCTACATGGACGTAACTTTTTCTTCTTCGTCTAGTCGATGGCAATGGTTACATTTTCATTGACAAATATTTGGGAACTGAAATGTTCCTAGGGTTCGCCTCTAGTAGTAGGCATTTGGTGTAGGGCACAGCTCAGCCAAAACTACCGCTTTATTTGCTGAGAACCCTTCTATTAAAGAGGTGGTCCTGGAAGCTGGTTCAGTAAGTTTTTTGTTTACGTACCCATTGTGTAGGAACAAATCGGCATTGGAGCGAGCGCCGTAGAATATGAAGATCTGTTCGCCAGACTTGAAGTCCCGCAGAGCGTAGCACTCGCCGCGACTAAGCTCCTTGTTGAAGTCTGTCTGTTCTGTGATATCACTAGTGGAGTAACACACACGTACCCATTGTGTAGGAACAAGTCCGCATTGGAGCGAGCCGCGTAGAATATGAAGATCTGTTCGCCTGACTTGAAGTCCCTTAGAGCGTAGCACTCGCCGCGGCTCAGCTCCTTGTTGAAGTCAGTCTGTTCTGTGATATCACTAGTGAAATAATACACATACCCATTGTGTAGGAACAGGTCTGCGTTGGAGCGAGCGCCGTAGAATATGAAGATCTGTTCGCCCGACTTGAAGTCCCGCAGAGCGTAGCATTCGCCGCGACTCAGCTCCTTGTTGAAGTCAGTCTGTTCTGTGATATCACTAGTGAAATAATACACGTACCCATTGTGTAGGAATAAGTCCGCGTTGGAGCGAGCGCCGTAGAATATGAAGATCTGTTCGCCAGACTTGAAGTCACTTTGTTCTGTGATATCACTAGTGAAATAACACACACGTTTGTTCTGTGATATCACTAGTGAAGTAACACACACGTACCCATTGTGTAGGAACAAATCCGCGTTGGACCGAGCGCCGTAGAATATGAAGATCTGTTCGCCCGACTTGAAGTCCCGCAGAGCGTAGCACTCGCCGCGGCTCAGCTCCTTGTTGAAGTCACTTTGTTCTGTGATATCACTAGTAAAATAACACACACGTACCCATTGTGTTGGAATAAGTCTGCGTTGGAGCGAGCGCCGTAGAATATGAAGATCTGTTCGCCAGACTTGAAGTCACTTTGTTCTGTGATATCACTAGTGAAATAACACACACGTTTGTTCTGTGATATCACTAGTGAAGTAACACACACGTACCCATTGTGTAGGAACAAATCCGCGTTGGACCGAGCGCCGTAGAATATGAAGATCTGTTCGCCCGACTTGAAGTCCCGCAGAGCGTAGCACTCGCCGCGGCTCAGCTCCTTGTTGAAGTCACTTTGTTCTGTGATATCACTAGTAAAATAACACACACGTACCCATTGTGTTGGAATAAGTCTGCGTTGGAGCGAGCGCCGTAGAATATGAAGATCTGTTCGCCCGACTGGAAGTCACTTTGTTCTGTGATATCACTAGTGGAATAACCCACACGTTTGTTCTGTGATATCACACGCACGTACCCATTATGTAGGAACAGGTCGGCGTTGGACCGAGCATCGTAGAATATGAAGATCGGTTCGCCCAACTTGAAGTGACTTTGTTCTGTGATATCACTAGTGAAATAATACACGTACCCATTGTGTAGGAATAAGTCTGCGTTGGAGCGAGCGCCGTAGAATATGAAGATCTGTTCGCCCGACTTGAAGTCCCTCAGAGCGTAGCACTCGCCGCGACTCAGCTCCTTGTTGAAGTCAGCCTGTTCTGTGATATCACTACTGAAATAATACACGTACCCATTGTGTAGGAACAGGTCTGCGTTGGACCGAGCGCCGTAGAATATGAAGATCTGTTCGCCCGACTTGAAGTCACTTTGTTCTGTGATATCACTAGTAAAATAACACACACGTACCCATTGTGTAGGAATAGGTCCGCGTTGGACCGAGCGCCATAGAATATGAAGATCTGTTCGCCAGACTTGAAGTCCCGCAGAGCGTAGCACTCGCCGCGGCTCAGCTCCTTGTTGAAGTCTGTTGTAATCTGAAATGTTAGAAATATAGGGTGAAATTTTACAAGTGACCCATAATGGAAACGTAGGACGGGCTGGTGATAAGGAACAACTGTTTTCAAAGAGCATAGGTTGAAATGTGAAAAACCTCCCATACGAAATTACCGATCAGGTGATTTGAGTTACCTACTATGGGAGGGCCAACATTTGTTTTTCATATTTCCTGTTCTATGTTCCTTGGGAAAAGTTGTTCCTAACCACCAGCTTTTACCTGTATTTTCACTATCAAAATTTTACTGTAAAAATATCGCGTGTATGCCATGTAGTCTTATCTTGCCCAAGGCTCAGCTGGTAGAATTTTAATGGAGTGGGCCCAAAGGCTCTCAAGAAATCAATTCCGGACAACAAATTGATAAGTAAGTTTTAAGCTGGCTTAGGATAGCATCACCCCATACCTTTCCCGCGGGCATGGTAAGAAGCGACTAAGGGATTTAAGATTTAATGTGTATTGCAATTGTAGACGACTGGCTGACTGACTTCGAGTGACTGATAAGATAAGTGTTTTCAGCGTAATCAGCATCACATAGTAAGTAGTGTTAAGTGGGATTTCAGGCTATGGGTACTGCGTATTTTCGAACTCTCATGCATGCCAAATAGTTGTTTTCCAATCCTTGATAAAAAAAATCAAGCTCAACCTATAAGGTAATTTATACTTGTTTTCAATCGTCATCCGAATACGATCTAGCAACTCATACGTCGACGTTTCATCGCTAAACATTCTACATGTGATTCTGCTAACTATGTCGTCATTGCGTGCGGATATGTCTCCGAGAAAACGGATCATTGGCATGATTTATACGCGTTTTTGCTTGCATGTTGTTTCCGCAAATAGCTGTGCATTATACTCTTTGCGTAGTGCATTTCTTTGAAGACTGATCGTACGAACGGAACGCCTTTGTTAATTAGATATTTCCGATTTCATTTATAAAATTAAGATTATTAGCATAAACAAACAGCTTTCGTTCTAGTAACATAAAACCCAAAATACCCTTTCTAAGTTTTACTGTACCTACGGTAACATATTCTAGTTAAAAGTCGGTCCACCAATCAGGTGGGCCGATGAACTTGCAAGGGTTGCGAACATTCTTTAGATCATCTATGACACATCACATCACATCAGCATTCCTCTGCTATACGTAGGCCTTCCTACAGGTGCGCCATAAGCCGTTGGATGCAATCGGCCAAAATCACGTTTCATTGAGCCGCCTGGGGGAGGACTATGTCTAGCAGAAGACATCTCACTGTTGTTGATGATGATGGAAATCCGTCTACATAATGTAGATTTCAACTATCTCACCTTTCCTTGCTCGTGGTTGCACATGTCCCAGAGCGGTATGAAAGCCGTGACGTCAGTGTCCGCTAACTGGATGTTGTTCTGCCGAGTCATCACTGTTGATACTGCCCATCTGTCAACAAACAGTCTTGTGGTGGGGTTGTCAAGTATCTCACCTTTCCTTGCTCGTGGTTGCACATATCCCAGAGCGGTATGAAAGCCGTGACGTCAGTGCTGATTGATACTGCTCATCTGTCAACAAACGGTCTTGTGGTGGGGTTGTCAACTATCTCACCTTTCCTTGCTCGTGGTTGCACATGTCCCAGAGCGGTATGAAACCTATCTCACCTTTCCTTGCTCGTGGTTGCACATGTCCCAGAGCGGTATGAAAGCCGTGACGTCAGTGTCTGCTAACTGGATGTTGTTCTGCCGAGTCATCACTGTTGATACTGGCCATCTGTCAACAGTCTTATGGTGGGGATGTCAACTATCTCACCTTTCCTTGCTCGTGGTTGCACATGTCCCAGAGCGGTATGAAAGCCGTGACGTCAGTGTCTGCTAACTGGATGTTGTTCTGCCGAGTCATCACTGTTGATACTGGCCATCTGTCAACAGTCTTGTGGTGGGGATGTCAACTATCTCACCTTTCCTTGCTCGTGGTTGCACATGTCGCAGAGCGGTATGAAAGCCGTGACGTCAGTGTCTGCTAACTGGATGTTGTTCTGCCGAGTCATTACTGTTGATACTGCCCATCTGTCAACAGTCTTGTGGTGGGGAATGGGGATGTCAACTATCTCACCTTTCCTTGCTCGTGGTTGCACATGTCCCAGAGCGGTATGAAAGCCGTGACGTCGGTGTCTGCTAGCTGGATGTTGTTCTGCCGAGTCATTACTGTTGATACTGCCCATCTGTCAACAGTCTTGTGGTGGGGAATGGGGATGTCAACTATCTCACCTTTCCTTGCTCGTGGTTGCACATGTCCCAGAGTGGTATGAAAGCCGTGACGTCGGTGTCTGCTAACTGGATGTTGTTCTGCCGAGTCATCACTGTTGATACTGCCCATCTGTCAAAGTCTTGTGGTGGGGATGTCAACTATCTCACCTTTCCTTGCTCGTGGTTGCACATGTCCCATAGTGGTATGAAAGCCGTGACGTCGGTATCTGCTAATTGGATGTTGTTAGTCATAACTGTTGATACTGCCCATCTGTCAACAGCCTTAGGTGGCTTTATACCTTGTTTTTCTATTTGACGATCATTTTATTCTTTGTGACATTTATGTATGAATTATGTAAATTTGACATTGATATTATGAAATAAATTAATCTAAATCTATGGTGGGGATGTCAAGTATCTCACCTTTCCTTGCTCGTGGTTGCACATGTCCCAGAGCGGTATGAAAGCCGTGACGTCAGTGTCTGCTAACTGGATGTTGTTCTGCCGAGTCATCACTGTTGATACTGCCCATCTGTCAAACTCTTGTGGTGGGGATGTCAACTATCTCACCTTTCCTTGCTCGTGGTTGCACATGTCCCAGAGTGGGATGAAAGCTGTGACATCGGTGTCTGCTAACTGGATGTTGTTCTGCCGTGTCATCACTGTTGATACTGTCCTGTCCATCTGTCAACAGTCTTGTGGTGGGGATGTCAACTATCTCACCCTTCCTTGCTCGTGGTTGCACATGTCCCATAGCGGTATGAAAGCCGTGACGTCAGTGTCTGCTAACTGGATGTTGTTCTGCCGAGTCATCACTGTTGATACTGCCCATCTGTCAACAGTCTTATCATGGGGATGTCAACTATCTCACCTTTCCTTGCTCGTGGTTGCACATGTCCCAGAGCGGTATGAAAGCCGTGACGTCGGTGTCTGCTAACTGGATGTTGTTCTGCCGAGTCATCACTGTTGATACTGCCCATCTGTCAACCAAACAATCTTATGGTGGGGTTGTCAACTATCTCACCTTTCCTTGTTCGTGGTTGCACATGTCCCAGAGCGGTATGAAAGCCGTGACGTCAGTGTCTGCTAACTGGATGTTGTTCTGCCGAGTCATCACTGTTGATACTGCCCATCTGCCAACAAACACTCTTATGATGATATGTCCACATTTTCTTCTACAAAAGTTCTACGTTCTAACGGGGCGAAACCGTGTAACATCAACCACCCTCTTTCTACCCGTCGGACTCATGAAAGGAATAAATAAAGGGATGGGGCGTTGTCATTTATTACATTGATTGACTCAAATGGATACGTAACTAGTATCTAGGTAAAAAAGTTATGGGCTACGTGAGATTCTGACTGCTGGCCAGTCGTATAAGACACCAAGTCGATAAAAAACTCCATCTAAATCATCTTACTTCATTGATGTTCACACATAATAGTTACTTTACGGGTCGTATCGCGATAGTTTTTTAGGTAAATAAGCGAGTTACCTGGGAACCCGACGTTTCGACTGAGTTTCATCAATCATCAGTCATGGTCGCGGGCAGACTGATTTTATTCACTTAAGAAACTATCGCGAGTGCTTTAAAAGTTTCATTGATTATGTATACCATTGATAGCTTTTATGAATGACTTGATTGCCGACTATCCCATCAGAGTTATGCCTAACGAAGCTTAACTTAATGCACAGCCAATTTTCACTTCAAAATGTCACAACAATAACTATAAAAAATAACGAACAATAGTTTAAAAACAAAAGTGAGTAATTTTGTAATTGAATTACATAAAAGTAAGAGTGGTAAGCCATTGTTTAGTTTGTAAACTTAGCCACCTTGGGTGGGAATTTTCTTTAGAGAGGTTACTGTTATAATATAACTTCTTCCGTGTAGATTAGTTCTCATCATTATAAATGTTGTTAAACATTTTGATGTCATTAAATGTAGAGGTAATTCACTCATTTTTTTAATTTACTAGATTTTTGAAACTGACGTTGAGGCTTTGACCATTTCCTGACTTTATCATTTGTAATAGCCTTTTAACCCAAACTACGTATGGTTTGAAAGTATTTGCAGCACTTTAACTTTGATTGCGAAATAATGATATTATCTGGTATTTTTAATACTACTTTCTGTATTAGGTAATTAGTTTAATAGCTTACTTTTCTTTTTTATTCAAAGTAAAACCATAAGCATGCACATCAATCACAAGTAGAGAGATCTACATAACTTCAATTAGAGTTAAAACGATATCCATCTGTACGTTCACTAGTAAACCTGCCATCAAGTTTTATAACAGGGACCTTACGGCGTGAGGTCAACTCACACTTGACAGGTTTGGATTCAAGGGCTTACAGGTGGCTGTAAATTGCATAAAATAAAATGATAATAGGTTTTTACTTAATTTAGAGATTATGATTTTGTTGACAGTTCTCGCTGAAGTTCTAAGATAATGTAAAAGCTCTACTGTAGAGCTGTACCTACTGTAGTATGTATGTTATGAAAATATCAAAAGCTTCTCGAGTTTACTCAGCGTACCTATGAAACGGAACAACTTTTTGTATTTCACATTAATAAAATTAAAGTTGACTCAACCTGAAGCAAACCTGATTTTTGCAGCTATGATCGAATTTATCTCTATAATCAGCTAACAAAACAGCATAAAAAGCTTACTTCTAACTAGAAAATATAATGCGCCTAACAAGATATCAGTCTTACCGATCGTGCATGCAATTTAGCGTTAGGAGCTTTTTGCGTAGATCTCTACGTGTAGGTACCTACATGTCATTGCGCAGGAAAGTAAGAGGGAACGTGTGAGAGAATCAAACAAAGACCTATACAAATATACACGTGTATGTATGTAGGTAGGTATAGGATGAGAAGATGCGTTTAATGTGAGAGTGCATTGGAGAATTGGGTATACAAAACTAAATGTAAAAGTAATTGGCGTAAAGAAAGTATTTTGAGACAAAAGCTTGGGTAAGATATCGGAAGATGGTTGTGTAACAACAATAGGTGCTATCGTATCAGATTACCACACATAGATACCTACCTTTCAGTCATCATTTTAAGATGTTCAGTGAAAAAAAAAACATTTATTTAACAATGATAAAGAATATAATAAAAATATTTATTTACTCCAGTAATTAAAGTAAGTTTTGTTTTGTATTTACATTTAATTTATGATTCTTTATTTGAAAGGGAGCTTGGTGTCCAAATTGGGTAAACCTGTGATATGGATGTACAATGAAGCGATCAAACCACAAATCAAACGAGACGTACAACAATCTCATTTACGATACTACGAGTATTAGTTATATTACGGATCTTGTTAACCGACGAAACCGGGTCGAATGAATACAAAAAGAAAAAGCTGCATTATCTGAGAAAGTAAGAAGCTGATTTAACAATATTATGTTACACATAACCACGTAAAGTCCATTTATTTAACTAGCGTACGACCGCAAGTAGCACGTACTTACTTACGACTAAGTTATGTTCCACACTTTATGCAATACGGTTATAAAATAAAATAAGTTATGAACACGTAACACCCTATTAGCATTTTTCGCGGGTATGCTACTATTTTCGAAGGAAAAAGTCACAAGAAAATGAGAAAACAAAGTACAACTTAAAAAGTTACGTTACTATTCTGTGGGTACCTATTCAATATTAGGATGACCGATCGATCATAGAGACGAAATGGAACGCTAAATATGATGATGAGAATAGATTAAGCTTCAAGACAATAATGTTAGCGTAACAAATTATAACATCACGCTTGACTAACGAGTAGCTCTTTCTAACCGTCATTCATATTCATATTCTTTAAGACACCGACTCTTCTAATAATAACAAAGGACTTTTCCCAATTTAATAAGCGCAACATCAAGAACAGAGTTTGCTCTAAGTAACTAATAGTATCAAGCGTTACTTTGCGGATGTCCATCTTGATGAAAGTGATAGAAATATGTTTCGGTGCTTGGAATTCAACTGTCGAAGATCTCCTGATGATGCTCTGTCCGTGTAGAAGCAAAACACGTGTAGAGTGTAAAACGGTTGTTATGGTGTTGGTGAAGTGCATCGCTTGTAAATTTGCATTAAGTTGCGGTCGTACGTGTGGTTCATTCAGCAGCATAATTTGCCATCACAAGTGCGGAAGAAGTTAAACATATTTCTATCACTTTTATCATAGAGTTTGCTCTGTTCAAACAAGCATAACAGTGTTTGAACCAGCGACTTTTGGCATCTCTACTGCCGAGTTGCCGACCCCTCTACAGCTTTGTCGGCAGTACAAGTAGGTACTGATGGCGAAAGTCGTAGGTTCAAATCCTGCCTGCGGCGGAAAATTTTACAGTTTTCCTGAAATTGTATACCTAACTGAAAAGTATTTCAAAATTTGGTATCTAAGCATAACAGTACAAAGCTGGACATATGTAGATAGGCTTCCCTCTCTTCTCCCGAATATACCTTAAAGAATAATAAAAAAAAAACTAAACTAGTGTTTAATGTTACACAACGTAACCTAAAATTTTCACTACTTAGATGGCTCACATCAGACAAATAGTTGAGAGCTGTAAAAAATAAACACATGAAAGGTAACCCTTTCTAATACATCTTAATAAGCTTTTATTGAACGATAAAACACTTCTGAACAAGTCGTGCCTACCCACACAATACAGTCAATATAACTTTTTATTTCGTACTCTAATTCTCATTGCAATCTACTCCGATCAATCAATAAGAGATCTATTTTTGAAAGTCACTGGGTGATTGCGTGCACGTTATTACAATCACATAATACAATCTTCTCCTTCTTTTACAGACACCTGCACGTTAATATTTATGTTAACGACGTTAGATTCCTAAACAAATATTATCATCATCATCATTTTTCTGCCAGACTAGTTGGGGTCGGCGCAACATGTTTTGTTAGAGCAAAAAATCGTACAGCAAAAATATTTGGCAATGTTTTATGACTGGCCGACTGTCTGACGTCAACCCTCTTTAGGAATGCTATTGTAGGTGGTATCACCGCCACCATGCGGTTAACCATAGTCGACAGATATTCAGCCGAAGTCAAGAACCCTACGTCGCTTTTAAACACTTTGAGTGGACTAAGGGTGGCAGCATTCTAAACAAACATTATAACTTGAAAAAACTGAGTACACAAAGTAAAAAGTTAAAATTAAGTTCAGAAAAAATTAGAGCTCCACATAATACTTAGTAATAAAAGCCAATGCCTGATTTTGGCGTCTTTTTTTTCTAGGTGTTACACGAATAGTACTTATATATTTGAGTAGAGGACAATGCAACAAACAAAAAAATATATGACATCTATACCTCTAACTGTCACTGGAACAGAGATATACGCGTTTGAAGTTACTATGGGGATTTTTTTCTAGCTGTTACACGGATAACACTTATATATTTGAGTAGAGGTCAATGCAACAAACAAAAAAATATACTACAACTATACCTCTACCTGTCACTGGAACAGAGATATACGCGTTTGAAGTTACTATGGGGATTTTTTTTCTAGGTGTTACACGGATGGTACTTATATATTTGAGTAGAAGACAATGCAACAAACAGAAAAATATATGATAACTATACCTCTACCTGTCACTGGAACAGAGATATACGCGTTTGAAGTTATTATGGGGATTTTTTTTTCTAGGTGTTACACGGATGGTTCTTATATATTTGAGTAGAGGACAATGCAACAAACAAAAAAATATAAGACAACTATACCTCTAGCTGTCACTGGAACTGAGATATACGTGTTTGAATTTACTATGGGGATGTTTTTTTTAGGTGTTACATTGAAGGTACTTATATATTTGAATGAAAGACAATGCAACAGACAAAAAAATATACTACAACTATACCTCTAACTGTCATTGTAACAGAGATATACGCGTTTGAAGCTACTATGGGGATTTTTTTTTCTAGGTGTTATACGGATAGTACTTATATATTTGAGTAGAAGATAATGCAACAGACAAAAAAGTATAAGACAACTATACCTCTTCCTGTCACTGGAACAGAGATATACGCGTTTGAAGTTACTATGGGGATTTTTTTCTAGGTGTTACATGGATGTTACTTATATATTTGAATGAAGGACAATGCAACAGACAAAAAAATATATGACAACTATACCTCTTCCTGTCACTGGAACAGAGATATACGCGTTTGAAGTTACTATGGGGATTTTTTTTCTAGCTGTTACACGAATGGTACTTATATATTTGAGTAGAGAACAATGCAACAGACAAAAAATATATGACAATTATACCTCTACCTGTCACTGGAACAGAGATATCCGCGTTTGAAGTTACTATGGGGATTTTTTTTTCTAGGTGTTACACGGATGGTACTTATATATTTGAGTAGAGGACAATGCAACAAACAAAAAAATATACTACAACTATACCTCTACCTGTCACTGGAACAGAGATATACGCGTTTGAAGTTACTATGGGTTTTTTTTTTCTAGGTGTTACACGGATGGTACTATAAATATATTTGAGTAGAGAACAATGCAACAGACAAAAATTATATCTACGCGTTTGAGGTTACTGTAGGGTCTTTTCCTATATATATTATTCATGAATAGACATCGTTATCTTTGGAGCACTAACAAAAAATTCGTAGAGATGGCGTACTTTATCGACGACTAAGATATCGACAGATTATATTCAAGTACCTAGTTGCTGTCAAAGCGAAACCAAAGAGTTTATAAAAAAATACGTCTGTTTAAAATGGCAACAGATGAGAAGACCAAGAAACATAACATTTAACTTAAAACCTAATTCCACCAAAAATCTACTGAAACTGAGCAACTTTCCCCAAGGAAAATAGGTCGATATCTAAAAAAATAGAATATTTTTTCAAGGATTCTTTTACACCATGTCAAGGCCATGTTTATAATGCTAGTAGCATGAAAACATCGATAACTTGTGTTTCGAAAAAAGTCCGCAACTCATCTCTATGACATGACAACATCATTCGTGCTCCAAAGATAACGATGTCTATTCATGAATAATATTATTTGCCGTGTGATGCCGGCTTAGAATGGCATCACCCCAATTCTACCCGTGGGTGTCGTAAAAGGCGACTTAGGCATAAATCTAGGAATGGGCAGCAGCGTTCCTGTGAATAAAACATCTTGCACTGCGCTCGCCTATTCGCCTGCCAAGCGTGGTGAGTATGGCAATACCCCCCAATACGGAGGAGGCCCATGTCCAGCAGTGGACTGTTGTGGCTGTAAAGGTAAGGTATAATAAATAAAATATATTTTATTATAGCTTAACTACGTTACGGCTACAAAAAAGGCTCATACCATTTTTTTTAAACTTCAAACACATATATCTCTGTTCCAGTGACAGTTAGAGGTTTAGTTGTCATATATTGTTTTGTTTATTTGATTATGTTTGACTACAATACATAAACGCCATCTATGTAACACCTAGAAATAAAATCCCGAAGGATTTTTTGTTGAAATTCAAACGCATGTATCTCTGTTCTAGTGACAGTTAATAAATAAATAAATAAATAAATAAATATCTCTGGACGAGACACACAGCGCCATCTAGCTCCAAACTAAGCAAAGCTTGTACTATGGGAACTAGACAACTGATATAATACTTATATTGTTTCCTTTGGTAAATAAATACATATAATACATAGAAAGCACCCAGACTAAACACAAATCCTGCGAAACCTAGACGTAAATAAAGCGAGCGGCCCTGATGGTATCCCTGCAATTGTTCTGCGTAACTGTGCGCCTGAGTTGTCTCCGATATTGACACGCCTGTTCCGCCTCTCACTGGAGACTGGTGTAGTTCCCCAATCGTGGAAGCTTGCAAACGTGCAACCTGTGCCCAAAAAAGGCAGCCGTGCTGACCCTGCCAATTATAGACCCATATCAGTCACCTCTATACTCTGCAAGACTATGGAGCGTGTACTAAACAATCGCCTCCTAGCTTACCTCGGGAGCAATGATCTCCTTCACGACCGTCAATACGGCTTCCGCCGCGGGCGGTCGACAGGGGACCTCCTCGTGCATGCCACCCACTTATGGAGCGAGGCTATCGAGAGGCACGGCGAAGCCCTCACCGTATCTCTGGATGTCTCAAAGGCATTTGACAGGGTCTGGCACGCAAGTCTTATTAACAAGCTTCCCGCCTACGGGCTACCTGCTGGACTTTGCAACTGGATCGCAGACTTCTTGAGTAGACGGTCAATACGAGTGGTCCTAGAAGGACGCTCTTCAGATGAACAGGCTATTGATGCCGGCGTCCCTCAAGGGTCTGTACTTTACGCAACCCTATTTCTGCTGCACATCAACGATATGCTCACGCCCGACACCTTTGGGTATGCAGATGACAGCACGGTTGTTGATAGGTACCTGTCTAGTGCAAAGGCCAGCAATGAATCTACTCAGTCTTGTCGAGAGGCCCTAGTGAGTCGCCTAAACTTGAATCTTGAAGCAATATCCGAATGGGGTGATGCAAATCTTGTCCAGTTTAATGCATCTAAAACACAGGCATGTCTATTCTTCACTTAACAGAGTCCCTTCGACCTGACTCCGACTTTCCGAGGTGTATCCGTACCGATTTCCGACCATTTTGAGCTTCTTGGCATGAACCTTTCATCTGACAATATATTGAGTCTTTGGCCACGACTGCAGCAAAAAGACTCGGAATTCTCTCAAAGGTCAGGCGATACTTCACACCAGTACAGCTTTTACAACTATACCAAGCTCAAGTCCGTTCCTGCATGGAGTATTGCTGTCACCTATGGGACGGGTCTGCCAAATACCAGCTGGCAGCCCTGGACTCGATTGAGAAGCGCGCCAAGAAACTCATCGCTGATAGGGCACTCATTGACGCAAAGTTACAGAGCCTCGAACACCATCGCAAAGTAGCTTGCTTGTCGGTATTCTACAGGATACATTTCAGGAGTGTGCACAGTCTCTCCATGACCCGATACCTCCGTCACCATTCCATCTCCGGTGCACGAGACGCCGGTTGGGATTCCACCCTTATATCGTAGACATCCCGCAAATTCGCACAAAGCGCTTCGCTTCTACATTTTTAATGCGAACTGCTAAGGAGTGGAACTCCCTGCCTGCGGATCTGTTTCCGGAACATTATAACCTGGGCCTTTTCAAGGCGAGAGTGAATAGGCATTATCTGGGCGAGCATGTTCCATCATCGTCTGCATCGTCACTTAACATCAGGTGAGATTGCGGACAAATGCTTACCCATTGTTTATATAAGAAAAAAAAATTGAAAATAGACATTACAAATATTTGTGTCGGTGGGAATCGAACCCACGACCCTCGGCGTAGAAGGCAGGAGTACTATCCACTACGCCAATGGGACAGTCAAGTTACATGTATAGTTGTCATATATTATTCTGTTTGCTTATTATGTTATGCTAATTTCAAATATATCCGCGCCATCTATGTCAAATCTAAAAAAATGAAATCCCCATAGTATATTTTAAACTTCCACCGCGTTTATTGCTGTTCCAGTAACAGCTAGAGGTATAGTTGTAATATATATTTTTTGTTTGTTGCATTGACCTCTACTCAAATATATAAGTGCTATCCGTGTAACACCTAGAAAAAAAATCCCCATAGTAACTTCAAACGCGTATATCTCTGTTCCAGTGACAGTTAGAGGTATTATTGTCATATATTTTTTTTGTCTATTGCATTGTCCTCTACTCAAATATATAAGAACCATCCGTGTAACACCTAGAAAAAAAAATCCCTATAGTAACTTCAAACTCGTATATCTCTGTTCCAGTGACAGGAAGAGGTATAGTTGTCATATATTTTTTGTCTGTTGCATTGTCCTCTACTTAAATATATAAGTACTATATGTATAACACCTAGAAAAAAAAAGAACCCCATAGTAACTTCAAACGCGTATATCTCTGTTCCAGTGACAGTTAGAGGTATAGTTGTCATATATTTTTTTGTTTTTTGCATTGTCCTCTACTCAAATATATAAGTATCATCAGTGTAACACCTAGAAAAAAAAATCCCATAGTAACTTCAAACGCGTATATCTCTGTTCCAGTGACAGGTAGAGGTATACTTGTCATATATTTTTTTGTTCGATGCATTGTCCTCTACTCAAATATATAAGTACCATCCGTGTAACATCTAGAAAAAAAAACCCCATAGTAACTTCAAACGCGTATATCTCTGTTCCAGTGACAGGTAGAGGTATAGTTGTCGTATATTTTTTTGTTTGTTGCATTGACCTCTACTCAAATATATAAGTGTTATCCGTGTAACACCTAGAAAAAAAAGACGCCACTAGTCCATACTAATCCGGTTAAAAGCGCTGGTAGAATCGAGAGCACTGATTTTCAATCAATCATGCAAATGATATTTTGTACACATTTTTAGCAACTACTATTGTATGATTATACCCATTCATAGCAAATGTTCTCACACTATTCACTGCCGAAAATCGATCACCAGCTTAAAAAAAATCGGTCACGCTTCGCGGTTTTTAGTTCGAGAATCTTTATTTGAAGTACTGTCGGTTACGTAATGTATAATCTAGCGAAATATTGTTAGAAAAGTGATGATGGAGTAAAATTGCAGGTGGTCGCAATAATGTGGCCACAGTAGTAGCGGCGCGTAGGTGTTGATTGATTTGGTTTTACTATAATAAAATAAGTAATAGAAAACAACGTTGAGAATTAAGATAGAGCTTTTTTTACAAAACGTTAGAGATATCACTTGCTCACCTCTCCTCCTCACCACACTTAATTTGATTAAATTTAAGCCAGAACCCTATTTATTACGACTAGATTAAAGGAACATAGGATAATGAATCACATAAAATATTCCTGTCTTTGCGGCTCTACTAAAAATATTTCAGGGCATTTAACAACTAGGTACAAATATGAACAGGATGTGGTTGATTATTATGTATGACGTACGGTACATGGGTAGTGTGACCTGCAATTATTCAAAATGGAGAAGGCTTCAAAGATCCTCAGAATTGAGAAAACGAGGAAGAAGAAAAGGCAGAACACACCGCTTCACGCACAATCACGTGACATCGTATGAGACACGGCGGTACGCGGGCGGTAGTTAGTATTCTTTGACGCGGGTAATGTAATGACGTGCACGCATGCGCAGGTAGAGTGCCGCCTCGCCGCCTCTCTTACAATCCCATACATTACAACCGGTACGCGCATGATGAAGAGCACACATATTTTGTTCTACATACGGAGGCGGTGTGTTTTGCCCATTTTATTTCCGCTGTCTCTCTGGCCCCACACTGGAATCTCGGCTTGTCACGATGAGACGCGGAACACACTTGCCAACTTTAATTTGCGACTAATACCTCAAATAGAAAACCGTTTGGCAATAACTTCAAGGAAGTTGCAACTAAGTGATTGCGGCTAAGTGATTTTTACCCGACTGCCTCAGAAGGAGGGTTATGTTTTTCTAGAGTATGTATGTATGTAGAGGTATGTATGTATGTATGTACCTATGTGGACAAGAAAAATCTTTTTCACGAGCTACAGCCCGAACGGACAGTTGGATTTTGACATATGAGGTGTCGTTAGATTCGTCTCATCTCAGCAGCGCGAGTGACACTGGTTATATAAAAAAATATTCATTCAAGATGACGGACTTTTACAGCAAAATACTACTTTAAAATTACCGCAGTCGGGTTTCTTATTTTTTAACGCATCTACTTGTTTTCAACGCGGAATATAGGTAACAAGACCATTTAACAACGTTAACGTAACACGCACAGAATTTTAAATTAGTAAAGTACTTGATACAATTAAAGAGTTTAAGTTTGTATCATAACAAGTAACAACCCACCTACTAGTCATAATCATTAGGCCTGAAATATTGCTAGGAAGTAAAACTTATCTATGAGAAAGCATTATTAACATTCAGACATTATATTAATAATTATTTTATTACGTTCATACATAACACTTCATTATAATTGCATGTACCTACACTAAAATGTAAAACAAAAACAAGTTAATTTTTTCTGCTTCAGGCATTTTATAGTACGTAAGTAATGCCTACATTACTAATTTAAAAACAATACATGTGCCAAGGAAAAATTAGAGTAGGTACCTACTTCAATACAACTTCTCCTAGGATAGGGTAAAGTACGGATAGATGCGCCGTTGGGATAGTTGCGCAGGTTTCGAAAACACTATGTTCTAGTTAAATTCAGCACTATTGCTTATTAAAACATAGTAGTCTTCCTCCTGGAAACCCAAGTACCACGTTAATTATTGGAGTAATTGCACAATTTACGCCAGTTTAAGCAAAAATCTTCGGTAGCGTGGTCAAACCGGGCGTCGAAATTATTTTAGCACATTTTGTTTTTCGGGTATCTTTTCTCACGATTGTAGAATCGCTCACATTTTTATTTCCTAATATGCACTACTTTATAAAGTACTAGCGGCCCGCCCAGCGGTTTCACTCGCTGCTACTTACCTGTTTTCCTGTAGAAATGGGATCTTTGCCCGTAGTAAAAAGTCCATTAATCTTTTTCAGAAGTTACTCATCATGACCATGTGCCAGCAGAGGCGGCTTGTCATGGCGAATAACTTTAACTTTGAAGCCATTACCGTATCTCTTATAGTTTTGATGGGATGCTGGTGGTCTACATCAGGAACTCCAGACCCTCGTGACCATGTGCCAGTAGAAGCGGCCCGTCATGCTGAATAACTTTAACTTTGAAGCCATTACCGAGTCTAATAAAGTTTAGATGGGGTGCTGGTGGTCTACATCAGGTACTCCAGACCCTCGTGACCATGCGCCAGCAGAAGCAGCCTGTCGTGCTGAATAACTTTTACTTTGAAACCATTACCCTATCTCTTATAGTTTAGATGGGATGCTTGTGGTCTACATCAGGTACTCCAGATCCTCGATGACCATGTGCCAGCAGAAGCGGCCCGTCATGGTGAACAACTTTTTCTATGAAGCCATGACCGTATCTCTTATAGTTTATATGGTATGCTGGTGGTCTTCATCAGGTACTCCAGATCCTCGAGGGCTGACCATGTCCGTCTTTTATATGATAGTAATATCAGTGCCAAAATTCGCGAGGATCGGTAAAGCGGTTTGGCTAATTTGGGTAATATCTGCTTTATTTCCCCGTTTTCCTGCTGCTAACCGTTTTCCCGTAGGAATGAGGAATTTTCCCGTGGTAAAAAGTAGCCTATGTTACTCAGGGATGTTGTAGCTTTCTAATAGTGAAAGAATTTTGGAAATCGGTCCAGTAGTTTCGGAGTTTATCGATTACATACAAACAAACAAACAAACAAACAAACAAAAAAACAAACAAAGTTTTCCTCTTTATTATATTAGTGTAGATATTAGTGTAGATGTGCCCATTCATTAATTAAGTATTCCAAAATATCAAATCATTATTTTTTTAATTAAATGCGCAACTATCCGTACCAAAAAGGATATTTGCGCAGGTTTTTTGGACGGATAGTTGCGCTTTGGGGGATATTTGCGCAGATTGATATTTTTGTTTATTTTAGTATGTTGCAGATGGATAAATGCTTCTAAATTACAGTCTAGATATGGACGTTGTTCAACATACATTTTTATGCTACCTACGCGGTGATACAATTTTTTTACTGAAATAATGACTTAGCACTCAATAACTTTAGAAATAGTAATAATATTAAGGTTCGGAGGCCTATTCAATTCTTAAAATAAGGATTTAATCAAATTATTTTCAAATTGATTTGATTTAAATAAAGTACGAATTTCATAGTTAGTCACCTAGGTAATCTTCAAAGCGCAAGTATCCCCCCATGATTTTTTAGTGCTGTGCAACTATCCGTGCGGGTGCGCGACTATCCCCTTTTCAAGAGGTCAAATAAAACTGGATTTACAACAAAACAATAAAAATTAAATTCATGAATTAGGGCTTTAATGAAAGATTAAAGATCAATCCTTTAATCTGTAAATATAATTTTGTAAATAAATTTTTAATTATTGAGTTATAGAGCATTTTCCAAAAGGTGCGCATCTATCCGTACTTTACCCTATGAGTCATATTCAAATCATATCTGCAAATCAATTTCATATTTTCGTAACTACCTATGATAGGTAAAACAATTTCAGAAGTGGGCGAATTGCAAAATGGTGAACTAGAGAAATTCGAAGATATTAAACTATTTGAGAACATATGATACCTAAAATGCGAAATGTATAGCATGGTAATATGACCATAGCATCCAGATGGACAACTTACCTACTCGTTGATACTAATAGGTATATCAAGCATCGATCTCTTGCGTGTCTTGACAACATCTTGTATGAATTACCTACTTTCGTCCTTTACGACAAGCTACGTTTGTGTCCTGGCGGTTCAATCGCCACATTTAAATCAGTATGTAAGTAAAATCTATTTTCAAAACATCCCTATTCCCAGGCCTAAGAGCTTAGCAATAGAACTTAGAATAGTATACATACAAACATACATATAACACGCCTATATCTCTTGCGGGGTAGGCAGAGCGCAAATGGCTGTAAAAAACGGCCATTCACACCACGGCTGATGCCAGACTGTGCGTGTATCTACTATAGTAACAGGTTCTCAGCCTGTCGCCTAAAATTGCAATACGCATCAACTCTCAAATCCCTTAGTCGCTTCACCCACGGGAAAGATGGGGTGATGCTACTTTAAGCCGCAGTACAATAGAAATAGTACGACAATAAAATAATAAAGTGAATTACGTTATAATGGCGTCCAGCGTGAACGTACCGCGCATTCCGCGAGGGAGGCGGCGCGTCTCGCAGCTACATTCCGTTTCACATAAAACGATCTAGCGATACATATGGAAATGCCAGAGTAAAGAACGGCGTAGATAGGAGCGGATATTTTAGGTCAATGTAAAAATTACAAAGGGTTAGAAATCCACGCGTTAGTGGACAAGATATACTTGCTAAATGGGATATTATAAATTGCATATCAAATAAATAATCGCCTATCAATACATATTCATCATTTATATTGTTTTTTACATCAAATATCTTACTTCACTACAAATAAACTAAATGTTTAACAAAACATAAACTGCAGATAATTCGAAATATTACATCAATATGACATAACTTTTTTCCTCATAATGCAATACAGATAAATTTATTTTTGTACAAAAATACTACATACATAGCATGAATACTGACTGCACAGCAAATTTTCCATATTTCATAGCAAAATAACTATCCCAGTCGCATATTAACCAGTAAACATAAGTTTATAGGTCCGTTAGGTATAGCCTAACCGAACCTGGCGCGGAAAGCGCCAGGTTAGGTTAGGTTAGGTTAGAACTTTGACCACAACGCACGAGCCGAGCGAGCGGAGCGAGCGTGCCGCGGCAGCGGCCGGCGATGTGCCAGAAACGACACGCTATGCACGTCATCAATTTAAAATATGATTATCGATGTGTATGATTAACGATTATGGTTCATCTCTAATAAAGACTGCTGTAAATAATATAAAAATAGAAGCTATATTTAAAAGAAAAAGAGTTAACAGGTATAATGTGCATTAAGATTATTAGCTGTGCATTAATGAAAAAGCTTTTGCTTTAGGAAAAATCGCTGTACGCTGCGAAAATAAATTGTAGTGTGTTTAGTGATATTTTGAGTTGAATATTTTGCTGTGCAATCAGTAATTTTGATGGGAATTTGGAATCTTATTGCATAGAAAAAGGATATTTTTTGATTTGCGTTTAAATACTACCCTTGCTAAATTCGCAGGCTTGATTAGAACCGCGGTAGCCCAGTTGGTAGTGGCGACGGCAGTACAGATGCCGAAGGTCGCAGGTTCAAATCCTGCCTACGATGGAAAAAAAATTGCAAGATTCCAAAAAAAAGGGTTAGTAACTTCGATCTAAATACCAGAGTAAAGAACGGTGTAGATATGAACGGATATTATAGGTCAATGTCAAAATTACAAAGGGTTAGAAACTTCCATCTAGCGATACATATAGAAATGCCAGAGTAAAGAACGGCGTAGATAGGAGCGGATATTTTTGGTCAATGAAAAAACACTACAAAGGGTTAGAAACTTCGATCTAGCGATACATACCTATGGAAATATCGGAGTAAAGAACGGCGTAGATATGAGCGGATATTTTAAGTCAATGAAAAAAATTACAAAGGGTTAGAAACTTTTTATTTTCGTATGGGACACCGAATCGTCCAACGACCCAGTAAACATCGGTATCAGAATTTCAACGTAGACGACGTTTAGAATAGTAGCTTTCTGTGTGCGACACCGAGTCCGTCCTCTAACGGACGGGTGAACCCTGGTGTCAGAGGTTTTCAACCGCCTACGTTTAGAACAGAATAACAACATACATATCCAATGTAGGTTGGTAAGTCAGTTCGCCATTAATATGGTAGATTGATATGACGATGCATGAATTGATGACAAATATCCCAAAATCTTGAGAAGTCATGTTTGCCTAGCAGTGACGCTGCAATAGTACGTAACAGCAGTGGTAGCAATGATATTGTAATGGTAAATTAGTAGTTGATATAAGTACTTATTTTAAAAAGAACTAATAAGAATTATGATTTTATTACAGTTTATATCCATCTATTAAATAACATGCCGTACGGTATCAGCTAAGAATACTGCCACCCCTAGTCCATTCAGGGTGTTTTGTAAAAGGCGACGTAAATTTTTGACCTCGGCTGAATATCTATCGATTATGCTCAACCGCATGGTGGCGGTGATCCCAGATACAATAGCATTAGCAAAGAGGGTTGACGTCAGGCAGGCGACCGGTCATAAAGCTTTGCTGATTGTTGCGCCGACCGCAACTGATTTGGGATAAGGACAGGAATATGTTGATGACATAACATGATTGTAGAAAATGATATTATTATGATAGAACAAGACTGCAATAGTTACTAAACAGGAAGAAACCAGCGGTGATCTTCCGCTATAATTTGGTTATGCATTGTCGCCGGCGGCGCCTCTACAATTTGTTGAACTTTGCAATTTGTTACAAATAATTCTAAGTAATGCAAGATGAAAAGGCGGAATAAAGTTAGTAAGTTCAAGAAACTTAGAATGATATGGTTCAAGCTTTTTGTTTATGAAATACAAGCTTGCTACCGTTAGTTTAGGCAGCTACTGACTCTCTGAAAATTTCCTTTAAGCACATACCTAAAGTCTACTTTATTTCGTGAAAGCCTGTAACACCAAACATGCTGTTACCCATATATCTTCATATCTAACTGCACTTCAGTCGGGTTACACATGAGCTGTAGAGTTTCTTTTTAAAGAAACTTTATTCTGAACTAGCTTTCCGCCCGCAGTTTCACTCGCGGTATTTAGCTGTTTTGTCTAATAAAAAAGTTTGAAATACATTGCATTTCGAAACGCAACTCAATCGTTCTGAATGAAGTTCGACTACTCGACAACAGATGGCGCCACTGCTTGAGGTATTGTAAAAGCTTTTATATCTTTAAAAATACGCCCTTTTAGTTAAAACGGGAACTTTCTTGTTCGATGGGAGATAAAGGGCTATTGCACAATATAAGTCCCTTGATCGCACAGGGAATCCTTTTTAAGTTTTATCGGCACGTACATTTTATCAACTTAGTTTTATTATATATAATGATGATGAAGGCACACGTAAATTTGTCGCAAAACTACTTATAGTTAAAAGATAATCAGTATTTTCTGCACAATAAAATTAAACGTATTTATTGCAGCAGTAGCTCCATCTATTTTCGTAAAGTGGCGACTCGCTTTTTACGGGGAAATCTGATGATTTAAAAATTCTTTTTAGTGTTTTGCGACAATCTTATATACCCACGGGACTCCACATCAAGTTTTTTAAACCGACTCTTGTCTCCTTTACATACATAACTCCATTGAATTTTTGTATGGAAAACGGAACGCCTTAAAGTAGTAATGATAGAAACTATACTGGATTGCTACAACTAAAAAGCATAAGTATTGTCAAAATTTAGTTATGTACAGTTTTGGGATGAGCACGGTGTAATAGGACACCGATTCATGGAATTACCCCAAACCAAAATTTGTACCAAAAACAAAATGCAGCTTTGCCAAAAATTTCCCCGGCAACTGCAATACCTACTTATCTTATAGACTGGCAAAACAAAACCAGCAAATATTTGCTACTAGTGTTTTCTTATTCTCAGAACTCTATACGCTCTGATATCTACGCTGCAAAGAGAAGACGAGTGGATATCAATCTTATGCAATATGCATATTGTACGCATTGGAGACCCGCTCTGATGCACTCGTCTTTGTTTTATTTATTGAATCGATATGAATATGGGGTATCGTACTAGCACATCTTTAATGGTAATGCTTGGAATATGTGCCATTGGAATTATTTTCACAGTTTATTGAGGTAATAAATATAATGTTATAATTAACCATGCAATGGCTATCCATGCCCAATTTTGGAAGGAAATGTCAGTAACGTAACCGTTTTCGAAATAAGGGTGATTATTTTATTGTGCATATGACATAGAAATAAAGGTTACAATACTTTTTTCGTTAGATCGTAAGCTGCGCAGGCGCAAATCTTCGGCCAGCATTCGAACGTTCAACATTCGAACGCGTCTAACCGCCGCGCGCAAACGTGTGCCGTCACTTTCACGCTCGCGAGCAAAAAACGCGGGAAACTCGCGAGAGATCTCCAGTTTTCCACCACTGACGCGACCACCACCGTACGCCACCAACGCGAAACCAACCGTCATACAATAATGTCGAGATAAAACATACAAAAAAAGTCTGTGAGCCTGAACATTAAAAAAGCATCTCTTTACTTTTCTTCTTATCTTCAACTCTTTTCAGGAGTTCTTGTTTTTCGTGCGCTCTGAAAATTCACAGTTTGTAGAGACAGTGTTAGTGCAGTGTTCGTTGGTATCGAGTGGACGTCTGGACGTAAGCGCGAGTGCGTTTTGTTCTTGGACCATTTGTTTTGGAAGTACTATGGGTATTACTTGGAGAGCCATGCCATTGCTGAGCACGCTGGCTGCGTTGGTGATCATCGTGCATTCTGCGGAGGAGGACCTGGACCGAGGTCTGGGGAGGAGCCTGGACAGGGGCCAGGATAGGAGCTT
>JANFCV010000306.1:0-162500 GCA_024500475.1 Phthorimaea operculella
GAGCCGACTCCAGCAAAATTGGGCCACTACAGCCAAAATAGGACCAGAAACAAATTAGAAAACATTTTTCATCGGCCATCTTGGAAATTTGTTTCTTGGGCTCATTCGAACCACGCAAGATAATCGTGCGAGGTATCGTTGAAAAGTCTCAACAAGGCTATCTTTTGAAATCAATAATTTGTCTCTACATGAGCCGTACACCAAAAACCTCATAACTCTCAACCAATCTGGTTGAGAAAAATCTTTTTTGATTTTCTGCTTTCTTTTGTTTGACGTTGGCAGTGCAATGCTGATTTACTTATTTGATGGATGCGGCTCTACATAGAGCTTAAATTTTAGTTTTAACTATTTTTGTCATTTTTAGATTGTTAAGACTCGTTCTGTCTTATACGGACAGGGCAAACTAGATTTAGATCTCTATATTCCATTTATATTATTATTAGTATTCTGACTCTGTGAGGTACATTGAGAAGATCGATCATGTCCACCACTCATACAGAGGCCTACGACTGGATTTGGTTCATCACACCACAAACATCAAAACAGGAACGACGCCAAAATCATACAAAAACATCGCCAGCGGTACTCCCCAGAATCTTTCGCGTAAATCTAACAGATTCTACCGGAAGCTAAAACACAACTGGACAGTCAAAATTAACAACTAAAGAGTCCGTTATAAACAAACTCACAGGCTATATGAATGCGTCCTAGAATACCAAGAGGCCGCCCAAAGCAGAGGCTAAATTGAGAAAAGAAAGCACGTATGAATGAGGCACTTCTTGCAAAGAGGCGGACATAGCAAGCAACTGCAGAAATGACATCTGTCTTGAAAAATATGGACGTTAATACTCCGATTGCGGTAGCCAAGGAGTCAAGGCATAAGAGACATGATCAGTTTCGACGTGATCGGAAAGATGGACATAATCCGATCGACAACAAGAAACTCCTTGAAAGGCGACAAACTGCACCAACAACAGGTCGAACAACCAACCTAGTGACCTGGTGAACAAACTGATTGGAGACCTCCAAAAACATAAGAGGCAATAGGAGAATGCAACCTAAATGCCAAAACCCTTATGGACCAACTCAAAACCACCTCATGGACCTCACCAAGTGACATACGCACAAATAGCATCGGGAGCGTAAAACCTAAACCGAGACAGCCACCACTACACTCCATTGTAGTGTCCTCGACGATCGAAAGGACACTAGTGGCGGTATTACAGAAGATAAGATCTGCAGTAGATGCAAATAACAATTATAGGTCGATAGGTACGCAAAGCCAAGACCAGAAGGTAGTAGTTGGTTGTAGCTCAAGGGAGGAATTATCTAAAGTTTCAAGCGGATTAGAGAGGCTGGAAGACCTTACAGTGGAAGAGCTTAAAAATAAAGACCCTCTCGTTATCATAAAGGATACCATGTCGTACCTCACGGATGAGCAAGTGGTAACGTCACTGAAGACTCAGAACGGCCACATATTTAAAGATATTGCCACGGAAGATAATCGCGTTACAGTGAAATATCGTAGGACCAGGAATCCCCACCAAAACCATGTCATCCTAGTATCCCATATTATGGCGGCTGGTTGAGACGGAACAGTGCACATTGACTTGGCGAGGTGCGAGGCCAAACTCCTCCGTTCAATGCACGCGTTGCCTTGGCTATGGCCATGGGCGAAGGTTCTGTAAGACAGCTGACCTCTGTAGTCATTGTGGGGACCACACATGCGCGCGGACTGTGCGAACTGGCTGGCAGAAGACCACCATCGTGCAAAAACTGCAAACATGCAACCTAGACCAGCTGCAGCATAATGCCTTCGACTCAAGCTGTCAGTCGGAAAAAATGGGATTCCTTGGCGAGGTCAGCTGTGCGTACTGCTAAAGTGGACTCGGATTTAACTGGGTACATCAAACCAGGACTCTTCCGAGCCACGCGCCAATTTAATACAAACCTTGCAGCGAAGAAACTGGCCACAGGGCTGTAATCGAGGCAAGCAAAGAGAAGGTTTGCTTGGCACTGGTCCAGAGAACCATATGTGGGCGCAACCGGGAACTAAAATGTTTACTGGGACCCGAGTCATCCAGCGCACCACAATAGGACAAAACCCGTCAAATCGGCCATCGTAGTGTTTGACAACAGTCAACAGTGCTAGAGCAGCCTACTCTAACAACAGAAAACCTGGCAGTGGCAAAATCAAACTGAGAAATGGGGAATAGGTGTCATCTCTATCTACTTAGAAGATCAGTTGCCTAGAGCCATACTTAGAGATTAAAGAAAATAGTGGAGAAACTCGAGGTAAAAAATGTACTTATCGGAGGGACGTAACGCATGGAGCTCTTGGTGGGGTAGCGTGTCGGAAGATCACAGAGGCGAAACACTAGCGGGAGCCTTGGAAGACCTAAACCTCCCGTTTTAAATACGGGGACTGAACCCACTTTCGACACGATCAGGGGAAAAGAGATACGAGTCACGTTGATATCACTGTGTGCTCTGAAGATGCTACATGTGTGTTCAAAACTGGAAAGTAGACAGAGATATCACTAGCTCGATCCACAACGCCATTACTTTCAGCATAAACCTGCAAAAGCATACAGTTAGATTGAAGAAAAACAACCAGGATCTATAACACTAAAAAAGCAAACTGGATCATTTCGAGCAGAACTCATAAAATAAACTAAAAGCAAATAATATTAATACAGAAATATCAATAAAATTACAACAGAAGAGTTAAAAACAGTTAACTTGTATTCTAACTCAATTTCAGAAACATGTAATGAATATTCCGAAAATAAATCAGACCCTAAAATCAAACTACCATGGTGGGTGATGAGCTGGAAAGACTTAAACAAAATAGACACAGAAGCGAGAATAACGTGCGCAGCTCCCCGCTGGCAGGTGGTGGTCCGTGAATACCTGGAAGCAAAGCAGACCTATGAAGAAAAGCCAGCGAGCAAACCAGCAGCTGGAAGGACTTCTGCAAACAAGACCGCGAAAGCGTGTGGGAGGTCTATGGGTAATCAGAAGAAGACAACTACACCTATGAGATCAGCCACTAGTAAAGACGGTACAGTGGTCGATCCACACGGCTGCTGGCGAAACTTTTTCCCGGAAGATAACCGGAAGCCGATGACGAGGACATCAGGCTATTAGACAGGCAAACGGATCAGATCAAGCTATTTCGAACGACAAAAGACCACTATTCACAAAATCAGGCTCAGACCGCCATGCTCAGTTTAACCTAAGAGGCACCGGGCCTGACGGTTTACAGCGGACATCTGTGTAAACAATCTTCAAAGATACGGACGTTTTCCTGGCAATCTGCAATAAATGCTTAGAGCTCACATACTTCCTATGGTGGAAGGAAGCAGTAGTGTATCTTGCGAAAACCGGGAAAAGAGACTACACTCAGCCTAAATCCTACAGCCGCCCATCCCTTCTCCGTCCTGGGAAAAACAGAAAATGTTGGTAAAAGGCTAAGATGGCACCTGCTCCACGAGCAAACCCAACAGTACGGCTTTGTCCCGCAAAGAAGCACGGAGGACTCGCTGTATGACCTTGTCCAGCAGATCCAGAGACATCAAAAATAAGCTGATCTCGGTAGTAGTGTCCCTGGACATCGAAATTCGACAGCGCTTGGTGGCCGCCGTGCGATGTCAACTGGCACAAGCGCTGTCCATATAACCTGAGAAGACTAGTTAGGCTACCTAGAAGACAGAAGAGTCGGGTGCGGTACGCGGGCGAAAACAAATACAACCACAACTAAAGGATGCGTGCAAGGTTCGATTGCTGGACCCGTTCTGGAATGTTTTGTTGGACCCATTGTTGGACAGGTTGGATAAAAAGGGATATATTGCCAGGCGTTCGCCGACGACGTCGTTTTGGTTTCTCAGGGAAGTCAACCCCAAACATAGAACAACAAACTAACGACACCCTGGCATACATCCAGAATGGGGACATAAAAATAAACTGCGTTTTGCTCCACATAAAACGTTCGCCATGATATTGACCAAGAAAATCAAATACACGACCATGCTTACAAATGGGAGAAAGCCGATTAATATTGTGGACGATATTAAAATTCTAGGCTTGACAATAGATAAGAAATTAACCTTTCAAAACACGTGGCATTGGTGTGCCAGCTGCAAATATCTACAAACAACTATCAAAGCAGCAAAAATATCATGGGGACTGAATCAAGAGATAATTCGTACAATATATATGGCATGCATAGAACCATCATACTATATGCAGCGAGCGCATGGGCAGCGGCGCGAAAAATCTCCATACAAAAATGCTCAACACTATACAAGAGGCTTTAAAGATAATAGGCATATAGGACTGTTTCCTCAACTTAATAAATGCTGGCAAGGCTGCTTCCGTTGGACCTACGGGTCAAGAAGCAGCATCTTTGCTATGAGGCAAGGAGGAAAACCACAAGCTGCGATTGGAGGTCGAAGTGGAAGGCAGAGTCTGTTTCCTGACCAGCACCCTGCGAAATAGCAGAGGTGTCCTACAGAATGCCTGGAAGATACGGACCCCAGACTATCACCAGGCACAACATAATCGAATCAGATCTACACGGATGGAGAGCAAAATTCAGGAAAGGTAGGCGCCGCGTTTTCATATTGGGAAAATGGCGACGAGACCAATCGAGAAATTTAGGCTCGAACCGTTCTGCGTTATTTCAAGCAGAACTTTATGCTTTGTATACCAAGCCACAGCTGAAGTCATCATCAGAAAGAATGAAGTCACAAACATCTGGTGACTCAAGGTCAGCACTGAACTGTTACAGAACCGGACTCGTTCCATCCATAATCTTTGATATAAAACATAAAACCATGAGGAACAGGGAAAAACACTGTCTTCTGTTAGAGCACGCACGTGGGAGTAGCCGGAAACGAGCGAGCCGACGAGCTGGCTAAACAAGCAGCTCTTAAAGACGGCCCCGGACTATGACAAGTGCCCGACCTCTTTCATTAAGCGTCAAATAAGAACCGAGACGATGCAAAATGGAAGAGGGTACAATCAGAGATACAGCCGCAGTGACGAAGATGTTCTTCCCAGACGCAGCGCGAGCTTATAAAACTTTAGGTAAAATAAAACTTACACCCAAACTAGTACAAGTTTTACAGGACATGGTGGTTTTCACAATACCTCCACAGGTTTAAATTAAAGAGAGGAACCGGCCTGCGTTTGCGATCTCCCTTCGGGAGAAAATGTAGAGCATCTTCTTCTAGATGCCCAAATTCAGTTCTAAACGGTTTGATGTGGAAGCCAACATGAACTATAAGTTAGATAAAACAATTTTGTATGAAATACTAGAAAATAAAAGATTAAAATAGTTTATAGATTATGCCTATCGATAGTAAAAGTTATTATAGAAATAATAGAACAAATATAGATGTATATAGTGATTATATAATATGAGTATATAATACTAGTAAATATAGTTAAGCATGAAAATATAAATTTGCATATTTTACAAATATGTATTATTTATATAAAATTACAATCTTTAATGTAAATAAGTTAATAAAATATAGATAACCTAGAAATCTAGGAGTGTAGAAATAAGGAACCTAGCGATTAAGTTAGTAATATAAGAAAATTATACGTCAAACTCAACCTGTCTAACAGTGCATGTTAAAGGAATCCAGGACTCCCGAACTTAAAACCCGGGCCCTGTCCAGCAACATCCGATAAAGGACTATGTAATAAAACAAAAAAGAGTCGTCGAAGTCCGAGTTGAGCTCAAAAAGTCTCTGACCACCATGTCAGAGAAGAGAACAGCAAAACTTACAAAAAAAAAAAAAACCTAACCTAACCTAACCTAACCTAACCTAACCTAACCTAACCTAACCTAACCTAACTAACCTAACCTAACCTAACCTCTTGAGTCGCAGCCTCCCGCGTACGTGGAAGCATCTTTTCACCAAGTGTCACACTAAAAAATCAAAAATAAATAGAAACTCTGCTCCGATTTGCATCAAAATAGTGTCATTTTGTGCGGAAAGTGAAAACCCATACCGTGCCGTGATCAAAGTGAAAATCGGATTACAGTGTGAAGCAGAACATGGATTTTACCTCAAAGAGGTCAAATTTTTGATTTTATAACGTTTATAAGTCGGGATCTAAAGCGATGACATATGCTTTTTATTATTGATTCTAGAGCCTACCATGGCGATCTGTATTGACGAAATTTTTAAGATTTTTCGCTGCAATTTTGGGTTATCCAAAAAACAATAAACACGTGGCTTTAACCTCCAAATCACTGGAAGAACGAGTCAACATAGAACATTGGAAAAAATACCGTGTATGCAAGTGCAAGTGAAGACCTTAAAAACAAAGTTTCAAAATTTTTTGACAATTGTGAAAAAAGCTATCGACATTTGAAAACTCAAAAGGAAAATTAATTACGCAAAAACTAACTCGAAATTCAACATTTTGGAATTGCTATCTGTGCGCGCTTATGGTGTCTTTTGATATTGGAACTTTCAAAATTTTGGACAATCACACATAACATTATAATTAAAACCGAATTTTCATGTTTTTCAATTTTTGTATCTTTTATTGAAAATTTATAATGATTTTCTGTGTATTAGTTAAATGACTGTCTTAATTTTAGGAATTTTACAAATTTTTGACCACTGGTTGGAGAAATCAATTTTAACCATTTTTTTAAATTAATTAGAAATATAACTTTTAAAATTATTTTGACACCGGATATAGTTTTCCGATACTTTTCACCTATTGAACCCCAAAGTTTGAACCCATAGCTCTTAAAACAGGAAATTTAACATTTTGTACATATTTCTATAAAAATGTACTAAACTTTGGACTTTGATTACTCAGCAACCGGAGGTCCCAGAGTCATTTTGAAGATTCCTGGAGCGCGACATGTTTATTTTGATCCGACCATTTTCAGGCGCATTCGAGGCCTGAAGCTTTTTAGACCTGAAAACCATCCCAGAAAATCCGGGTGGTCAAGCCGAGTCATTTGACACCTTCCGCGTATCTCTACGATAAGTACTCTTGGCGCTACCTTCGTCTAAAGTCAACATCTGACAGCTCGGCCGCCATCTTGTTTTTCTTTGTACCACTGCCATTCTGCAGCTTTAAGCCTGAAAGCTGTAATTTTGGATTTAAGCCTTAGGCTCGGGATTTTACTAAATATCAATTTTCAGGAGTTTCAGCCGCAAAAAATCAGTCTCCTGAAAATAGTTTCAGGAGAGATCAGTAAAGCTGACAAGAAATATCAAACGCCAGATTTCTGCGACTTCAGGAACCGGCGTGGCAGCCTTTCAAACACAAGGTTTGACAGTTCTAGCCGCCATCTTGAAAATTTTCAACTCCTGCCACGCGCAACCAGAGGTCGTGAGAGCTGGGGAAAAGATTGTAATACTCAGCAAACTCACCTCTCCCAACCTATTTAGTTTCAGCCCAGTACGACCTATTTCAGGAACTGAAAGTTTCAGGCCCTGAAAATCCTCGGAAAGTATTCCAAGGAAGGTATTGACGAGACGAAAAATTTGAGACCAATATCGACGAAATCGGCCAACAGCTTCAAGAAAGACTAGTTGTACATTTCTGGTACATATATTGAAACATGTACAAACCCATTTTGCGCCGGAACCACAGAAGCTAGAAAGTCGATATTGGTGTCCAATAAAAAGGCTCATCAAGATCTAATTGTCTAAAGCTATTGTTAAGCTCTACATAGAGTCGTTTACAAAAAGTGGAATAACTTTCCACCCAATTGAGATACAGAAAAAATCTTTTCGACTTTTGTTTGCTCAGGCAGTGACCTTGGCAACGTTTACTTTATTTCTGCATTCTCTCAAGGATAAGACTCTACATAGAGCAATAATTAGTTTATAAGTAGTTTTAAGACTCTGCCCTGCCTATACAGACAGGACAGCCTAGATTAGACATTTCATTTATATTACTTTTATTGAACCTTGCCCTCAAATTTTTTTTTTTTTTTAGTACAAACTGTTAGTAATAAAAAATTCTGACCGATTCGATATTCAAATTTTTCTTTTGCTTTGATACGAGGTTTTATTGAACCTCGCGCCTCATTTTACTACGAAACTATTGTGTTTATTTATTTGATAGCTAACTTAATTTTGACCTCAATCATGTATGTGACCATGAGAACCCCAATAAATACGACAGAAGGCAAAGACAAGGATAAATCCCGCCAAAAACCGACTCTTTCGACGAAAGGCGTAGTGTTGAGAGATACGAGGCTGGAGGACCACAAAACGTAACTCCAACCACAAGTAAGGTTGATAACCAAGCACAACCACGTCAAGTCCCTGTCTATCGCCTAGCTGAGTCAAAGGCAAATTTGACCAAGGCAAAGACCAGTCTCGGAAATGCTGGCAACATTCGGAAGGACCTCAAAGCAAGCACAATCGAAGCTATAGAAAAATTGTACCAACTCGTAAAAGAAGCTGAAGCTGAAATAGCGTCACTGAAAGGCACCGGACAAACAACGATTGAGACTACCCAAAAAGTTTCTCACGTAACACCAAAACAAGTCCACCCCTCCGAAACAGCCTTCTCGAAGCAGATAGAGGAGCACTCAAAGCTCCTGAAAGAAAATCAACAGCAAATGCTAGCTGAAGCAAACTAAATGAGAAACACAGTGAAATCTAGAGAGACCATCTTACGCAAGCGTGGCGGCAACCCTCTCGGTCAAAGCAAAACCTCAACGAAACACGTTGCATTCGGTTGTAGTCACGTCCAAAGATGAAACTGAGACAGGAGAACAGGTCCTCGAAAAAATAAGGCAAGCAGTAAATGCTAAAGAAGGAGGAGTGACGATAGACAAAATAAGAAAAGCTAAAGATAGGAAGATTATAGTAGGATGTCAGACACAAAGAGAAATCGAGAAGGTCATATCGAAAATAGAGGCTGCGGGCAATGAGCTTAACATCCAAGAGGCAAAAAATAAGGACCCACTGGTCGTACTACGAGGTGTATATAATTACAACACAGACGAACAGGTGCTGGGAGCGCTAAGAGCGCAAAACAAACGAGTATTTGAAGGACTATCTCCGGAAAATGACCGCGTAGATATCAAATACAAGAAAAAGACCCGAAACCAGTACGCCTCTCACATCGTCCTAAAAGTATCACCTCAGCTCTGGACCCGCCTAACAGAAGCAGAAACGGTACATATAGATTTGCAAAGAATCAAGGTCGAGGACCAATCACCCCTGGTTCAGTGTTCACGATGCTTGGGTTACGGACATGGAAAGCGTCACTGCCAGAAACCCAAGATGTGTGTAGCCATTGCGGCGGCCCACATATGAGCTCAGATTGCAATGCAAAGTTTGCTGGCGAGGCACCTGAATGTTGCAACTGTAAAAAAGCAAGTATCAACAACAGAGAGCATAACACCTTCAGTTCTGAATGCCCAGTAAGAAGGAAATGGGATGCCCTGGCTAGAGCAACCACTGCATATTGTTAAGGGCACCTCAACAGTGAACATGCAAACAAATCCATCAGAAATGGCGTCCGAAGGTACCGCGTCCTTCAAGCAAACTTACAAAAAAGTGAACTTGCAACTGCTGAACTCATTATAGAAGCGGCAAAACGAAAAATATCCTTTGCAATGATTCAAGAACCATACATTGGCAATGTCGGTGTTATGAAAAATAACGCTGGAGTCAGGGTAGTGCAATGTGAAAGGAAGACCGAGAGGGTGAATAAGGCTGCAATAGTCCTATTTGACCAGTCGATTGACATCACTTTATGCCCAACCCTTACCACTGAAAACATAGTAGCAGTGAAACTAAAAACAGGCAAAGTAGAGACGGGTGTGGTGTCAGTTTACTTGGAAGGTGACAAAGATATAGGGCCTTACTTAAACCAAATCAAAAAGACCATTGAAGAAATAGGAACAAAGGACGTGATACTGGGAGGAGACGTAAATGCATGGAATACCTGGTGGGGAAGCAGAAAAATAGATTTCAGGGGCGAAGAACTCGCAGGACTGCTAGATGAACTCGACTTGCAAATATTGAACCAGGGCTCTGAACCCACGTTCGACACACAAAGAGGCGAAATGAGATATACTAGCCACGTTGATATTACCACCTGCTCAATGAATTTACTAGGACGAATTGAAAACTGGAGACTTGACAGCGACCTCACCTGCTCGGACCACAAGGCAATCCTCTTTGAGTTAACAGCTGGAAAACCAACAGGCATAGAAATAAAAAGGCAAACAAGGAAATATAATACAAAAAAGGCAAAATGGTCTCAATTCCGTTCAAAACTCGGCCAACTCTGTAAAGAAAACAAAATAACTACTGTCGAAATTGAGAAAATAGAACACACGGAATGTCTTGAAAAAATGGTAACGGCCTACTCAGACTCAATTGAGAAGGCCAGTGATGCAGCCATACCACTGATTACAAATAAAAATAAAATAGGATTGCCTTGGTGGACTGAAGAGCTAGAGGAACTCAAAACGGATATGATCAGGAAGAAAAGAAGAATATCAAATGCTGCTCCCATCCGCAAAGCACTAGTGGTGCAGCAATATATGGACGCAAAAGAAAATTATGAAACAGCTGCAAGAAAAGCTCCAACGACAAGTTGGAAAAAGTTTTGCGAAAAACAGGATAGGGAGAGCATGTGGGATGGGATTTATAGAGTGATCGGTCGAACAACAACTCGTAAAGATGATATTCCTCTTATAAAGCAGGGTGAGGTCTTGAACCCTCGAGATTCGGCGAAGCTATTGGCAGACAACTTTTACCCGGAGGATAATACAGATGGGGAGATCACGACACACAATGAAACCCGAAACAAAGCCAACCAAATTAATGAGTGGCAACATGATGACTCATGCGACCCACCATTCACAGCACAGGAACTAAAATGGGCAGTGTCGAGTTTCAACCCCAAAAAAGCCCCGGGAGCCGATGGCTTCACCGCAGACATTTGCAAAGCGGCCATAAGCCACGACCTAGAACTATTCCTAGCACTTGTCAATAAATGCCTGAGCCTGTCATATTTCCCGACCATCTGGAAAGAAGCAGTGGTGGTTGTCCTGCGTAAGCCAGGCAAGGACGACTACACACATCCAAAATCTTACAGGCCGATTGGCTACTGCCAGTGCTGGGAAAAATCGTGGAGAAAATGCTAATAGAGCGAATAAGGTGGCATACAATGCCTGACATGAGCACACAACAATTCGGCTTTACACCACAGCGCAGTACCGAGGACTCCCTTTATGTCATGACGCAGCATATCAAGGAAAAACTGAGAGAGAAGAAACTGATTGTTGTGGTTTCACTTGACATAGAGGGAGCCTTCGATAGCGCATGGTGGCCTGCCATAAGATGCAGACTGGCAGAAACCCGTTGTCCAAAAAACCTTCGAAGGATGGTCGACAGCTACCTAACTGACAGAAAGGTGCGAGTGAGATACGCAGGAGAGGAGAGTGTCAAATATACCACAAAGGGTGCGTACAAGGCTCTATCGGTGGGCCAACTTTTGGAACTTACTCCTTGATCCACTCCTAAAAGAACTCTCCGCAAACCAAACTTACTGCCAAGCCTTTGCAGACGATGTGGTTTTGATTTTCTCCGGTCAAACAGCAGCAGCGGTGCAAGAACAAGCAAATAGCGCGCTCGACTATGTTCAGAGGTGGGGAGTCGCTAATAAACTGAAATTCGCGCCACACAAGACGAACGCCATGATTATTACAAATAAATTGAAATATGACTCCCCACATCTCAGCATGGGAGGGCAGGATATACAGATGTCGCGAGAGATCAAAATATTGGGCCTTACGATCGATGACAAGTTGACTTTCAATGCTCACGCAGCAAATGTGTGTCATAAAGCATTGAATTTCTACAAACAGTTAGCAAGGGCAGCCAAAGTTCAATGGGGTCTAAACCGGAGATAATCAAAACCATATACGTAGCAGTGGTAGAACCAATTATTATGTACGCGGCCAGTGTATGGGCATCACAGACCCACAAAATAAGTATTAAGAAACAATTTAATGCAGTGCAACGTGGTTTCGCACAAAAAATCGTAAAAGCCTATAAAACTGTGTCACTAAACTCTGCCCTAACACTCGCGGGATTGCTTCCGTTAGATATAAGGGTTAGAGAAGCAGCAACTTTATTTGAAATAAAGAAAGGTTATTCTCAGCGGGTGGTAGGAGACAGAGAGGTGGAGAAACCGGTGCCTTTTATGGAGTCACCACATCCGGCTGAACAGTCAGAAATAGAAATAGGCAGCGTGATGGACAGTGCAGAATTGGCCCAGCATACCGAATATCAACTGCAAATATTTACTGACGGTAGTAAAATTTAGGGGTAGGTTGGCGCAGCACTGACCTTGAGGGACGGTGGTGTGGAAACACAATCCAAAAAATTTAAACTAGAGCCCTTCTGTACTGTCTTTCAGGCAGAACTCTACGCTCTCCTTGGAGCCACAGATTTAGCTCTTAATCACAAAGCAACAAAATGCAGCATATACTGTGACTCCAAATCAGCATTAGAGTTAGTTGCAAACGGCATCTCTCTTCACCCCCTCGCGGTCAAAATAAGATCCAACTTAACCGCATGCAAAAACAGAGATAAAGAAATAAAACTCTTCTGGATCAAAGCACACGTGGGGATGGAGGGAAATGAAAGAGCAGACGAGTTGGCGAAGGACGCAGCACTGAAACTGAAAACAAAACCGCACTATGACAAATGCCCTGTTTCATTCGCCAAGCGAGAAATCCGAATGGGCTCGCTTGGTGAATGGAATAGACGCTATAAGATGGAAGAAACAGCATCTGTGACCAAAATATTCTTCCCAAACGCCGACGCGGCATATAAGATAATAAGGAAGATAGACATAGACCCCGTTATTGTACAGGTGATGACAGGTCACGGGGGATTCTCTGAGTACTTGAACCGGTTCAAGTGCAAGGAGAGTCCGTCGTGCCCATGTGATCCCGTGAAGGAGGAGAACATTGTCCACATTTTGACTGAATGCCCAATATATGGCCGCGAACGCTTCGACTTAGAAAGCCAAATTGATAAAACCATAAGTGTGGACAATATATCCGACATAATGAACGACAAAACCGTGAGAAATAAGTTTCTAAAATACTGTAAAGAAGTAGCAAAACAGGTAATTGAAAGGAACAAGTGATAAACTGTTGTATGTATTGTATATAGAAATATAGAGAATATGTATTTAAACAGGTATCAAGATATTGACACGGAATGTACACAAATTGGAATTGTTATTGTATTTATTGTATATGCATTTTAATGTATAGCGAATATATATAAATAGCAATAGTGAAAAAAAAAAACGACAAGAAAGAGAAATATGATGTATTATTATTAGATTAGATAAGAAAATTATGTAAATTTTAAAAAGAAATGCAAACAAAAATAAAAAAAGATATAAAAAGGCCTTGATCCGAAATGTCAAGGGTTAAAAGAAATAACGACCAAGGGTTTTAGTCAGTAAGAGTCTGACACTCCTGAGCCATCCATTCTCAGGGTCCCATGCAGGATTTTTCCTTTGGTTGTTAATATAAAAAAAAAAAAAAAAAAAAACCTAACCTAACCTAACCTAACCTAACCTAACCTAACCTAACCTAACCTAACCTAACCTACCTACTAAGCCTGTGTACGATCTCTCTTTTCGTGTGGGACACCGAGTCGTTCAACGACCCGATGAACCCTGGTGTCAGAGTTTTTCAACCGCCTACTACAAGTAGCAGGCCTCTGACATGGCTGTGTAACGACCGCCATCACAGACAGCAACCGGGACCGACGGCTTAACGTGCCCATCCGAAGCACGGAACCATCTTACTTGCGGACAATCAGGTGGTTCAGCCTGCAATGTCCTAACCAGACTGGGAACAAATTCACAAAGTGATAAATATCAACTTTGTGAGTGACCCCACCGGGAATTGAACCCGGAACCTTTGCGTGGCAGGCAGGCATGCTAACCACTGCGCCACATCGGTTGTCACGATAAATTCCCAATATCTCTGCCAAAACGGCTGATAAGGGATAATACCCTAGCCAACTGGCAAAGTAGGTACACTGACTCAACGCAGGGCGCTATCACTAAAACGTTCTTTCCCGACATTAAACAGGCCTACAAGGTTTTGCGCAAGCTTAAAATGACCAACTCTCTGGCACAGATATTCACAGGGCACGGAGCATTTCGTCAATACCTGCACCGCTTTAAACTGCTTGATAATCCATTCTGCAGTTGCGACAAGGAAACGATACAAGATGTAATACATGCACTTGTAGACTGCCCAAGGTTTGGGGCAATGCGTTACGACTGTGAATGCAGAATGGATACCAAGTTAACCATAGAAAACTTACCTGCCATTGTCAATGACGGCGCTTCTTGTCAAATATTCCTGGAATATGCTCATAAGGTTCATGCCACATTAGGCAAAGAAAATGGCTCAAAATTGATTATATAGTTTAAGCAATAGAAGTAGTTAAAATAAGATACTAGAAATAAGATGCTAGAAATAAGATTCATGTAAAATTAGTCAAGGAGGGAACTTTATTTAATTTATGTTACTATAAAAAAAAAACAAAAAAAAAAAAACACACACATATCTATGTAATATAATAAGTATGTAAGTAGCATAAGTTCGTAGTGTTAGTACACATCGCATTAACTTAACCAAATGCGACGTGTACGTGCATGCGCTAGTTTAGAAACTTTCGAAATTGTAAAGAACAATGTAAAAATATCAGAGTCCCATTATGCATACCAGACCAAATCGTTGGATTAATACTAACGATAATCTGAAGGGGAGGAGGGTTTAGTCCGTAGGTCGCTGGGTCACCTTCCCAGCGGAATCGGGCATGCCATAACGCCCGGGCCTATGGTATCTTTGAAGATTACCTCCTTACACGAAAACAAAAAAAAAAAAAAACACTACTACCTCAGTCACGTGCGACATTCCGCGGGGAGAAATAATGTAACGCAATGCAAGGAAACGGAAGCATGGATGAAGATCATACTGAAACCGATGAAAATGTATGTAATGACGCCCACGTACGACGAATGAAGCCTACACAAATACAACTACATTCGGAGTCGTTAACAGAGGACGATTTGGAGAATTTCATAAAAGCAATAACGAACTGGTGTTACTCTTATGTCAAAATCGAGCATTCAATGAAGGAGAAGCTCAGAGAATCTTGTGTAGCACGCCTTCAGGGATTGCCGTCCAATTTACAAAAAAATACGAAGAACGCCTCAGAACAGCAATTGCAATAATTATCCAGAATTCTAGTATTTCAAGAGACTATTGAGCAACGATTACTCCGAGCGAAAGAGTTACAATTAAACGATACATTGTCACGCAGTTTACGCAGAGAATAGAAGTCTGAATAATGGCCAATTGATGAACAGAACTCGTCGATCTAAACAATTCATACCAAAGAAGCATGTTTTGTATCAATCTTTTTTTATTGATTTGAAATATCACAAAGAGGGTTGGTTTTGTATACGAGTATTTTCAGGAGATCTTTAAAGAGAATTTTCCCAAATTTCTGATCTTCCTTGTAGGACTAGTAGAAAATATCCGTACTTATAGAAAAAACAATAAGCTTCATAAATAAATAAAAGTCCTCATAGTGTCTATAATACATTTTTTTTTATTATTTATAATTACAGTTGAACGACTCGGTGTCCCACACGAAAAAGAAAGAAGATTACAATTGTTTGTATAAATTGCCAGAAGTGTATTCCATGAAAGTAAAATTAATGTGACTTGAAATTAGATAAGATAAAAGATCAAAAAGAGTATCACATTCAAAACTAGCATCTCTTTTTTGCTTAAGTTTTTATTTCATCAAAATCGGTTCAGTGTTTCCCGATATATAAGGTCCTATTAAATTCACTGCAAATATTTTCAGGGCATGCGTAAATATGTATAAGAAAAACATCTAAGGCATTTTAAAAAAATTCTTCGCGCTAGTTTTTTTTTTCATTTTCAAACAAACTTTTTAATTAATTATGTGAACATCCTTTGACTGACGCGACTGACGTTCCGCCACGTAGACAGGATTCACTTACACGGCACGCACACTAACAACCAACCAATCACAGCAACTTTTTTTCGGCGCGTAATTCAAATTCATCGAAGTGTGTGTTTCTGGGACAAACAGGATGCACTTTTTTCGTTTTGTGTTTTTTTAGTTAAATGCAATTTTCTCGAAAACTAGCGTGTAGATTTCTTTCAAAATTTGCCAAGTACATGCTTATATTTTATTTGATCTGCCCCTAAAATATTTGCAGTGAATTTAATAGGACCTTATATAGGTTTTTTTTTAGTCAGTGCGCAAACTTTGCAGGATGTTTCTACTCGTAATTCTGAACAACTTTTACTATGGGGCCACCAGAGAATTTAAAAAAATATTTTTGGTGTTTCAAGCATTTTTGCCGAGTAGGTATGAATTTTTCTATGGAACATCCAATATTTTTTTGCGAATTCGCAGTTGGTCCCATAGTAAAAATTTACCATAACCGCGAGTAGAAACACCCTGCAAAGTTTGCGCACTGACTAAAAACTAACCCTGTATAGCGCTCTAAAATCAACTACATATATGCTTTTTCAACTTTCTTTACCAACGATAATATGGATACTGCCTCGTGATGCCAACAACCATCGAGAACCAAAGAGGGAAGACGGTTGGCTACTTGTTACGCCACGACGAATTCATAAAGAAGGGGAAAAGGACGAGTAAGACCAAGACGCACATACATGCTTTACTTAAATTAAAGAAAGGGCTAGAATCGTGCTGTACGGTTTAAGAGGTCAAAACCCTAGCAGGAAAAAGCCGAGAGATGACTATTGTGGATCAACGAAGAAAGAAAAATTTAGAAACTGTAAACGCCGCACACACTTATTGCTTGCGAGAGGTGGGGCTCAGCCCACCCATAACATACAGGAAGTTCATTGATGCTATTCCTTTATTAATATAGTTAAAGTTATACGACTGGCCGTTTACTTGTATCCACAAACATGTGAAGAATTTTCAACCGCCAGTCATATAACTTTAACTATAATAATAAAAAAAATAGCATCAAGGAACCTTAGACGTGGCATGACTTTGTCTAGATTTCATTACTTTCTAGAGATAAACAGGAGAGTCTCCATCGAGACTTGGCTAGTTTTTTACAGAATGTTTTTGGTGGGATTTATATACGGTTACATTTCATTAAGTACAAATCTCTTGAGGGTGTAATCTACTCACAAAAATGAACAACTTTTCCTCGAAATATGAAAAAAAATCTTTTTCAGCATTTTTGTATGGGAGGTCGATTTATTTTTCATATTTCAAAGAAAAGTTTCAAACAAAAGTTGTTCAGTTTTGTGAGTAGATTGCACCCTCAAGAGATTTGTACTTAATTAAATGTAACCCTATATAGGATGTATTTTTATTAGTGGCGGATCCGTTAAGGGTGTGTTCTGTCAATGAAACTGAACAACTTTCCTTAAGGAACATAGGTCGAAATATGAAAAAAAAAATTGGCCCTCCCATACAAATTGACCCGGCCGGCCAACACACTTAGTATGGGAAGACCAAAATTTTTTTTTTCGTATTTCGACCTATGTTCCTTGGGGAAAGTTGTTCATTACAGAACACACTCCGATAATATATTATAAATAATGTAATTATTTTTGTTTTTGTATTTTGCTTATGATGACCTACTTTTTGTTTCTCGGTAAATATTTTGTTCTTGTACTTAAATAGTGCATCCAACTTTTTTCTGGCCATTTGTTAGGAGACAAGATATGAAAAATGCTCAGAAAATCGGTAAGAGCTAAAAACAATGAATACAAGTTTTGTGGGCAAGATGACATAGAATCTCACGCCCACTATTCCGGTATGTCGTCTTGTAGTACAAAGATAATTAATTTTTTGTAAATAAAATATTGGGTCCAGTATAAGCTTTCCTTGAAATTGGTATTCTAGTATAATCCTAGATTACACCTAAAATATTCAGCTAGCTAAATTCTACAGTCTGGTATTTTCAACAACAAATAAATAACAAACCGAAAGTATTAAAAAAATCCTTGACATAAAAAATTACAAAAAGACGCATATTTTTTACATTAGCCACACTGAGTGCTCCATTAAATCTATGTATTAGAGGCACCAACGAGACACATTTAAACACTGCAGATACACCGCTAGCAAGATATTGATGGTGTGTCATCTAATCTGGGTATGTCATCTTAAGCACAATTCCCCTATCTCTTTAAATACTACCGAATTCGATGAAATAAAAACTTTAGTAATCAGAAAACACTGGAAATTAGAATGTGAAAATGTGAAAACTCAAAATGCTATGCTATCAGGCCCACTTCTTCGCATATTTTTAGAATTGGCTTGACACATCACTGTCATCATCATCATAAAAATCACATTGAAATGATAAAATTGAAGTTACAACCTGAAACAAATAAAGAAAATTGTGTTAAACCTAGGTTTGTTATGTGTTTACTTACACTTTAACCTTAGGTCAAACTTTAAAATATATAAGATAAGATACACATAAGATATTTATAAATCGACAATTCAGGATCTTGGTAACGACTCCAACGATTTTCTCTAAACCTCGTATCTGGTGGTTTTTGGGGGCGATAAATCGATCTAGAAAGGGTACATTTTCCAAAAATCGTTGCTTGACACTTTTTTGTAAGTTGTTTTGAAACTAACGCATAAAAAACTAAAAACTGAGTTGTCCACCAGCTGGTAGGTTTTAAGCATGATTAGCCACTTCTGCTGCTGTGGTCGGGCCGCTAGTACAATATTACACTTCCCATCAGAAAAATCGAGACGCTTAGCAAGTTTACGTTTTGTAGGGATCACGTTATCTGAGACATACCTATGTTTATTTTGGAATAAATGTCAAATGTAGTTCAGTAGTCAGTATTACGAGGTTTCAAAATCCTAATGTCGTTTTTCCACATTCAACTTTTTATTTCATAGATTTCATATTTTGTTTGACTATAAAAACGAAACTGTCTCGATTTTTTTGATGGGGAGTATATTTTAAAAGTAAAATAATTAGGTATTATATGACAGTTACATAAACAACAACAAGCCGAAAGTTTTATCAATCAGACTACGAAACCCTATTTGTGTGTGTATCTGACACGCTCTTGGCCGTTATCTTTTTACATACCTTGACTTTAAAAACACATAGAATGATAAGGTTGTTCTCACGATCTGAAAAAAATAAGCAGTAAAATGTTAGTTCCGTATGCTCTCTTCAAAAATTAGTAGGTTTGCAGCTTAGATAAATGATAGCTACCTAGGTACCAATCATTTCCAAGATTTGCTTTATTGAAGCTTTCTAGGCATAGCGCAAAGTATTACGAAAAACAACTGTTTTCGTTTTATTCCGAAATTCGTAATGGTATGAAAGTTATAGGCGCAAGCTATCTAGAGTTGACGTGAGACGTGAGACGTAAGACGTAAGATGTCATCAATCAATCAAGTGATCGTCGGACACCTGAGACGTGCGACTCTTGAAACCGTTTTAAAATAATATGTATGAAACAGAAGAAACAAGTAACTACGACGACAGGTAACTGCTGAGCTGCAGGAAAGCGGACAGCCAGTTGACACTCGCCCGATCAGGAGCTGAGTCATTTATGCTCGTCCATGGCCCAGGCCCGGGGCAACACGAAATTAACGAAATAAACGAGAATGCAGTTTTTCCTCTATTGCAAAGTACTCACTGATATCATCGGTTCAACACCAGCTCTGAACCCCCCCATGCCTTTAAACTGGAACACTTCCTGCGATCTCTTCAGTAACAGAAGCATAACCTTTTTATTACTTATTGACAAGTCCGCCCAGTCTAGGGTGTACACGTGTTCAGATACATCGTCACTCTGTAACATAAAAGTAGAAAATTATTTGAGCACTTTAAAGATATTTTGCTTAATAAATTACCATTTATTATTTTAGAATGCGCAGAATTTTATTAATAAATTAGATGAGTCGATTTTATTATTAATTATAATACTATTGGTTTTTTTTTTCGAGTAAATGTAAATATGGCATTTTTCAACATTAAGATTCAATTTAATATGCCTGCAGTAATGACTTAGCGATAGTGTAAGTTTATGCGTCAAAGTCATCACATCAAGATGAAGAAGTCAAGGAATTTTACGACATTTTGGACAAAATATGTAAATGATCACCGTGGATCCCATGCGTGGATCATGGAATAGTGTTTGGTGATTTTAATTCCAAGCTTTGGTCGAAGCATTATTTTAGATATAACGAGCACATTTTAGGACAACATAATCTCATTGCTGGAACGCTGGAAGGGCTATTGGTGTAAACCATACTGACATGTAAAATATGACATATTCATTAATTTGAATAGCAAACTTCCCGTTTAGGTATTCAATTTAGGAAAATTTCCAAAATTTTCACCGCAGGCTGGATTTGAACCTGATTGCGACGCCTCTATACCAACTGGACTACAGCGGCTCACTCCAAGCCCGCGAATTAAGAAAGTATATCTTTAACGTGTGGTAGGGCTCCATCTACCAGGATAGTTTCACAACTAATTCCCAGCGACTAAACCATTCTTTACAGATTGGATGTAGCCAAAGCGATGAAAACCCACGATAAATTGAATACCAAATTTTTAAAACACTTCCCGTGTTAGGTATACAATTTAGGAAAAATGCAGTGGGAGATATCTGACTCAAAATAATAATAAATAATAACCAGAAAGTTTTAAGAAGTAATCACTTAATTTTTTTACGTCGTATATTTTTTTACCTGTCTTTTGACTTCTTCTAAAACAAATGAGATTACAATCAGTCCCCCCATGTACACAACGATCATTCCTGCATACGTGTACCGGTTCCGGTCGTCCTGAAACAAGCATCACATTACGTTCGCACCATTATAAGCAATAACTAACAATAAGCACGGGAAAGATATGGGGTGATGCTATTCTAAGCCAGCACTACACGGGAAACTTTATATATAAACAAGTAAATAGTATTTTTTAGAAAAATCATAAGCTTTAAGTAGTTTTTCATTGTTTGCGCCTAATTCTTACCGAAAAAGTCTGAAACGCTGCATAAATTACAAAGACTTATCATAATTTCAAAAACACATAAACTACGTATCATGTATTATCTTAATACCTTAATTTGTTGAAAAGTAAGAATAAAATAAACACTTACCCCCAACATAAACATATAAACGTTGAAACTATCGGCTATTAAATTGTATATGTAATAGCCGGAGACAAAAAATCCAAACGCAGCTTCAATTTGTTGGAAAGTCCTGAAAATCGAAATTATTTTATGAATAACTAGTGACCAGCCACGCAGCAGCGCAGTTATGCAGCCAGACTGCAGCCAGAGTGCAGCCAGACTGCATCCAGAGTGCAGCCAGACTGCAGCCAGAGTGCAGCCAGACTGCAGCCAGAGTGCAGCCAGACTGCAGCCAGAGTGCAGCCAGACTGCAGCCAGAGTGCAGCCAGACTGCAGCCAGAGTGCAGCCAGAGTGCAGCCAGAGTGCAGCCAGAGTGCAGCCAGAGTGCAGCCAGAGTGCAGCCAGAGTGCAGCCAGATTGAGCCAGACTGCAGCCAGACTGCAGCCAGAGTGCAGCCAGAGTGCAGCCAGAGTGCAGCCAGAGTGAGCCAGACTGCAGCCAGACTGCAGCCAGACTGCAGCCAGAGTGCAGCCAGAGTGCAGCCAGAGTGCAGCCAGAGTGAGCCAGACTGCAGCCAGACTGCAGCCAGAGTGCAGCCAGAGTGCAGCCAGAGTGCAGCCAGAGTGCAGCCAGAGTGAGCCAGACTGCAGCCAGAGTGCAGCCAGAGTGCAGCCAGAGTGCAGCCAGAGTGCAGCCAGAGTGAGCCAGACTGCAGCCAGACTGCAGCCAGAGTGCAGCCAGAGTGCAGCCAGAGTGAGCCAGACTGCAGCCAGACTGCAGCCAGAGTGCAGCCAGAGTGCAGCCAGAGTGAGCCAGACTGCAGCCAGACTGCAGCCAGAGTGCAGCCAGAGTGCAGCCAGACTGCAGCCAGAGTGAGCCAGACTGCAGCCAGAGTGCAGCCAGAGTGCAGCCAGAGTGCAGCCAGAGTGAGCCAGACTGCAGCCAGACTGCAGCCAGAGTGCAGCCAGACTGCAGCCAGAGTGAGCCAGACTGCAGCCAGACTGCAGCCAGAGTGCAGCCAGACTGCAGCCAGAGTGAGCCAGACTGCAGCCAGACTGCAGCCAGAGTGCAGCCAGACTGCAGCCAGAGTGCAGCCAGAGTGAGCCAGACTGCCTCTGGCCTGTGGTACTTATGTTCCAGGGGAAATGTTGCTGTTTGTCCTAGAAACTCACACATCGATGAATTTAAATTACGCGCCAAAAATAGGTGCTGTGATTGGTTGATTGTCAGTGTGCGTGCCGTGTAAGTGAATCCTGTCTACGTGACGGAACGTCAGTCGGGCCAGTCAAAGGATGTTCACATAATTAATTAAAAAGTTTGTTTGAAAATGAAAAAAAAAATCTAGCGTGTAGATTTTTTTAAAAATGCCTTAGATGTTTTTCCTATACATATTTACATATGCTCTTAAAATATTTGCAGTGAATTTAATAGGACCTTATATTATAAAGGCGGATGTTTGTGTGTGTGTTTGTTACGACTTCACGCAAAAACGGCTGATTAGATTGACATGAAACTTTGCAGAAATATAAAAGGGCATCTGGAATAACACATAGGATACTTTTTACCACGGAAAAATGTCTCATTCCACGGATCACGCATTTTCCAATATTTTTGAAATAGGTGGCGTGACTGAGCCGATTCGCGTTTTAAACGTTTTCGTTACAAACTAACAGCGACATCTCTTGGCGAATAATGCTTTTTTCCCGCGGAATAATAGGATGCAGCGGGTGAAACCGCTGACGGGCAGCTAGTACATTATATATCCGTAACCTCTATTATACACTAACAGCATTAACAAACTAGCTGTCACTAGAAACGTTAGGGAATGTTTTAGGTTTTTGTGAAACAATGAAGTTACATAACGTAAGTAGTTAATTTTATTATCAGATAGGTACTGACGCTCCATACCATAAAATGAATTAAGAATTATATTGATGTATTATATATTTGTAAGACCAGTACTAATTAATTACAGGTCGATACTTAAATACTTATCGGTGAAGGAAGAGTCAGTACCTGCTTGATCAAACAGAGAAATAAAATCTACTATAAGACTAAGCACTCACTGGAAAATGAAAACGTGGTGTCGTATAACTTTAATCAAATTTTGTCGAATTCCTTCATCCGTGGGAGCGAAAGCCATAGTTCGTAATCTATGTTTGAATATTTCAATATGGCCTATGATTTGAAAAATGAAGCAGAAACATAAGCACATGTGAATCAAAGCTATTAAACATCCAATGAAGACGGCGTAACAATTGAAGACATGCAGCACCATGTACGCATTAAAGTCATATTTGACGTCAAAAGGTAATGGGTAGTATAAAGTCGTTTCATAGCGCATAGTCCTATTGTGAATCGCTTCTCGGTTGAGGTAATTGTTGAGAGCTAAAAAAAAGTAAGAAATTTATAGAAAACCAAATACTTGTCGGGAGTTCAGAATCGAAATAGAGTTATAATTTATCTTTCACATAACATAACTTACTCATAGGCTTTTATCTACACTCATTTCGTAATATTCGTTTTACAAAATCAAAAATAGGTACGTTATGAACTGCTTTAAGAAATATGTAGCCTTAAAAAAATATTTCCATACTAAAATTTGAATCGTAATGGAACATAATGTCTAGTATTTAAAAAAAATCGAAACGAATATGCCGTACAATATAATTTTTATTTCCTGAGCCAACAGTAAGTCAAATAAAAAAAAAAACAAAATATCACCCGGGCGGGACGACACTTGAAATTATGTGGACTTATTTATTATTAAATCTTTGCTTAAAATCACTTTTCGAATTAAAATTTACCGATGAATGCTTTTTAATTTTAAAAGTTGATCAGTTTTTTATAAGCCTCTATTTTAACGTTTAGTTAAAAAGTTACTTAAGTACAAAAGTCGTTCAGTTGGTGGTTCAGTAGATAGGCTTGCAATCGCCATAGTGCAGTGCGGAGGTTTGAATTATTTTTCAGTTTTTCTTGTAGAGTGTAGATAAAATAGTGTATGCAAAGACATAATAAACCTGATACAACTGCATATAATTCGGCTTTAGAATGCTCTTGTCAAACTATTATCACACTCGGCTACGCCTCGTGTGATAAACAGACACTCATAAGTCACATTCTAAAGCCTCTCATTATATGCAATTGCATAAACTACTATTATCGTAAGTAAGTGCGTTCTTTTATACTTTTACCTACATACAACAGTGCACCATCCAAGCCAATCGATCATAAGAAACACTATCAAATAATAACAAGCAAAACGGGTGTATTTCTCCATTTTGATTCGTTCCTGAAAAAAAGGGTAATTTAAAAATTTTTATCACAATAATTATTATCCTAAGATCCCGCCACACAACGACCTTCACTGAGCTGATAAATGAATTAAAGATATTGTTTTACAAATTAACAACGCCAATAAATATAATGCGAATACATACATATAGGGTGTTCTGCAGAACGTTGAACATACGGAAAAGGGTGTTAATACTCGTGATTCTGAACAACTTTTACTATGGCGCTACCTGCGAATTCGCAAAAAAATATTTGAATTTTCCATAGAAAAATTCATACCTAGTCGGCAAAGATGTATGGAACACCTAAAATTTTTTATTGTAATTCGCATGTGGCCTCATAGTAAAAGTTGTTCAGAATCATGATTAGAAACACTCTTTTTCGTATGTCCAACGTTCTGCCTAACACCCTGTATATAATAAAGATAAAGATAAAGATAATTTATTTCAAAATAAAATAGTACATACAGTTAGTAAATTTGCAGATATAAAAGTATAGTGGTGCATAAAATAATTAACTAACCTAAACTAAGTGAATACAAAAAATATTCACTTGTATCTTAGGTATACTTATTCTAAAAATTATGTTGAGTGCAGAGCAATTATCATGATTATAATTTACTTAAACAAAATCAATTACTAATATAAAGTTCAAAAGTATCCTATTTTTGTAACTAACCTATTTAAACTTAAGATTAAGTAACAACTAACAGCAGGTTTTCTATATCCGTGTAAGTTTTACCCTTCAGCCAGTTAATAAGAGTCCTTTTACACAATTGTTTATTCATCCCAAAGAAGTTTAATTCGCGGTTTAACTTATTGTAAAGAAACCCACCAAGAAAACAGAAAAAGTGCCGAGAATGGGTTCTATTAAACCTTGTGGATGGGCAGACAATATCTGATCTTCTTTTATTGGATTCAGTGCAGGATCATACTGAGTTAGGGAATGTTGCTTCATAATTGTTAGTAAGATAAATAGTTTGCAAACAGATAAAACATTACATTCTTTAAGCAGCTGTGCTGTTGGGTAATAGAATGGACGAAATGTGCTAACTTTTAAAACGGCCCTCTGTGCTCTTTCTAGGCCAAGGATAGTTGTTATATTAGTTCTTCCCCAAGCAGTTATGCAATAAGTTAAAGAGATTCACAAAGAGCAAAGTAAACTTCCCGTATAATTTTTTACCTGCAGCATGTCTGAGGTTCTTAAAACATAAATTAATTTACGAACTCTAGCAATAACAGACTCCACATGTGCTTGGAAGTTAAGATTTTTATCGATTAAGACACCTAGATATTTTATATTATCCGTCCTTTCAAGCTTGGGACAAACACATGCGTTAGTCACAGGGTTAGAACAATGATGTGCTATAATTGTATGTGCGTTGTCGAGAGGTTGGTTAAACGTGTTATAGGAAAAAGTAATATATTTTGTTTTGCCGATATTAAGCGAAAGCAGGTTTTCTTTAAGCCATTGATTAATTAAGTTAAAACCAATCTGTGCTTGTTTAAAAGTGTCCGGCCAGTTATCAGAACTGCACAGAAGAACTGTGTCATCAGCATACGAAATTATTCTACTATTCGATAGAGGAATCATGCATAATTCATTAATATCCTCGTAAGGCCCAGATGCCTTTTAAAAGGTATGTAGCTTTGTAGTGGTTCAGACCCAAGCCCTTGCAAGATTTACATCATAAAGCAACCTTATTGCTAGTGCATATAAGGTTCATTTCACTTTGTGAATCATACCTTTTAAAAGGCATCTTGGGCCGTTATCTAAAGAAAGCTCATAAATGTCTGGGCCTTACGATACAAGGAATAATAAGGGCCCCAAGATACTTCCTTGAGGGACCCCATATTCGATGGAAAGTTCATTACTTATGACGTCATCAATCTTTACACGTTGGGTTCTGTTGGCGAGATAATCTTTTAGAAGATTAAGCGGAAGTCCTCGAATGCCTAGATCATCCAATTTGACTAAAAGTTTGGGGATTGAAACTGTATCAAATGCTTTAGCTAGATCAAGAAATATAGCTAAGCATTTTTTGTTAGAGTCCAGTTGTCTTACAATAAAGTCTGAGAGCTGATGGACTGCATCGTCTGTAGATTTATTTGATCTAAACCCAAACTGTGAAGGTGCCAGAAGATTATGATTCTCTAGATACTTGACAAGCCTATTATAAATAAGCCTTTCCAGTATTTTTGAGATCGATGGTAAAACTGCAATAGGACGATAATTGTTGACGCAACTTTTGTCCCCACTCTTGTGAATTGGATGAACTACGGTTTTTTTAAGAACTTTAGTAAAACTCCCTGCGCGAAACAGAGATTAAAAATGTAAGTAAGCGGCGGGATCAGCAGTTTTTTATGTTCCTTCAGAACTCGAGTTGAAATTCCATCAATACCAGTGGCACAGTCATTCTTTAGTGACATAATAATGCGATCTACTTCCGCCTCATCAGTGTTAAAAAGAGCAAAAGAGTCACATAATGTTCGCTTTGGTAACAAATCGACCGGCAGTGTGGCATTTCCAATAACTTGTTCGGCAAGAGTTTTCCCCATATTAACAAATATATACCTCTACCCTCTACATATCTACATACATAAATCAGCCTTTATCCCTTGTGGGGTAGGCAGAGGGCCAACGGCCTTAAAATATCGTTGTTATCGCTGAGTCTGACAAATATTTGATAGCCGTTTTACCTATTGTCGTGTATCACTATAGTGACAGGTTGTCAGCCTGTCGCCTAAAATTACATTACAATACGCGTTTTTCAAACACACACACACACACACACACACACACACACACACACACACACACACGCGCACACGCACACGCACACACACACACACATGCGCACACACACACACACACACACACACACACAAACGCGCGCGCGCGCGCAAACACACACAACACATAGTACTTATTATGAACTAAATATTCAAAATTTAATATTATATAACATCTTTTGATTTTATTTTACTTTAAAGCATTGTTTGATTTCGTTTTTCTTTTGCATCTTGTTAATTTTAATTTATTTTGCATGTTTATAAAATTTTAACTTATTATTTATATTTCTTCTCATGTGAAAATGTGCATAAGCGGACGGCGCGATACAGGTTCTACTAGTGCGGGGTCCATAGTGATATGGAGTTGTACAATATGTTTTCGTAAATAAAGATTTGTATTTGTATTTGTACGTGTAACCCTTGAGTCCCTTAGTCGCTTGTTATGACACCCACGGGAAAGAAATGGGGTGATGCTATTCTAAGCCGGCATCACACGGCAATATTGCAAATAGGTTGTCAAAGCATCATCGTCCATACAAAATTACCCCACGTCGGATATCGACGAGACGTAGGTACATTTATTATATTTGAGCAAGGAATAAGAACCGATGATAATAAAACTTAAATTAAAAATTAAAAAAAAAAGTAAAACTACTTTCGATCCTTCAAAAAGTTAAAGATAATTTATTTAATCTATTCAATATTGTAAATCAATAGGTACTCCTACACGTCGAGGGGCCGCTAAGTAAATCTACACTAAATCTACATCTACACTTCTACACTAATACAATAAAGAGGAAAGATTTGTTTTTTTGATTGTTTGTTTGTTTGTATGTAATCGATAAACTCCGAAACTACTGGACCGATTTCCAAAATTCTTTCATTATTAGAAAGCTTCAACATTCCTGAGTAACATGGGCTACTTTTTACTACAGGAAAATTCCTCATTCCCACGGGAAAACGGTTAGAAGCAGGAAAAGCGGGAAATAAAGCGGATATTACCCAAATCGATTTAGCGATCTTCGTGAAAATTGGCACTGATATTGCTGGTATATTAAAAACGGACTTAGACTACTTTTAGTCAGCACTTGAGGATCTGGAGTACCTGATGGAGGGCACCAGGAGCACAGCTAAACTATAAGAGATATGAAAATGGCTTCAGAGCAAAAGTTGTTCAACATGACGGGGCGCTTCTGCTGACACATGGTTATCGAGGATCTGGAGTACCTGATGCAGACCACCAGCATCCCATCTAAACTAGAAGAGCTATGGCAATGAAGTAAAAGTTGTTTAACATGACGGGCTGCTTTTGTTGGTACATGGTCATCAAGGGTCTGGAGTACCTAAAGCAGACCACCAGCACCCCATCCAAACTACAGGAAATACGGTATCGGCATCAAATTAAAAGTTGTTCAGCATGGCGGGCCGCTTTTGCTGGCACATGGTCCTGATGAGTCACTTCTGCTGGAACGGAGTAAAGGAGTAATCGAATTTTTACTGCGGGCAAAGACCCAATTTCTACAAGAAAACAGGTAGGTAAGTGGCAGCGGGTGAAACCGCTGGGCGAGCCGCTAGTCAAAAATATAATTATTTTTTTGTTAAAAGTGTAACTCCATTCACTATATGGGGACACGTGCTAAATTGTTTGTTTATTTTATTGTAATAGCTACTTAGGAATGGAAAAAACCACAGAAAAGGTACAGCACATGTTTTCTTTTTGTGCTTGGAATTTAGACGCTTGACGACGATTTTGGTGTAAGTGCAAAAAATTCGCAAATTGTGCAAAAAATTAATATAAAACGTAACAATTGTGAAAACTGTGGCATATATTTTAATAGTTTCATTTAATAAATATTCTAATTGGAAATTAACAAGATTCTAATAAGATTCGCGGAAATTCGCGAAAGTTTGCAACAATGTCGCTTTCAGACCTCTGTATGCCCTAGGCCTAGGCAATTGCCTAGTTCGCGGGTTAATCCGCGTCCGCAACTGTTTGATATTAATATTGATAACAACTGATGCTTGCAATACGCGTACCTAGATCGCGCAACCGCCAATAGGTACCTACTTACTTTGTGTCGATACTTACAGTCCAGCAAAAAAGAGTAGAAATTAAATAAAATGGAACTAAAAAATTTTCATACTAAATTGTTGCCATTCATAGCCAATGTTGCCATTTACTTTTGAAATTTCGTACAAAGTGGCGCCCTCAGTTTTTGTCTACTCTTTTTTGCTGCACTGTACCTAGATTGATTTTGCGTGAATGCAATTTAATTCCGTCGCCTCGCAATAAAGGTACTGATTAACATGCATGGCGAGTGCGGGCTGCCGTGTGCTCGATTAGTACCTACCTAGGTAATTCATAAAAAAACGTAAAACTTACCCTACTAATAAATTCATCCTTGTTGTCTAAATCTAAATTAAAAATATGAATTTCACTCATAAATTTTTTCATTATTTTCTTAAAGTTTTTTGTGTAGGATTGGATCTGGCAGACCTGCAAATAATTTTTTTAAATTTGTAATCCGAACGTACGACATTTTTAGGGTTTCGTAGTCTACTAGAAACCCTTATCATTTCGTCAAGTCTGTCTGTCTGTCTGTCTGTATGCCGCGCCCTCATAACTTCGTCAGTTTTTGAGCTATAGACATCAAGTTTGGTGTCAAGATAGATCATGTTAGAAATGTTGAGAAAAAAATATTTTAATTTCAAATACATGTGAAAGGGGGGCAAAAAAAATTTTTTCTCATGTAATATTGAGTAGGGTATCGTTAAATAGGTCTATAAAAATTAAGGGAATGTTTCTTTGAAACAAAGTCTCTAAAATGTTTTTGTTTCGAGATATTTGCTTTTAAAGGGGTCGTTTTTGAGCCATAATTTGTTCCAGCCGTAATTTCTAAAGTATGGACGCAAAATTTTGAAAAAAATATGGAATATAGTTCTTAATAATGGCGTTACCATGAAAACTATAAAGAATACTGTACCACTTATGATTAAGGAAATATTAAAGTTTTTCAATTTGTGGTTGGTAACCATACAGCTGCAAACAAACCAGCAACAAAATTTACTTTGTAACGCTGGAAGGCCTGATATTCAAACGTTGACTACGAAACCCTATTTGTGAGCGTGTCTGACACGCTCTTGGCCGCTTTTTGTATGAAGCCTGTCATTATAATCAAATCACACTATTTTCATTTTATGTTTTAGAAAAAAAGACAGCAGTTTACACCTAAGGTACTAGCGAGCGGCCCGCCCAGCGGTTTCACCCGCTGCGCTGCCACTTACCCGTTTTCACGTGGGAATTGGATCTTTGCCCGTAATAAAACGTCAGATCATACGTACCAGCGGTACCAGCAGAAGTGGCTTATCATGTTTAAAAACTTTTTCTATGAAGCCGTGCCCATATCTCTTTCTAAACTACCTCTATATGAGATACGAAAATGGCTTCAATGCAAAAGTTGTTCAGCATGACGGGCCGCTTCTGCTGGCACATGGTCATCAAGGGTCTGGTGTAACCGATGTAGATGACAAGCATTCCATCCAAACTATAAGAGATAAAGTAATGGCTTCATTGTAAAATTTGTGCAATATGACGGGACGCTTCTACTGGCACATCACATGGCCATCGAGGGTCTGGAGTACCTGATGTCGACCACCAGCATCCCATCTAAATTATTAGAGATACGGTAACGACTTCAAAGTAAAAGTTGTTTAGCATGATGAGGCTATTTTGTTCATCGGGTCGTTGGACAACTTGGTGTCCCACTCGAAGAAGAAGAAGATGGCACTTAGATATCGAGGATGAGGCGTACCATGAATGCAACACCAGAAGCTCAACTGACAGAGGTAGGTATGGGCAAGGCTTCATAGAAAAGGTTTTTAAACATGACGATATGCCAGGCAAAGATCCAATTCAAACGGGTAGTAAGTAGCAGCGGGTGAAACCGCTGGGCGAGCCGCAAGTAGATTATAGGTATAGGGTGAAATCTAGGGTGAAATTTTACTAACAGCGAAATCTCAGAACCGGCTGGTGATAAGGAACAACTGTACCAAAGGAACATAAGACGAAAAAAGAAAAAAAATGGACCTCCCACATACCTAATAAGTAGCTGAAATCAGCTGATTGTCAAGTTTGTATCATCATCTTCCTGCCCCTATGCCAATTACCTACTTGTATGGGAGGTCCAAATTTTTTTACATACGTATTTCGACCTTATCACCAGCTGGTTCTGAGTTTTAGCTATCGGTCACTAGTAAAATTTCACCCTATATTATCTAAAGCACCTTGGTTATACTTACATTGACTAATCCGACGACAGTGATAAATGCAAAAATTGTTCCTTTCATATTGAAAGTAAGCTCATCGTAGTGAAGATACACAAATACAATTTGACCAACGAAGAAACAGGGGGTTCCCATACTACAAATAGCACTTTGTATTAAACAGAGTTTTTCAAAATAAGGCGGTGGAAAGCCCCACCAAGTTTGTCTTGCTCCCCCTCCGCAGAAGTTCATAATTATAGCAAGAACAATATAAAATTTCTGATCTCTGGGATGTTTTCTGCAAATTATACAAAAATATTAAATATAGGTACACTAATTAAGAAATAACAATAAGGTAAGGTGGGTAATTCTTTGATAACATAAAACTAACAAATAGTACTGATCAGACATCTTGTCCCTCAAAAGCTCAAAAACTGTCCAAAGGTCCAAAAGAACTACAAGGTGATGTTCTCTGTTTGTCGGTCGATGAAGAATAAGTATTTTAATAAGTGGCGATTTTCGCAGTTTTTCCAATATACCTATACCTACATAATTAAAACTAAAGCAGTAGGTATTCCAACCGAGCACTTTCACTAGGTAGATTAGATAGGTGCCAGTCCGGATATTGTTCATGATGGATTACGGATAATAGAAAAAAAAAAGTGAATCATATCATACAATCGCCTATAATTTTTATACACATGCATGTCACATACTTAGAACCTACCACGCTATCACAAATTAGGAATGCGTAAGGCACCTCTACATAGAGTCTCTTGAATCTATGAATTGAATTTAAGTATAACCAAAAGGGTAAGGGTAAGTTGAGGTAAGAAAAGAGGTCAAAGTAACCATAAAACTGAACAAATTTCCCTACGGAACATGGTCGGCAATATGAAAAATGGACATCCCATACAAATCGCCGATCTGCTGATTGATTCACCTACCGATACCTATGGGAGATTCTTGCTACTACCCGTGATTCAATTTCAGTATCCTTCGCTGCCTCGAGATTCAAATAAGCACTTTGTGCCAAGTAGGTACGTGGAAATAAAGAGCAGGCAATCATCTTCATCTTAGGAATAATCAAATCCGGTATCCGCCTGCAAGTGCCCCCTATTCGGAAAAAATAAATATCCGGTTCAATATTTTCATGCACATTCGTCACATCTCTAGTAATAATATGAAACTAGCTATAACACTTGTTTTATTATAATAATTAGAGCATATTAAATTAAACAGTACGTAGGTAGGTACACGTGAAAGTGGCTAAACACCTAATTATAATGGAAAGGACCTAATAAAATAAATGATTATAGATATTAAAAAATAATGTTGTTTACCTACTTCTACTTATTTCTGCTGAAGGACGATTGCCGCAAACGAAAGAATCTAGACGCGCGACAGGGTGTCCAGCCAAGTTCTACTACGTAAAGAACAAGCAAAGCGAGGCGCACGCGCAGCTATGAGCCAAATAAATACCAAAATGGGGCACCGAGTAAAACGCAAAAAACAAAAAACCCGACTGCGGTAATTTTAAAGTACCTAGTATTAAGCTGTAAAAATCCGCCACCTTGAATCTTTAATTGTTTAAAGTGTCACTCGCGCTGCTGAGACGAATCTAACTACACCTCATATGCCAAAATCCGTTTGGGCTGTAGCCTGTGAAAAAAATTTTCTTGTCCACATACATACATACTCTCGAAAAACATAACCCTCCTTCTGAGGCAGTTGGGTAAAAAGTCGACTATGCGCAACATTCAAGGTCCTTTGGTGTAGTTTTGGGTCTCTCAAAACAAAACTCTCTGACATTTTGGCAACACTGAGTTCAATGACCGCTAAATACAGGGATGCCAGGTTGACGTAAATTGGACGGTTTTTATTTTTTTTCGGTGATGGATCATACTATAATATGAAAATACTGGGTGTTAGGAAAAGTAGTAGATAAACCTCTAAATCACGAGTTTTATTGGTATAACAAATTGTCTAGAGCATGTAAAAATAATTATAAAAAATGAAACTTAGTTTAGAAAAACATTTTATTAAAATTGTTCTGCCTTAATTCTCAGCGCTACATAGCGCGTCGTCACAGTTACCTACAGTTGCGGTTGCACGTTCTAAAGTTGTCCAAGCGGTAATTGACTCTAGGTACAGTGTCGTAGGGTTGAACAGTATCATAATAAATGATTTTAAAAATATTTAAATCTCATAATATTTTTTATAAGATGTTTGAACACACTTAATACACTTTGTTATATCTATAGAATGCATGGTTTAAACTGTTCAAAGGAAAGCACTGCTTTTACATACACCCTGTATAGTGTAATTTTTACGACGCCTCTACTCTCTACGTCTTGACTTTTATGACTTTACTTAGCAACGTTTATGACTTTAATGAGCAAAGGTGTTAAAATAGCGCAATTTAAATTTTTAACTTTAGTTGTTTCTGATTACCTTCGTCTTTATTTCCTCGAAATCGGTCAAGTATTTCCAGAGATTAGCGTTGTAAAAGGCCAAACTTTCCAAAATCGGCGGAGTAGTCTGGCAGCACTGGCGAAATGTCAAACTGACACTTGATCGGACAGACCCGAGTGTGCGTGTTGTTCGAAGTTGTTGCTATTACATTGCCTACTCTGCGTTGTGAATACATTGACGCACCGTATTGAACACAGCGATGTAATTCAAACTCACTCATATTATGTGTTTATTTATTGATGCGCCTGGTGTTGGTCGCGCGTCGCGTCTTCTCAATTTATTTTTGTTTTGCGCTTTTGGTCAGGATTTTTGAGAAAACAGTGCTTATGGTGAATGGAAAATATGTCAAGTTTAAGATCAGGTGATGGTGTAAAGTGCAAGGATGGTGTCGCAGCGTCGGCGGGCGCGTGCCGCGTGTGCCTGGCCGCTGCGGGCGCAATCCGCGACCTGCGGCCTGGCTCTCGAGAGATGCAGGACTTCTGCGACCTTACAGGCTTGCCAGTGAGTTCTATCTCCAACAATGATAAGTTAGCTCGTACTTCCATCGTGCGGAAAATCAATGTAATTGATTATCTACAAACAATCTGATGAACTCCTCTAGCAACCCCAGCAAGTGCCTACAACTTACTGTTTCTTCAGAATGCACAGGGACATGGCTATATAGCAACTAATATGACAAATAAAATATGAATAATCAATTCAGACAGCCTGAATACTTACCTGTCAGATACAAAATAATACAAGCCACAATAGATCTGCAAAGGTTGCAGTGGGTGTCTGTTGGTCTGACCAGGACCAAACCCTTTCATTCAAATCATAATAATAAGCAATTTAAGAATGTTATTATTCTTGTAATTCTATCTTCAAGTTAAAAAAGTAATTAATTAATCATAAACAAAATAGACAAATAGGCACTTCAATCAGTCTCACTTTGCAACTGTAGAAGATTTTATTATGAGTAGGTAGTAAAAAGAAACAGTTTCCTGAAGTATTTTCTTATGGTAAGTTGTTCAGTTTCATGTTCTGAATGCTCTCTTTCAGTATTCAGACAGCTGCTCTGCCGTGTCAAAACAACATACTGTAAAGTCCAATACAGTGTTTTGTTTCTATAAAGCCAATTCGCTATCTCTTCCCCTCCTACATGTTCCCCTAGAACATTGTTTTATGTTAAATACTATAGTTATCAAGATATTGGTATGGAAAAAACACTGTATGTCTAAAAACTTAAAGTTTATAATTGCGTAACACTGTACTCGCCGTTGCAGTGTTTTGATTTGACAAAGCCACGCGCGAGCCGCAAAACTCATTTCACACTCTATGTCTATAAAGTCAAGGTCTATAATTGCGACTGTACTCGCCGTTACAGTGTTTTGATTTGACTAACTCGCGCCACAGAATATGCTCGCGCATCAGAGAATATCGCTCTCTTATAAGTGTTTAGTTATATCAGGTGTAAAAAAATCAACTGCAAATATTTTAAGGGGTGAATCAGCCCATGAAACTGAACAACTTTCCCCAAGGAACATAGGTCGAAATATGAAAAAAACTGGGCCTCCCATACAAAATGTACCAGCCGGCCGATTTTATTTGTATGGGAGGCCCAATTTTTTTTCTTAATTCGACCTATGCTCCTTGGGGAAAGTTGTTCAGTTTCATGGGCTGATTCACCCCTTAAAATATTTGCAGTTGATTTATTTACATCCTGTATAGCTAGACCGTTGAGCTAGACAATCAGTTGGTTTGGGAAAGTTGTAGGCCTTGATGAGACCTTTATTTTATGTGACAGCTGTCAAACTAAAAACTCTTTTATCTCGGCAAATATTCATACTATGCTAAACAATCAGTTTGTTTAGGAAAGTTGTAGTTGTAGGCCTTGATGAGACCTTTATTTTATGTTACAGCTGTCAAACTAAAAACTAGTTTATCTCGGCAATCATTCATGCTAGAAAATCAGTTTGTTTGGGAAAGTTGTAGGCCTTGATGAGACCTTTACTTTATGTGACAGCTGTCAAACTCGTTTATCTCGGCAATCATTCAAGATAGACTACCAATTTGTTCGGGAAAGTTGTAGACCTTGATATGACCTTTATGTGACAGCTGTCAAACTAAAACTCGTTTATCTCGGCAATCATTCAAGCTAGACTATCAGATGGTTTGGGAAAGTTGTAGGCCTTGTTCAGACCTTTATTTTATGTGATAGCTGCTAAACTAAAAACTCGTTTATCTCAGCAATTATTCATGCTAGACAATCAGTTTGTTTGGGAAAGTTGTAGGCCTTGATGAGACCTTTACTTTATGTGACAGTTGTCGAACTCGTTTATCTCGGCAATCATTCAAGCTAGACTATCAGTTTGTTCTAGAAAGTTGTAGGTCTTGATGAGACCTTTACTTTATGTGACAGCTGTCAAACTAAAACTCGTTTATCTCGTCAATCATTTAAGCTACACTTTCAGATTGTTTGGGAAAGTTGTAGGTCTTGATGAGACCTTTACTTTATGTGAAAGCTGTCAAACTCGTTTATCTCGGCAATCATTCAAGCTAGACTATCAGTTTGTTCGGGAAAGTTGTAGACCTTGATTAGACCTTTATTTTATGTGACAGCTGTCAAACTAAAATTCGTTTGTCTCGGTAACATTCAAGCTAGCCTATCAGATTGTGTGGGAAGTTATAGGCCTTGTTGAGACCTTTATTTTATGTGACAGCTGTCAAACTAAAAACTCGTTTATCTCGGCAAATTATTCATGCTAAAATCATTTTGTTTGGGAAAGTTGTAGGTTTTGATGAGACCTTTATTTTATGTGAACAATCAAAAAATATCTTATAATGTACAACTTATGTACAGGTCAGAACATAGTTAGAACCAGGTGTTTCATTACCACAAATACAACCGCAGTTGGGTCAAGTCAAGTCAATACACTGCAATGTACAGTACAGTGTTTTGTCCTGACAAATCGCAAAGATTTTTCTAGCTGTTGTTAAGACAAAACAGTTTTATTTAAGTATCTCTGTATGTCTTATGATTTTAGTATATTTTTTTTAATGGCTATAAAGATCTTGACACGTAAAATCTATATAATTTAATTTTATTTCCAATATCTTCGAAAATCATATAGAAACCATACAAAAACTAAAAAAAATGTTTTTGTGTCCGTTCTCAAAACTTGAAATTTGAAGTTACAGTCTAATGTTTTGACACGGCAGAGCTGTCTTTTACACCTCATATTACCATCACAGAGTATAATTTAGTATGGAAGTCTAGTAAAGTCTGCAGTCAAAAATAATTTTATATCTTAAAATTATTTTTTGTTTGTATTAAATCAATCCATCTTTATTGTTCTATGGGTACCTGGGTTTGCCTGCAATTGAACCCAGGTGTAGTTTTACTAGTGACCATCTCGGAACTAACTGATGATAAGGAACAACTTTCCCGAAGGAACATAGGTTAAAATATGAATAAAAGTTTTTGATCTCCCATAGTAACTCGAATCAGCTGATCGGCAATTTTGTATAAATTTCTTTTTTCTTAATATATTTTGTCTTAAATGTTCCTTGGGGTAAAATTTCACCCAATATAAATTAGGAAAACATTAAAATTAAATGTTTACCCTAAACAAATAAATAAAAAAACCAATTTCAAACGGACAACTTCTTAGAAATCACAGTGTGTGTATTTCAAAAAGAGACAAAGTTAAAAGTTACAACAATATTCTCTGTTAATACTGTACCCAGAACGGGTCTTTCCAACCAGTCTATGAATTGTAAAGAATATACCAAACACCTTCAATAGGTGACCCATACTCTCATACCCATATTTAGCTGTGAACAGTTGTATTTAGTGAACTTGTAATGTAGCCCGGACTAGCTAGCAGCGGGAAGCGCTGGACTACATGGACATTAAATGGGCTCGGGTGTGAGTGTGTGGGATCAGACAGGAATGATACACAGAGTTACACAAATACAGGTTTTATTACATTAATAAAAGCTTCGTACAAATTACAAGTTGACTGAAATTACAAGTGATATAACGATACCGGGGAGGTAGTTTCAAGGGGCCCGGGCGGGTGTAGCGGGAGCGGGCAGCTGGGCTGAATCCTGACGGAAGACGGCGGCGGTGACGGCGGTGGTAGCGGTGATGTTCCCTGGGGAGAGAGACCGAGTTAGAGCAAGCGTTATGATGGGTGCTTGGGGCCCCTACCGTAGGCAAGGTAGGGGTGTTGATGGTGGTTGAACAATGAGTGCAGTAAAGCGGCAGGGATGGCTATCCCTCGGGTTGATCGTGCTGGATCGAGTTACGGTTCGGGTCCTGTGGGAGTGTATCCACACTCTACAGGAATAGCGGGTGCACTCAGCGACGGGCCCTCGGCAATATAGGGCTAGCGGGGTGCAGTGAATGACGGTATGGGGTGTATTCCGGTGCGTGCTAAGCGTGGGGTAAGCAAGCGACTTGGGGATGTTGCCTACGGATGCGTGGGTACGCAAAAGGGTGTCCCGGCAGCGTGCGTCGCGCCTACAGGAGCGCGGATCACTTGGTTGATGTTGTGTCGCGCCTACAAGAGCGCGGACCACGGAGGTTGGGATTGTGTCGCGCCTACAGGAGCGCGGACCACGGAGGTTGGGGTGGTGTCGCGCCTACAAGAGCGCGGATCACGGAGGCTGGGATTGTGTCGCGCCTACAGGAGCGCGGACCACGGGGTAGTAATAGTGGAAAGCTTAGATGATGGTCGCACAGCAGAACTTTAGCACTTAAATGAATAGCCACAGAATAAAAGTAGAGTAAGGGTATCTTACGTTTGATCAACCAGCTGCCGGGACGGTACGGACGGTCTCAATCTCTCCCAGGTTGACGGCTCGATGTCCTCTCGGCGAGATGGTTGCGCAGGATTCGAGAAGGCCGATATAAATTAAATACTCAGCTTTCAATATCCAGCGGTGAGCGGAGGCGGAGGTGGACGAGTGACTCGGTTGGGCTTGCGGTGTAGGCGACTAGTTCGCTCGAGGCGGAGGCACGGACTGACTCTCCGGCAGCGCGCAGTTGGTTTTGTAGGGCGTGCGCCGGCGGTCGGTGGCGGTCGGCTGCGGTCGGCTGCGCTCGCTTGCGTAGAGTGCCCGCCGGGCTCTTCCCGCTTGCACCAGCTCCGGCTCCATCACGCCCTCCCCGGATGATGAGCTTTCTGCCTGGAAGGGAGAAAGCAACGGAAGAAAAGCATATTCATCCAAAATTCCTGTCTCGGGTATCACCTCCTAGGTAAAACCTCTGTTAAACTTCCATTTCAAAATACTTGAGGGATCTAACCTCAAAAAATAAAACATGGTCAGGTTACAATCATAGTACTAAAGGTATTTCTGCTCCTCTTGTCCTAGGTTCCCATATTTACAATCCTCTTTCAAAACTGGGGTAAACTATTCCATTCACTAGTAAAACAGTCTTTGTATTATAAAATATTTTCAAAATAAAATTACAGGATGACAGTTTTTGTCAATTACATCTTATCTGGTGCATTGCTGGTGTGGAACCACCCGTGGTTGTCCCTAGGGCATGGTACATGGTTTGTTGACCCGGACGGTATCACTTTCAGGGAGAATTTGGTACAACAAAAATGTAGGTACACCAGCACTGTCCAATTCAAAATGACTTGCAAAACATACAAAAACTAACTGCTCTGGATAAAACAGCAAAATTACAACAAAAAGAAATCCTCATGAAAGGTAAACCCGGTATACTTCACTGTTTCATAGGGTGCCACGGGGTGGAATGCGCTCGCGGTTGCGTCCGCGGCGTCGATTCCCAGCTACCCCGTGGCGTGTGATGTGGTGCTTCTGCCACACGGTGTGTCGGGTTACTCGGGTTGCGTCATGAGGGTGTCGGCAACTCTGGGCCGGCGCGGAGACGGCGGCTCTGCGTGGCTTTGTGGCGGCGGGTTGGCAGCGGTTTGGCGGCGGGTTGGCACGGCTGGATGGCGTCTTGGGTTTCTGCGGCTCATCACGCCTGGGGGGTCGCGGCCTGCGCCCTGGCGTCTTGCGTCGCGGTGTGGCGTGTCATTGTGGCAGGATTCGGGGCTGTCCATCTTCCAGTCTTCGTTGTCTTCAGTTTCGCGAGCAAAATGGATGAGCGGCGGTGGTGACTATCCTCGGCTGGTTGTCAAACTGACGTTTGATAAAGTCGTTCCGGTCTTGTCGGTTCCGAGTCCATTGCTGGGCTAGTATGAAGCTTGGTTGTGAAATCATTCGTTCCTAGAAATTAAGCCTATTAAAATTTTGTCTATGGTCACATATCCGGTCTCTCTCCTCTCCCCCGCTCGCCTGCCCTGCCCGCCCGGGTAGCGTAAAATAGTTTTGCTACTTCATACTAGATGGCGGTTATTCTAATTTACGCGGTAAATTTAAAATGCGGATGGGAAATAAATTACTAGTAAATTGTGCGAAACCGATTCATAACTTAATCTACGTACCTCTATGACTGATGAACTATGCGGTGAACTGTTTTCGTGTGTTATTTGCATCTCGTAGATTAGAAATAACCAGCTTTCTCTGTCCTGTGTCTTTGAACGGGTCCACGTATTTGGGTGCTAATCTCGCCCCGAAATTCTTACCTGCATTAGAGAATGGGGAGTGTCTTAGCAAGACCGTGTCGCCCACGGCTGGGCTCCAAACTCTATTCTGCTTGTCGTAGGGTTTCTCCTGCGACTTCTCCTTCCTGGGACGGCCGGGGCCGGTACGGTACTCACCATTGGCCTTCTTAGCCCGGGTGGCACGGAATATACGGGAACTATAGGGTCCTGGTGGCAATCCGTCGGGCCCCTTACCTTGTTGTGCCTTATTGTCGCGGTGATGCTTACCGGTTTCACACGGTAGCTCGGGTAGTTGTCTGGGTAAAAGATGACCACTTTCCTGTTTTGTCTGGTGTTTTGTTCCGGTAGTTTCTTTCGGTCTGCTTTTATTTTCGTTGGGTTTTCCAGTCTGGGAAGCCCTCGGCTTTACGGTTGCGTGTTGGCTCTCTGCGTTTATCTTCACGGTTTTACTAACCTGGATCGGTCGGTCTTTTGCTGCGACTCTTTCTTGTGTGATTGCCGATACCACACCTGTTACTGGCGGTTTTTGGGGCGGTTCGTGAAATCCCCGGGCGGCTGACCATAGCTTATTAAAGCCTATGTAATTAATTAGGTCCATACCTATTACGATTACGTGTGACGACGGTAAGACGGCCAAATTGTGATTCACTTGTACCCCTGCGATTGCCATCGACAGCGGTACGCTCCTCGTCAGACTGACTTTCGTACCGTCTGCGAGGCGAATCTGTCGGTTGATCCTGGTCTCCTGGGCTCCATTTCGTCTGCACCACTTGTAAATTCTATCGTCAATGAAAGATGTGTTCGAACCGGTGTCCAGTAGAGCCTTAAAATACTTACCGTATAGCTTTACATCAAGGAACGGTCGGTTTTCCTCGTAGTCGTTGTCGTCTGCCGTGCACGCGTTCCCAGGACTATTCCTGCTCGTCCTAGGTTCTCCAGGTCGACAGCAATTCCTACTGAGCACTCCTAACTTACCACAGCCACTGCAAAACAGCCTTCTTTGCCTCTTGCAGTCTGGATTAGTGTGCCCAGGTAGCCGCAGCTCCAGCAACATGAATTCCTGTCGTAATTATGAATGTATTTCGGTTCTCTACCTCTCGGTTCCTCCTTTCTTCCGGTCGCGGTTCTGTTGCTGTAAGGTAGTTCCGGTGACTCGCTCTTGTCAAAATTTCTGTAACGCTCCTCGGTCACTGCCTCGTAATCCGAGCACAGACGGATTAACTCCGGTAAACTATCAAAATCCTGGTACTTGATATAGAGTTTATAGTTTGCGTGCATATTTTCGTAAACTCTCTTCAACTGCTCGTTGTCGCTCAGCATCCCGTACCTCCTCATAAGCGTCTGGATGTCGGTCAGGTACTCTATAAAACTCTCCTTGTAGGCCTGTTTGCGTGCTATGATCTGTTCCTGTAGCCTACCTTCATAGTCCCTGGGGTAGAAATACAATTTGAAGTCGTCCGCAAACAGCTTCCATGTACTCCAGTTATATTTATTGTTCCTGTACCACAGGTTGGCTCTACCCCTGAAAAATCTGGGGAGTAACGGGATAAGTTTCTCGTTCTCTACTCCACAGGTTGTGACTAGTTCGTCTAACCTCTCTAGAAACTCTACCGGGTCGTTTGTCGTGTCAAACGAAATATCCCAATTCTTTACAATGCTATAAAGATTCGGGTCGTAGGAGGGCTCACCTTTAGTCGACATTTTTTTGGTTGACTTCCCGTTCGGCGGTTGCTCTGAAATTATAATTGGCTTACCTTTCGGACCGTCGATGACTGAGTTGACTGAATCGTCTTCGCTGTCCGACGGAATTTCTTCTATGTCCGTGAGAGTAAGATCCTCCTCTGCCGGCGGCTCTCTCTGTCCCTCCAAGTACTTACTTAGACTTTCTTTTAATTGTGCTACGGTGAATTCCTTCTCCGTAACCGGGTCTGCAACGGGAAGGCCTCTCTGCTCCGCGAGCGCGATAAGGTCCTTCTTTTTAAGCTTTCTAAGCTTAGCGGGATCAGGCATACGTACCTGAAGACTGTGTCCGTTCCCGGACGACCACCTGAAAATTCCTGTTTTATACCACACCACCCTGGAGCTATAAAAAGTGGATTTTTTTGTTGGGCGCCAAATGTAATGTAGCCCGGACTAGCTAGCAGCGGGAAGCGCTGGACTACATGGACATTAAATGGGCTCGGGTGTGAGTGTGTGGGATCAGACAGGAATGATACACAGAGTTACACAAATACAGGTTTTATTACATTAATAAAAGCTTCGTACAAATTACAAGTTGACTGAAATTACAAGTGATATAACGATACCGGGAGGTAGTTTCAAGGCCCGGGCGGGCGGGAGCGGGCAGCTGGGCTGAATCCTGACGGAAGACGGCGGCGGTGACGGCGGTGGTAGCGGTGATGTTCCTGGAGAGAGACCGAGTTAGAGCAAGCGTTATGATGGGTGCTTGGGGCCCTACCGTAGGCAAGGTAGGGTGTTGATGGTGGTTGAACAATGAGTGCAGTAAAGCGGCAGGGATGGCTATCCCTCGGGTTGATCGTGCTGGATCGAGTTACGGTTCGGGTCCTGTGGGAGTGTATCCACACTCTACAGGAATAGCGGGTGCACTCAGCGACGGGCCTCGGCAATATAGGGCTAGCGGGGTGCAGTGAATGACGGTATGGGGTGTATTCCGGTGCGTGCTAAGCGTGGGGTAAGCAAGCGACTTGGGGATGTTGCCTACGGATGCGTGGGTACGCAAAAGGGTGTCCCGGCAGCGTGCGTCGCGCCTACAGGAGCGCGGATCACTTGGTTGATGTTGTGTCGCGCCTACAAGAGCGCGGACCACGGAGGTTGGGATTGTGTCGCGCCTACAGGAGCGCGGACCACGGAGGTTGGGGTGGTGTCGCGCCTACAAGAGCGCGGATCACGGAGGCTGGGATTGTGTCGCGCCTACAGGAGCGCGGACCACGGGGTAGTAATAGTGGAAAGCTTAGATGATGGTCGCACAGCAGAACTTTAGCACTTAAATGAATAGCCACAGAATAAAAGTAGAGTAAGGGTATCTTACGTTTGATCAACCAGCTGCCGGGACGGTACGGACGGTCTCAATCTCTCCCAGGTTGACGGCTCGATGTCCTCTCGGCGAGATGGTTGCGCAGGATTCGAGAAGGCCGATATAAATTAAATACTCAGCTTTCAATATCCAGCGGTGAGCGGAGGCCGGAGGTGGACGAGTGACTCGGTTGGGCTTGCGGTGTAGGCGACTAGTTCGTTCGAGGCGGAGGCACGGACTGACTCTCCGGGCAGCGCGCAGTTGGTTTTGTAGGGCGTGCGCCGGCGGTCGGTGGCGGTCGGCTGCGGTCGGCTGCGCTCGCTTGCGTAGAGTGCCCGCCGGGCTCTTCCCGCTTGCACCAGCTCCGGGCTCCATCACACTCCCTCCCCGGATGATGAGCTTTCTGCCTGGAAGGGAGAAAGCAGCGGGAGAGTAGCCTGTTCGTCCAAAATTCCTGTCTTGGGTGTCCCCTCCTAGGTAAAACCTCTGATAAACTTCCATTTCAAAATACTTGAGGGATCTCGCGTGTGCGTGATGGAGCCCGGAGCTGGTGCAAGCGGGAAGAGCCCGGCGGGCACTCTACGCAAGCGAGCGCAGCCGACCGCAGCCGACCGCCACCGACCGCCGGCGCACGCCCTACAAAACCAACTGCGCGCTGCCCGGAGAGTCAGTCCGTGCCTCCGCCTCGAACGAACTAGTCGCCTACACCGCAAGCCCAACCGAGTCACTCGTCCACCTCCGGCCTCCGCTCACCGCTGGATATTGAAAGCTGAGTATTTAATTTATATCGGCCTTCTCGAATCCTGCGCAACCATCTCGCCGAGAGGACATCGAGCCGTCAACCTGGGAGAGATTGAGACCGTCCGTACCGTCCCGGCAGCTGGTTGATCAAACGTAAGATACCCTTACTCTACTTTTATTCTGTGGCTATTCATTTAAGTGCTAAAGTTCTGCTGTGCGACCATCATCTAAGCTTTCCACTATTACTACCCCGTGGTCCGCGCTCCTGTAGGCGCGACACAATCCCAGCCTCCGTGATCCGCGCTCTTGTAGGCGCGACACCACCCCAACCTCCGTGGTCCGCGCTCCTGTAGGCGCGACACAATCCCAACCTCCGTGGTCCGCGCTCTTGTAGGCGCGACACAACATCAACCAAGTGATCCGCGCTCCTGTAGGCGCGACGCACGCTGCCGGGACACCCTTTTGCGTACCCACGCATCCGTAGGCAACATCCCTAAGTCGCTTGCTTACCCCACGCTTAGCACGCACCGTAATACGCCCCCATACCGTCATTCACTGCATCCCGCTAGCCCTATATTGCCGAGGGCCCGTCGCTGAGTGCACCCGCTATTCCTGTAGAGTGTGGATACACTCCCACAGGACCCGAACCGTAATTCGATCCAGCACGATCAACCTGAGGGATAGCCATCCCTGCCGCTTTACTGCACCCATTGTTCAACCACCATCAACACCCCTACCTAGCCTACGGTAGGGGCCCCAAGCACCCATCATAACGCTTGCTCTAACTCGGTCTCTCTCCCCAGGGAACATCACCGCTACCACCGCCGTCACCGCCGCCGTCTTCCATCAGGACTCAGCCCAGCTGCCCGCTCCCGCTACACCCGCCCGGGCCCCTTGAAACTACCTCCCCGGTATCGTTATATCACTTGTAATTTCAGTCAACTTGTAATTTGTACGAAGCTTTTATTTGTAATAAAACCTGTATTTGTGTAACTCTGTGTATCATTCCTGTCTGATCCCGCACACTCACACCCGAGCTCATTTAATGTCCATGTAGTCCAGCGCTTCCCGCTGCTAGCTAGTCCGGGCTACATTACATTTGGCAAGTTTACATACTCCTGTTCAAGAATACTACACAAATACTGCTTGTTTCAAATAAAAAAATAAGAGCTAAGGCTAGCCAACTATATTTTTTTAAGGCTGTTATGTCTCTATAGTTGACATTGTGAAGTTGACATTGTGAATCAAGAACACAATGTAGAATATGAATGTGCCCCGTAAGATGTAACCATTTTACATTTAACCTTACCCGCTGGTCAGAATAATTACTAAGTTACTATGGTTCGGTTCCATACAAAAAGTTTTAGTGTATAGACACTCTACGACCGAAATTACGCGACGAAAATTCGGCAGCTGAATTCTATTCCGTTTTCGGTTGGAAGGACACACTATTTGCGCTGAAATTACCACCAAAATCACGCCGAATTGCTTCGGACTGACATTCAGCGACGTAATTTTGGCGACAGAATTTCGGCTGAAGTGTGTCATCCGTAATGCAAATAACATTGCTGGAATAATTGCGCTGAATTCCGTCGCGTAATTTCAGTCGTTGTGTGTCGAGACACTAAAGATGCTTCCCTGTTTGTTGCAGGCGGGCTCGCTGGGCGCGGGCGGAGCGCGGCTGTGCTTGCTGTGCCGCGCGCTGCTGCGGCGCTGCGGCCGGTTCCGCGCGCGTGCACGTCGCGCCGCCGGCCTGCTCGCGCACGCACACAATGCAGTAAGAGATAAACAATGTCTAATCTAAACTGTCTAGTTCTAATGCTTATAATTTATTTGTGGCAAGAATGTGCCTAGTGTCTGTTATTCACGTTATTCTCCTACAGAAAAGCGTGCTTCTTTTTGCAGGCAAACTCTTCAGACACATTGCAAATGGAATACAAATTAATAAAAACTGATCCTGAAATATTAAGTATTGAACCTTCAAAATCTAAACCCAAAAGAAATTGGAAACATAAGTTCACTGAAACTGAGGTGGTGCACATAGACATACAACCACAAGTGGAAGTATTTGTAGATATACAAGACGCTGTAAAAAAGCAGGAATCTGATGATGATTTTGAACTAATACCTCACGACACTCCATTAAATACTCAATTATTAAATGAAAATAGTGTTAATGTAGAACCTTTAATAGAACCTGTAGTTTATAATAATGAAGATATAAAATCTGAAAATGAAGACGTAAAATCTGAAGTTGATGAAGATTATAAACCAAATATCTCCGAAACTAGCGAAATAGATAATGATGATGATGAGGATGATGATTACACTTTAAGTGATGTTATTAAAAAAGAAAAAGCTAGCTCTAAAAATAAAAAGGATAGCGCCAAGAAATCAACTAAAGTAAAAAGAAATAAAAAATTAAAAACAGAAGAAGAAAAGAATAAAAATAAAAAGAAAAAAGAGTCAATAGAGCGGTCCGAAGACAAAAAGCTCATCAAAGAGATCGGGGAGACATTTAAAAAGATGTGGCGGTGGAAAACGGATGAGAAGATGGATATTTTCCGAATGTTCGAGAAGATTTACTTGGAGAGTATAGCGGTGAAGAGCGGGCAGGCCGCCACCTGCAACTGCGAGCGCAAACATGGCGCCGGCAGCGTCTGCGTCTCGCAGGAACTGCGCGTGTTCTGTGAGTGTTCTTCCACTTTAGTGTCGATGACAGAACAAGTAGACGTAATGTGAGCTATTCTTTTAGTGTATAGCCACGCGGATAGCTACATAGATTCTCTAGCGAGCAGGGCTATTTATTTTTATTGTATGTAGTTGTTTGTGGTTTCAGTGGACTACGTGAAGAAGCTTTCAGACCTTTACAACGTGGATGTCGAGTTTCTGAGCGTTGCCAAACAAAAGGTATTGTACCTACCTTACCTATTTTATACTTATTAAGGCTAGCACAGTTTGGATGCATCATACAAGCGTTCGCAACAATTGATGCTAGCGTTAGTTGCCGCTTTGGTATCACTTCATTCTACAGTCAGGGAACTCGGTAGTAATGTTGCCTGTAAATTTAACGTTACCTGCTAAGATGAAACATTAGACTAATTATTCATTCAAGGTTATCTGAAAATGAAACTGAAAGTGCTGGCTAAGCCAACTAAGGGTTTGACGGTTCTCAAAATACATAGTTTCAACAACATAAATTGAGCATTGTCTTTTATTGTTGTCAGGAGGAGATAGAATCCCGGCGTCTCTCGGCGGAGTACCGCGACGCGCAGCACAAGTGTGAACTATGCGCCAAGATCTTCAACTTCCACGACACCTACAGCCGGCACATGGCGTCACATACCGTGGTAGGTCTATGGTGGGTGACAGGAAGTATTGCCATTTGGCAGAAGGTGGAATCCAGGTGGTGTCGGGAACTGGGTAGCACCCGCCTGGCTGGGTGTTGTGGCCAGGGGACCGACAGGTCCGCCTGGATGAATTGAAGTTTTATTGGAATTTTTAATGCACTTACAGCGCTATATTATTCTCATAAATTAAATAATGAGAAAATTCAAAAATTCACTAGCGACCGCCGGGACTTGAACCCGGGAATGTGGTAGTAGGGTTCAAGTCCCGGCGGTCGCTAGTGAATTTTTAAATTTTCTCATTATTTAATTTATGAAGTTTTATTGTTTGCGTGCTTGTGAACCACTTAAGTGAGCTTTATCTTGTCGCTCCATGTTGTTGCACACATGACGCCAATGCCCTAAAATATTGTCAATATTTGATTGTGCGATGTACTTATGTATGTATATGGTTTCCCCTCCAGTCCCCGGGCGACGTGGAGTGCGAGATCTGCCGGTACCGGTTCAAGCGGCACGCGAGTCTCATGAGCCACATACACACCATGCACTCCAAGAAGCTGCGATGTAGGGAATGCGGTTTTGTTAATAGAACCTGGTGAGTAGTAGTAATGTAGTTTCTCCTAATCTTTACTTCCTCCCTCTTTTTTCCTTTTCTATGCCCAAGGAATATGCTCTCCCCTTAGGCCGATACCGCTTCGAAAGCGTGCTGTATTTATAAATAATGTGTGAGACTAGAACATTTAGCGCACAATCGCACATCATGTTAGCCTGAATAGAAAACATTTTGATAAAAACTTTGCACCAAATTGTACTTAATACTCGTATCGACCTCTAAATAGGTGATTCGAGTACAACTATCTGTATTGAAATAGCGTGTTGTTTTCCAGGAACCTGGCGAAGGAGCATTACGACTTCCACCAGGGCATCGCGCCCGTCTGTCATCTCTGCGGGAAAAACTTTACGTGAGTGTAATTACAATGTACCTTCTATCAGTATGTTTTGCCATACCAGTATTGTCGTGCGGGTCTCAGTTAACTGTTCAATCTATTTTTTCTGTGTTTTTTATTAGTGTATTGAATATTCCTAGAACAAAGTGTTGTCTGTCATTCCCAGCGAGAAGAAGCACTACCTGATGCACCTGCGTCAGGTGCACCGCGCGCAGGTCGCCACCACGCTGTGTCTGCTCTGCGGGGACTCCTTCAACGGCCCCACCGGCCTGCGCATACACATGGACCGCTCGCACCGACAGGTAACTGTGCCTGCTCTAGGGGACTCCTTCAACGGCCCCACCGGCCTGCGCATACACATGGACCGCTCGCACCGACAGGTAACTGTGCCTGCTCTAGGGGACTCCTTCAACGGCCCCACCGGCCTGCGCATACACATGGACCGCTCGCACCGACAGGTAACTGTGCCTGCTCTAGGGGACTCCTTCAACGGCCCCACCGGCCTGCGCATACACATGGACCGCTCGCACCGACAGGTAACTGTGCCTGCTCTAGGGGACTCCTTCAACGGCCCCACCGGCCTGCGCATACACATGGACCGCTCGCACCGACAGGTAACTGTGCCTGCTCTAGGGGACTCCTTCAACGGCCCCACCGGCCTGCGCATACACATGGACCGCTCGCACCGACAGGTAACTGTGCCTGCTCTAGGGGACTCCTTCAACGGCCCCACCGGCCTGCGCATACACATGGACCGCTCGCACCGACAGGTAACTGTGCCTGCTCTAGGGGACTCCTTCAACGGCCCCACCGGCCTGCGCATACACATGGACCGCTCGCACCGACAGGTAACTGTGCCTGCTCTAGGGGACTCCTTCAACGGCCCCACCGGCCTGCGCATACACATGGACCGCTCGCACCGACAGGTAACTGTGCCTGCTCTAGGGGACTCCTTCAACGGCCCCACCGGCCTGCGCATACACATGGACCGCTCGCACCGACAGGTAACTGTGCCTGCTCTAGGGGACTCCTTCAACGGCCCCACCGGCCTGCGCATACACATGGACCGCTCGCACCGACAGGTAACTGCGCATACACAAGTCTATAGTCATCATCATCATCATCATTGGCCTCATACGTCTGTGACAGACGATTTATTCAGTGTCTGAGGCAAGATTTTTCATGGCTGTATAAGCCAATACGGGAGTGGCATGACTTTCCGCAATTTCAGTGAATGTGGAATTGAAGACCGGCACATGCATGTTTAGATGTCGTTTTTGCCTTTTGTTTACGAGACCAGCGAACCAGTCGTCATTGTGAGTTTTACGCCCATCAAACGCACTTTTTCTCCATTCATCTCTATTCTCAGCAAGCTTCTCCCAGCTTTTATGGTCGATGTCCTTATCCTTATATATGTCGCAGTACGATGGCAGAATCAGGTATTTGGCCAAAAACCTAGGTTTTTGGCCAAAAGCCGGCATATGGCAGAATCGTAGATTTGGTTCGGCCATCATCCTAAGCTGATCCAGGTTTTTGTCCAAAAACCTAGGATTTTGGCCAAAAAACTAGGATTTTGGCCGAAATCCTAGATTTGTTTAGTATTATGGCTTTTTTTGCATTTCGGGGGAACTTCTTCTTCTTCGAGTGGTACACCAAGTCACCCAACAACCCAATGAACCCTGGTGTTAGAGTTTTTAAACCGCCAACTGCAAGGAGCAGGCCTCTGACAAGGTTGTGTAACGACTGCCGTCTAAGTGATCATAAAGAGCAATCGGGACCGACGGCTTAACGTGCCCGTGTAGTTCGGGCATACACCTCGAAAGGCAGGAGGTAGCATTGGACGTTCTGGAGGGTGGGAGGTAGCGTCAGACGCTCTGGAGGGCGTGGGTAGCGTCGGACACTCTGGAGGATGTAATATGACGGGCGTTGGATTTTCTGGGGGTCCGACGCTACCTCCGTGTCTCTAGGGCCTCCAACGCTACCACCAATCCTCTAGAGCGTTCAGTGGTACGTCCTGCTCTTATGGTGTCTGATGCTCCCCCCTGCCCTTCAAGGAATCCGAGGCAACCCTGCTCTTCAGACTGTCTGATGTTACCCCCCGTCCTTCAGGGTGTCCATTTACGGTGTCCAAGTCTACCCTCTAAAGATCAGAGGGAGGTGCATTAAGTACCTCTCCACTTCTCGTTCCCCCGAACCACACGGGCACGGTAAGGCGTCGGTCCCGATTGCTCTCTATGATCATTTAGACGGCGGTCGTTACACAACCATGTTACAGGCCTGCTACTTGCAGTAGGTGGTTGAAAACTCTGATACCAGGGTCCATCGGTTCGTTGGGCGACTTGGTGTACCACTCGAAGACGAAGAAGTTCCTCCGAAATGCAAAAAGCCATAATACTAAACAAATCTAGGATTTTGGCCAAAATCCTAGTTTTTGGCCAAAATCCTAGGTTTTGGCCAAAACCTGGATCAGCTTAGGACGATGGCCGAAGGAAGTCTACGATTCTGCCATATGCCGGCTTTTGGCCAAAACCTAGGATTTTGGCCAAAACCTAATTCTGCCATCATACTGCGACATATATAAAATCTCCGCGAGACACTGCACACGCGATCATTACACAGCGCTGATTGTAACACAGATCACTCCCTGGTGGCTTCACATGTTGCTTGCTATCCCACAAAAAGATCCACTCATCCAAATTGTCTGGTAGGAAGAAGCTCGATCTTCCAAAAACCAGAGACGATGAAACTGTCCAAAATGCCTGGTCCAAAGAGCTGGTAAGCGAAGAAGTTGCCACCTGGGATGTAAGCAGATGTGGGCAAAGTAAAGAAGCTACTTACAGACGTAGCCGAAACGGCTTTCGGCAAAACCAGGGCTGCTTCGCTGAAAATCTCGAACACATTACACCTCTGCTCGAGTCCAAACGACAAGCTGCGCTAAAGCCTATACCTTTAGTAGTTCATTGGATCATATCCAATTGACATTGTGTGGTATGTTGCAGGCGGCGAAGTGCGGTCGCTGCGACAGCTGGTTCCTGAACGCGCAGATGCTGCAGGCGCACACTGACAGCTCCAACGGGGCGTGTCAGCCGGGACACAGGTAAATTCGGCTTCCCATACAAACCCTTCCCGTTCGGTTGACAGACTTTCTATGAAATACACTTCGTTCCTCAATACAGGCTTCATGAGTACTGTTCATTATCATTATCTGAATAAGCATGCAAGGTTTTCGATACACCACCTCTTACACCCGGTGTGTTGCTCATTTTTTCAATTTTGAAAGAATTTTATGAAATGTTTTGTTGATAAATATAAATCTGCCGACAGGATATACATATTGAACACATTTATTTAAAGAAGTGTCATCTTACGGTCATCAGGATGGGCCATATCGCATGGGTTTGGTGCTGTTCCGTCGATTATATCATGAAATCACTTGTGATCGCGCGAAACTATTATTCCGAAACCATGACAGCGCTCCGGAGACGTGACGCTTCCCAGATTGATGTTGTCAATCTTGTCCCGGCGACTTTCTTCGAAAACAGCAAGGATACGGCATGCGCCGTCATATTTATTTATTAATAATGGGCACTACTCTTATGGCCCCGGGGCCTTGAAAGCTACACTTAAGTATTTGGTGGGGAGCGAGGGCTCACCCGGAATTGTGTGTGTGGTTGTTCAAACAACCAGCCCAATCATGCCCTTGCTTGGGGCGAGACGTGTTCTGTCCGTGTTCCTCTCTATACAACGTGTTACAAAACAACCAATAAATCTCCCATACAAAGTGAGTTCATTTTGTATGGGAAGTACATTTTTTTTTCATATTTCGACCCATGTTCCATGGGGAAAGTTGTTCAGTTTCATGAGTACCTTGACCTCCTTTCAGCTTTATTGGTTGTTTTGTAACACCTAATACAACGTGTATTGCATGTTTTCGTCGTGGTGTAAGATAACATCACAAACGTCAAGCAAAGACGCAAAGTACCAACATTTTGGATGCAACTTTACGTCTTTCAAAAAGTTGCTCAATATCTTACCGACCTCCTGAAATATTTTAAGGTTTTTGTACACCTGTGTATCTCCTTCTGTTAGTAAATGTTAGTTTGTTTGTGTGTTGACAGCGCGTGTCCGCTGTGCGGCGCCACCTTCTCCTCCGAGGAGCTGATGTGGAAGCATCACGACGAGCAGCACATACAGGAGTATAAGTGCGAAGAGGTAAATGATACATTACAGCACAGCAAAAAAATTTGTAGTATGTAATATTGAAACCATGCGACGGGGACCATTTGATATTAGAGGACCCCAAACTTGAATGTTTTAACTATTTTTAAAAAAGTGTCTTCATTGTTTACACACGGGTAGTCGAAATGCGCGCAATTTTTTTGTAATCCTTTCATTTCGATATCCATCTCGATAGACTCCAGAAGAAGTATTTTTTTGTGCCATACAAAAAAACGAAAATTCGCCATCCTGAAATCTCTACTACATGGCATAAACTGTGTCAGCAATTAAGCTTTTTTTGTTACGAACCTACACTAAAGCCGTCGTATAATGAACGTAAAGTCAAAGCGTACGATGATGTCGCGTAGTTGAGTTAATTTTACGAGAGAAAGAGAATGCGATGGCCACATAAAGTTATGATGAAAATAGTTGAGAATCATTAGCAGAATCACTTTCTAAGTTTTACTGACAATAACCTTGTATATTTCGTGTACAAAATAGAAGAGCATGTTCTGTTCATTTCGAAAAAAAAATGTTGAGTTTCATAATGTTGAAGGTTATGAGCCACAATATAACAGATCAGTTGTTTCTTATTTCAGTGCAACAAGTCGTACGCGGGTCTGCGCAAGTACAAGTGGCACGTGGAGAACAAGCACGCGAAGAAGCGCGCGGACGCGGGGGGGAAGCCAAGGAAGCGGCCCAGCGACTACAAGGGGAATAAGAACTTTGTTTGTGACATATGCGGCAAGGACGACTTCCCTGTGAGTAACATACACACACACACACACACACACACACACACACACACACACACACACACACACACACACACACACACACACACACACACACAGCAAGTACAAGTGGCACGTGGAGAACAAGCACGCGAAGAAGCGCGCGGACGCGGGGGGGAAGCCAAGGAAGAGGCCCAGCGACTACAAGGGGAATAAGAACTTTGTATGCGACATTTGTGGCAAGGACGACTTCCCGGTGAGCACACACACACACACACACACACACACACACAGCAAGTACAAGTGGCACGTGGAGAACAAGCACGCGAAGAAGCGCGCGGACGCGGGGGGGAAGCCAAGGAAGCGGCCCAGCGACTACAAGGGGAATAAGAACTTTGTGTGTGACATATGCGGCAAGGACGACTTCCCGGTGAGCGCACACACACACACACACACACACACACACACACACACACACACACACGCGAAGAAGCGCGCGGACGCGGGGGGGAAGCCAAGGAAGAGGCCCAGCGACTACAAGGGGAATAAGAACTTCGTGTGTGATATATGCGGCAAGGACGACTTCCCGGTGAGTAATAAACACACATACACACACACACACACACACACACACACACACACAGCAAGTACAAGTGGCACGTGGAGAACAAGCACGCGAAGAAGCGCGCGGACGCGGGGGGGAAGCCAAGGAAGAGGCCCAGCGACTACAAGGGGAATAAAAACTTTGTTTGTGATATCTGTGGCAAGGACGACTTCCCGGTGAGTAATAAACACACACACACACACACACACACACACACACACACACACACACGCGGGGGGAAGCCAAGGAAGGGGCCCAGCGACTACAAGGGGAATAAGAACTTTGTCTGTGATATATGTGGCAAAGATAATTTTCCAGTGAGTAACACACACACACACACACACACACACACACACGCACACACAGCAAGTACAAGTGGCACGTGGAGAACAAGCACGCGAAGAAGCGCGCGGACGCTGTTGGAGTGTAAACGCAAACGTATCAACGCCTGATAAAATTACTAAAGCAATGTTGTTGTATATCCATATTGCTAATGTGAAAACGATAGGCGCTCTCTCTCGCGTTTCATACAACTGTCGTGTGTGCCACATAATTTTGGTAATTCAAATAAATCTTTAAATACTCAATAACGTGCCTTGTTCTTTCTTCTATCAGGTTATGGGCCCAGCACGCTTCCACTGCGCAACTCTGCAATAACGTGCCTTGTTCTTTCTTCTATCAGGTTATGGGCCGTCCCATACCTGCCGTCTAGTGTTTGCAACATTAAATTCATCGTAAAAAGTGATTTTTCTGAAAGTCATATAAAAGTGCTCAGTCAGTATAACCTCACTTTTAGTTACCGCGGCCGCGAAGTAGTGATTTCTTTTTTTCAGCTCATTTCAGGTATTATACATAAATAAATGAGCGAAAATAACATGGCCAATAACTCGATGTCCATAGAAAAGTTGAAAGGACGTGAAAATTGGGCAACTTGGAGCTTTGCAGTAAAAGCCTACCTGCAACTAGAAAATTTGTATGATTGTGTCCAAAATGTGCCCACAACGGATCCGAAAAGTGTCCAGAATGACACAAAAGCCAAATCAAAGTTGATTCTGTTAATTGATCCAATGTTATATGTCCATATTCAAGATGCTGCAAATGCAAAAGAAGTATGGGACAATTTGACAAGTGCATTTGAGGACAGTGGGCTTACAAGAAAAGTTGGTCTACTAAAAGAGCTGATAAACACTTCTTTGGAAAGCAGCTCATCTATTGAAGATTATATAAACAAAATTATGTCTGCGGCACACAAATTAAGAAACATAAAATTCAAAGTTGATGATGAGTGGCTCGGTACTCTGATGCTGGCTGGCCTGCCAGATATGTATAAGCCAATGATCATGGGTCTGGAAAGCTCGGGTGTAAAAATTAGTGCCGATTCAGTGAAAAATAAACTTTTGCAAGAGATACAAAGTACTGACACTACCGCTCTTTACACAAATGCAAGACCAAAATATAATAGCAAAAATGATCACAAGAAAGGGAGAGGACCTCGTTGTTTTTCATGCAACCGTTATGGTCATCTGAGTAAGGATTGCTACAAGAATAAAAATAAAGCAAGTTTTGCGGCAGCTTTTTCAGCATCAACAACAAATGACAGCTACAATTGGTATGTAGACTCCGGTGCCTCCATGCATAGTACTATGCACCGTGGATGGCTAAATGATATCAAGTCTCCGCCTGTAAGTACCATCCGAGTGGCTGATAACAAAATATTAAAAGTTGAATGCTGTGGCAACATCACACTGCAAGTTTCAGACTCAAAAGGGCACATTAATACAATATTGTTGAAGGATGTACTTTATGCCCCAGGTTTAGCTACTAATTTAATGTCTATTAGTAGAATGATGAAAGGCGGCTGTAAACCAGATTTTGTTGATGATGGTTGCTTGATATTAAACCGGAAAACTAACCAGGAGTTGGCAAAAGCGGATCTTATCAATGAAACATACCGTCTGCGAGTAAAACATAGTGATGTTCAAGTACATGTCATGTCAGCTACCACACAGAATGATACTTATCTATGGCATCAAAGGATGGGTCATTTAAATTTCACCGATTTGAAGAAAATGACCGAGTGTACTACGGGTGTGGAATTATCTCCGATGAAAGAAAACATAACATGCATTGATTGCATAAAAGGCAAACAGATAAGACAGCCATTTCCAAGTGAAGGCTCCCGAGCAACCGAATTGCTAGAAGTCATCCACTCCGATGTATGTGGACCGTTTCAAAGTACATCACTTGGAGGTGCCAGGTATTTTGTCACTTTCATAGACGATTACTCACGTAAAGTATTTGTATATCCAATCAAAAGTAAAGCTGATGTGTTAGAAAAATTTATTGAATTTAAGAATAGAGTGGAGACAGAATTAGATAAAAAGATAAAGAAACTCAGAACAGATAATGGCAAGGAATATATAAACAACAACTTTAACAGCTTTTTAAAGAAATTTGGCATTTTGCATCAAACTACAAATATTTATACTCCAGAACAAAATGGCTTAAGTGAGCGAATGAACAGAACATTGATTGAACGTTCAAAATGTATGATAACTAATGCTCAATTACAGAATACCTACTGGGGAGAAGCAGTGGTCACCGCAGCCTACATTATAAACCGGTCACCAACTAAAGCTCTAAATTACATCACCCCTGAAGAAGTATGGACAAATAAGAAGCCAGATTTGACACGCATGAAAATATTTGGATGCAAGGCCATGGTTCACATTCCCAAAGAACACCGTAGAAAACTTGATGTAAAATCTCAAGAATTGATCTTTGTTGGGTATAGTGAGTGTGTAAAGGGCTACCGTTTTATAGACCCGAAAACAAAACAAGCAATTACAAGTAAAGATGTTATATTCCTCGAAGCCACAGTCAAAAGAAATATAGTAAATAATGAAACTGAAGTTAAACAAAATGAAAAAGAAGAAGAAAAAGTACCTGTAAAAGAAAAAGTCAAAATTAGTAACACAGAAAAGAAAGAAAACATAAAAGAAAATAAATCTGAAGTAATAAACTTACCGTTGTTTCAACTAGATGAAGAAGTACATAATGATGAAGCACAGAATGAAGATACCTTAATACAGACTGATGAAGAACATAATGTGGAAGTAGAAAATTCTAATCAAGATGAAAGTGTAGACTCAGACTCACATTATTCAGATCCCAATGATGAAATATACCAACCATCAAACAATAATTCAAGTGATACCTTTGATGATGATGTCGGGGACTCAACACTAAAGTTGATCCAACAAAATAATCGAAGAGCAGAATTCTATGAATCATCTTCACCTACCAATGAAAATGACAGAACGGGAACTTCATTTACCTGTATGAGTGGTGAAACAGCCATGGGATTTTTAGACAAAGACCCCCAGAGCCTTTCCGAAGCTATAGAAAGCAACAAGGCAGATAAATGGCTTGAAGCAATGAAAGAAGAGCATCAATCTCTACTTCAAAACAATACTTGGACATTAGTTGATCCACCAAAGGATAAGAAAGTTATACCATGTAAATGGGTGTATAAAACAAAAACTGTTGAGAATGATCAGGTAGTGCGATACAAAGCACGTTTAGTTGTGAAAGGCTATCAACAAAAGAAGGGAATAGACTATCAGGAAATATATGCTCCTGTAGTAAGATATACTTCCATTCGATACCTGATTGGATTGTCCGCTAAATACAATTTGAAAATTCATCAGATGGATGCAGTATCTGCATTTTTACAAGGTGACATCGAAGAAGATATTTATATGTCACAGCCTCCATACTTTGAGGAAGGAACTAAAGTTTGCAAACTTAACAAATCAATCTATGGTCTCAAGCAAGCGAGCAGGCAATGGAACAAAAAGCTAAACACTGTTTTATTAGAAATTGGATTGACTCGATCAAAAGTAGATCCATGTATTTACTACAGAATAAAAGATGAAAAAGACATACTGTTCATAGCGGTCTATGTTGATGACACTTTGCACTTCTATAATAATGAAGAAACAGCTACACTGATACGGAACAAATTGAATGAAAAGTTTCATATGAAAGATTTGGGACCGGCAAAATTTTGTATTGGGTTCAGAATAACTCATAACTCAACCGATGAAATTTGTTTGGATCAAATTCAATATATCAAGAAAATACTTACAAGATTCAATATGTGTGACTAAACCTGCATACACACCGTGTGAAGCAAATCTGCAATTAAAGAAAGCTGAAAGCAAAGATGAGATACTGACAAATATACCATACCATGAACTTGTTGGATGTTTGCTATACCTATCACAAGGAACTAGACCAGATATAGCATATTAGTCAATCAACTCAGTCGATTCAATAATGAACCAACTGCAGAACATTGGTCAGCTGCAAAAAGAGTCTTAAGATATTTAAAGGGAACAATGGAAACAAAACTTACATACAAAAAGGATGAAAATAATATGACAGGATACTGTGATGCAAATTGGGCTACCGATACACAGGACAGAAGGTCTTGCACTGGCTACATATTTATTTTTCAGGGTGCTGCAATTAGCTGGTCATCGAAGAGGCAGCACACAATTGCTTTATCAAGCACAGAAGCAGAGTACATGTCTCTTGCCACAGCTGCACAAGAGGCAATATGGCTCAAACAGTTACAAGAAGAATTTTGGCAAATACTGATAGGCACACCTTTAACTATTTACTGTGATAATCAAAGTGCTATTAGCATTTCAGATAACGACACCTGGCGTGCTAGAAGTAAACACATAGATGTCCGTCACCACTTCATAAGGGAAAGAATTGCAATGAAACAAATTGAAGTATGTTACAAGAGCACTCAGGACATGGTGGCTGATGCACTCACGAAGGGACTTCACCGGCCGAAGCACCAAGCCTTCATGCAAGCAATGGGTTTGCGTTCAGAGGGGCGTGTTGGAGTGTAAACGCAAACGTATCAACACCTGATAAAATTACTAAAGCAATGTTGTTGTATATCCATATTGCTAATGTGAAAACGATAGGCGCTCTCTCTCGCGTTTCATACAACTGTCGTGTGTGCCACATAATTTTGGTAATTCAAATAAATCTTTAAATACTCAATAACGTGCCTTGTTCTTTCTTCTATCAGACGCGGGGGGTGTGTGATACAGGTACAACACTAGCGGTAATAGGCGTAGTGATGGCACCCCATCCCTATTATGTCAGGGATGTCTTGACCAACTTTTGTTAATAGATGAAGAGCGTTTTTTCCATATAAAGTTATTGAACTAAATTTGGTGTGTTTCCTCTATAGAAATAGCATAAAACCAACGTAGGAAAGCTCTATCACATACAAAACATACATGGTGACAGCGGTGGGATCCAAATGGAGGAGGAACTGAATAAACTGCGGGAGCAGATGCGCTTGCAGCAAGAAGCCATAAAGCGGCTCACTGAAGAGTCACGGCAACCTATAGCAGCAGGAATATCTACCCCACCTCCGCAACAGTTCTCATTCAAAGGTAGCGAATGGACCGCATGGATAACTCGCTTTGAGCAATATAGAGAAGCAACTAAACTCAAGCACATGCCGGCCGAAACCCAAGTAAACTCGTTACTATACCTCATGGGCAGCAAGGCAAATGACATAATTTCGTCGCTAAAACTCACTAAGGAAGAAATGAGTAACTACGATACAGTCAAGGCCAAATTCGAGTCGTATTACATTACAAAGAAAACTAAAATGTACGCCCGAGCTCAATTTAACCAGAGAATTCAAAAAGAAGATGAAACTGCGGACGATTTCATAACCGATTTGCATAAACTAGGCAAAAAATGTGAATACGGCAGCTTAGAAGACGAGCTAGTCCGCGACCGCATCGTAGCGGGGATGAAAAATCACGAGCTATCAAAGCAGATTCAAAACAAGCAGGAAGAACCGACACTTCAAAATGTGATAAATAGAGTGCGACATGCCGAAGTAGTAGAAGCAGGCATGGGGTTACTGAACCAAAAGGCCCACGGCAGTACTGAAGCCGAAGTGCACCAAGTCCAGAAGAAGTGGAATAAACCTAAACATTACGAAAATGACGAAGGACCATGCCGGAAGTGCGGCAAGACCCCTAAACACAGATTCGCCGAATGCGAGGCTGCAAATTCAACTTGTAAGACCTGTGGTATAAAAGGCCATTGGATGACAGTCTGCCGGTATAAAGAATCGAAAAAAGAGGGGAGAGCACCGAGAAACGTCCATCAAGTCGAAATTCAGAATAACGAACACGAATTTTTCTTCGGAACTATAGATAGAAAGATAGATTCCGTATTGAACAAGAAAAATAAAGCCAAGTTTATCAACATTAAGGTAAATGATCAATTTGTCAGATTTAAAGTAGATACAGGAGCCTCCGATACTGTTATCAGCCCTGAACTGCACAAATCATTGAACTTACCTGATCCAATGCCTGTCGATGAAAAACTTTGGGGCCCGTGCAAAATGTTGCTACCAGGAAGAGGCGTATGCCAAGATGTTCAAATGTCATGGCAGAGACGCACCAAAGCAACCAATATTTATATACTGAAAGACCAAGAAACTCCATTATTAGGACTAACGGAATGTGACGCCTTTGGCATTATCAAGTGGCATGAAGAAGCCCAAGATATGCAAGTGTCAAATGAGTTATCTTCGAGCTTCTCAAACCAACGTTTAAAGGTAATAAAGGGAGCATAGGAAGACAAAGAATGTAAGGAAGTTTACAGATGCATAAAAGAAAAATGGACGAAAGAAAATATAGAAGAAGAATGAAACCATATTATGAGAAACGAATAAATCTTACAACAAAGAAAGGACTTATACTATACAATAACAGAATATTAATACCAAAGAAACTACAAAAGGAGACGCTAGAAAAGCTCCACATTGGAGCAAGCCGAAGAGATTGGACCTCTGATTTATATATATGTTTAAATTTTATTTGGTATATTATTTATTTGCTCTGAATGTATTGTTTGTTTTGAAAAAGGAGGATGTGTGATACAGGTACAACACTAGCGGTAATAGGCGTAGTGATGGCACCCCATCCCTATTATGTCAGGGATGTCTTGACCAACTTTTGTTAATAGATGAAGAGCGTTTTTTCCATATAAAGTTATTGAACTAAATTTGGTGTGTTTCCTCTATAGAAATAGCATAAAACCAACGTAGGAAAGCTCTATCACATACAAAACATACAGGGGGGAAGCCGAGGAAGGGGCCCAGCGACTACAAGGGGAATAAGAACTTTGTTTGTGATATCTGCGGCAAGGACGACTTCCCGGTGAGCACACACACTCACACACACACACATACACACACACACACACGCGGGGGGGAAGCCAAGGAAGTGGCCCAGCGACTACAAGGGAAACAAGAACTTTGTTTGTGACACATCTGCGGCAAGGATGACTTCCCGGTGAGTAATACACACACAAACACACACACACACACACACACACACAACACGGGCGGGGGGGGGGAAAGCCGCGGAAGAGGCCCAGCGAATACAAGGGAAACAAGAACTTTGTGACACATCTGCGGCAAGGATGATTTTCCAGTGAGTAATAAACACACCACATACCTACGCAAGAAACACAAGCTAAGGAAGCGACTCAAAACTCAAACTTGTTTGGTAAAATAATTTATCTACCTATACTTCATACATAATGTTCATATTAGTAAAGTGTAGATAAAATAATGTATGCAAATGCGTATAATTAAGCATTAGGATGCTCGTGTCAAACAATCAATTATCTATTAGGTACACACATTCTAATGCCTCTCAATAAACATACACTCACATTTTAATGCCGCCTATTATAAGACAGTGCATAAACTACTGTTGTTTGTTTGTTTGTTATCTTGCACTCGGTATTTCTCTAATACATACCTCGTTGATAATGTTGTTCAGTAGTAGATATGTATAATGTGTTATTTCCTTCCTCCTCAGTTCCTGTCGTCGCTGCGGTTCCACCAGCGCAAGCACACGGACGAGAAGCCGCACGAGTGCTCCGTGTGTCGGAAGGCATTCAAGGAGAAACTCAACCTCAAGGTACACTAACAGTATATGCAGTTCAAGTCAGTATTATGAAAGATTTGGTTTTCTTTTGTTTGTGTATACGATAAACTCCGAAACTTTTGAACCGATTTTAATGATTCTTTTATTGCTATTAAGAAAGGCAAGTAGATATTGGCTAGGTTCTTTTCAATCATTGCCGTGTAGTGCTGGCTTAAAACGGCATTCATATTGGCCCCATATCTTACCCGCGGGTGTCGTAAGAAGCGACTAATAGATTTAAGAGTTGATGTGTATTGCAATTTTGGGTAAGACAACTTGTCACTGTGATGATACACAGTCTTCGGGATCACTGTCAAACTTTAGTCAGTCGTGTTGTAAATGGCCGTTTAATACTTTCGTTTGCGCTCTGCATGCACCGTAATAAATCGACTAACAGCGGATGAAACAGGAGGCCGCGGCCCGTCGCCCGCTTCCCTCTCACTCCCCTTTGTCGTCTGCCTCAACACCCCTCAAACCGCGCGACTCATTTATGCGGCTCTACTATAGTAAACTCAATTAAACTTTTTATTGTTATTGTCCCAGGTTCACATGACAATCCACACTGACGAGCGTCGCTATCAGTGCCCGCACTGCCCCAAGGCTTTTCGACAGTTCAGCCATCGCACCGTGCACATACGGGTAAATATACGCTGTTGTTTTGACAGTTTGACAGGTAAAGTTGTCGAGGGACGGTAGCTGCCCTCCGTTCGCCTATTTCGCGAGGTGAACAAGCGCGTGATGTAATTGTAGGTATGATTTGCATTTCCCGGGAGAAATCGGTAACAAAAATTAAGTAAATATTTCGTGAATATTTAAAAAGAAAACCGGATGTACGTAACGAAACCTTTGCACAACGTTGACTATGAAATTGAACAAGTTTTTCTATGTTCCCGTAAAAGTCTGTCAGTCAATATGCATAAATATGTCCATTCTGAACGTTGTTCAGTTTCAAAGATTGAATTTTCCTGCAAGTTTTTCGTTTTACTTTCCCTTAAACCCTTATTTTGACATGCTGTTTAACATAATATTATTGCTTCTATTCCAGACACACACGAAAGAGAAACCGTACTCATGTTCGATTTGCGGGAAGCAGTTCGGACACCGCTCCGTGATGTTAGAGCACTCGAGAACTGTGCACGAGGGCCTGCCGCCGAGGAAACGAGTCCGCCACGACAAGCAGCATATGTAGCCACGTGACTGACCACTGTGCACGAGGGCCTGCCGCCGAGGAAACGAGTCCGCCACGACAAGCAGCATATGTAGCCACGTGACTGACCACTGTGCACGAGGGCTTGCCAAGTCTCACACACACAAGCAGCATATGTAGCCACGTGACTGACCACTGTGCACGAGGGCCTGCCGCCGAGGAAACGAGTCCGCCACGACAAGCAGCATATGTAGCCACGTGACTGACCACTGTGCACGAGGGCTTGCCAAGTCTCACACACACAAGCAGCATATGTAGCCACGTGACTGACCACTGTGCACGAGGGCCTGCCGCCGAGGAAACGAGTCCGCCACGACAAGCAGCATATGTAGCCACGTGACTGACCACTGTGCACGAGGGCCTGCCGCCGAGGAAACGAGTCCGCCACGACAAGCAGCATATGTAGCCACGTGACTGACCACTGTGCACGAGGGCCTGCCGAGTCACACACACAAGCAGCATATGTAGCCACGTGAGTGACCACTGTGCACGAGGGCCTGCCTAGTCACACACACACACACAAGCAGCATATGTAGCCACGTGACTGACCACTGTGCACGAGGGCCTGCCTAGTCACACACACACACACAAGCAGCATATGTAGCCACGTGACTGACCACTGTGCACGAGGGCCTGCCGAGTCACACACACAAGCAGCATATGTAGCCACGTGACTGACCACTGTGCACGAGGGCCTGCCGAGCCACACACACAAGCAGCATATGTAGCCACGTGACTGACCACAGTGCACGAGGGCCTGCCGAGCCACACACACAAGCAGCATATGTAGCCACGTGACTGACCACTGTGCACGAGGGCCTGCCGAGCCACACACACAAGCAGCATATGTAGCCACGTGACTGACCACTGTGCACGAGGGCCTGCCGAGCCACACACACAAGCAGCATATGTAGCCACGTGACTGACCACTGTGCACGAGGGCCTGCCGAGCCACACACACAAGCATATGTAGCCACGTGACTGACCACTGTGCACGAGGGCCTGCCGAGCCACACACACAAGCAGCATATGTAGCCACGTGACTGACCACAGTGCACGAGGGCCTGCCGAGCCACACACACAAGCAGCATATGTAGCCACGTGACTGACCACTGTGCACGAGGGCCTGCCGAGCCACACACACAAGCAGCATATGTAGCCACGTGACTGACCACTGTGCACGAGGGCCTGCCGAGCCACACACACAAGCAGCATATGTAGCCACGTGACTGACCACTGTGCACGAGGGCCTGCCGAGCCACACACACAAGCAGCATATGTAGCCACGTGACTGACCACTGTGCACGAGGGCTTGCCAAGTCACGTGCGAAACGCAGTATTATGAAAACAAATTGTAATTATAATTGAAGTATTAGTATTGAATTGTATTGAACTTTAAACTCCAAAACCACATATGTAGAAAAAAACGTAAAATAGCTTTTCTGTAAAGTTCGCAAAACAGAATTACAATGTTCTTCCTATCGATTGTCGAGTCGACATTATATACAAATACAAATCAAGGCAAGAATCAGTAAAAAACAACGTGAAATAGGTTATTATTAAATAATCAAGTTAAAAGGTATGTAAAAAGCAAATATAAGTAAAGCGATTATTACTTATTTAACTTTTGTTTCTGGTCACTTTGTGCTTATGGGCAAATTTTATACCTGATATAAACCAACGCAATAACGATACATATTTATTTATAGTGTAATAAATACTTTAATGATAAGAACTTAATAAGAATACAAGTAATATTTATTAAATTGGTTATATTTATTAAACTGCCAAGAAATTAATTTGAATTTTTATTTTGCAGCCTGTCATTCCATTTCAAGTGTATAGCCTCGAAACAGTTCCAAGAAGAATTTCTCCCCCGTATGTACTGGTTGTGCCCTGTGTGTTTTGACATCCTGTCAGTCTCTGTCAGTGATCGCCTACAGGGCACCAGGGATAAGCTAAAGTGACTGTAAGTAAACAGATCAACTATTATCACATTATCACCAGCGTACCCACATATCACACATTTCACGTACTCTTTTAGCATCCCGTACGACACGTTTGTTTGTGTTTTTAGTGTTTCGTAATCGTAGCCTACTAGAAACCCAGAAACCCTTATCATTTCGTCAAGTCTGTCTGTCTGCAGGTCTTCTAAAACTAAAAGGAATAACGTCAATATCCGATTTTAATAACTATTCGGATTGACCCGGGAAGCTGAAAATCTGTATGTACTATATGAACTTAACCTTTTACCGCCCCCCCTCTTGCCTTACAAGGCGTAACTCGTGAAGTAATTGACCTGGATGGTCGCTTTTTAGGGTTTCGTAGTCTACTAGAAACCCTTATCATTTCGTCTGCCTGTCTGTCTGTATGCCGCGCCCTCATCATCTTCGTCAGTTTTGGAGCTATTGACATCAAATTTGATGAAAGGTTAAATCGTGTTGACCCAAATATAGAATTGTTTAGATAAATTATATCAAATGTTTTTTGGACGCTTCCCTCCCATTCCAGTGAAAGGAGGGCAAAAAAAACCTATAATGTTAAGTAGGGTATCGTTGAATAGGTTTAAAAACTTAGGGGAGGGTTCTTCAAAACAAAGCACTTAAATGTGTCTGTCTCGAGATATTTTGTTTTTAAAAGGGACATTTTTGAGCTATAATTTGTTCTAAATATTTCCACTAAAAAAAATATAAATTGGCAACTTTGTAACGCTGAAAATCCTAATAATATTTAAACGTTGACTACGAAACTCTATTTGTGGGCGTGTCTGACACGCTCTTGACCTGATTTTTTAATCGTTTCAAGTAGCGGCGCGCGCGGAGAGGCCAATATGAGAGCGCAGTGGGATTAGCAGTGTAGTCATAGATACCCTGATAAAATAAAACAATTTGTTAAAACAACAAATGACTATATTTAATTATTAAACGTAAGCATAACATAATTAATAAGGTACAGGAAATCAAAACTTATGAGGCAGTCAATTCCACGGATACATATTTCCTACTGGTTGACTATATTTAGATCATGAAAATTACTTTCTACCAATGTGGAAAACTTTTTTTGTGATTTTCTTAACATCAGAAAAGAGTTTTTCAATCGGATTCTTGTGTTCTTTTTGTTCTTGGTACTCGTTTGATATCATGTCGGCAGCCTTCGAGCATCTTCCGTCCCGTTCCGGCCCGAGGGGAGTCGTCATAGCTACTTTACTCTATACAAATATTTCTGCCATTTTTTGCGGGGGGAGAGGTAAAGCTGTCAAATCAAGCTAGTGTTGGAATCGACAATATCGATACTTGACCTTTCGATTAATTACATCAGTCTACTCAATATTGTGTCATATTATTGCATTTTCAAAAGCAACTTAGTTCTTGAGAATAGGATTTTGTAGTAAATAGAAATATAGGCGCAATAACATCATTTTAAATATTGCATAAGGTATAAATTAACCAAAATATGAATTTCTTTCCCCATAGACCAGATAATACAATTATGTAGGTACAATCAATGCAATACCTACCTTCTATTTACTGATCATTAAGTATCATTATCCTATGTATGTATTATGTAAGGGAATTTACTAAAAAAACCATCTATACAAAAAGTCATACATAATAACTTCGACTATCTATCTGTCTTCTACGCCGAGGCTCGTGGGTTCGATTTCCACCGGACACAAATATTTATAAAGTAAATTTTCAAATATTCGTGTTTTGTCTGAGCACTCCGGCTGATAAAGACCACCGACTGGACCGAAACGGTCGCGAAACCGCGATGTAATAAGAAGTAGGTAAGTGCGAAATCCTTTTTATATATGTAATTAAAGTTAAAATGTCGCACTTAAGTTTAAAAAGTTTAAAGGACACCAAAACGTCCAACGACCTGATGAACCCTGGTGCCAGTGCTTTTCAACCACCTACTGCATGAAGCAGGCCTTTGAAATAGTTGTGTAACGACAGCCGTCTAAGTGACCATAGACAGCAACCGGGACCGACGGCTGAACGTGGCTCCAAAGCACGGAACCATCTTGCTTCTCGGACAATCACGTGATTCAGCCTGTGTGGTGTCCTGACCAGTCTAGGAACATATTCACAAAGTGATAAATATCAACTTTGTGAGCGAAAGGAATTGAACAGGCAGTCGGACTAGCCATTGCGCCACGTCGGCTGACATCCGATGTCACCCGATCAGCTGAGACTGACATTAATTTTCAATGAAACTCGAACAAAATCAGGGTTTCCCAAAATCCATAGTAAAAGTTGTTCAATTTCATAATCTGATCATGCCTGCAAAGTTTTCGGTACAGACCGTCTTTACATAGTATAGGTTTGTAACTATGGCGATAGAAAAAGTATCGACGTTTTGTATTACTTGGGTCACTGCACTAGCTTGGGTTGAGTGTGGCTCGATACTTCAAGTTAAAATTATCGTTTTTTTCATTGAATATCGACTGGAAATTACCATCATTGAATAAGTAGAACAATCCCAAACTAACATTCTAATCTTACTTAGCAAGCTATCTACTGTTTTTAAAGGCATCAATAAACTAAGATCGTTAATTGTTACCTATTATATGGTGGAATATTATAATCTTTATTTGTAAATTAACGATACTATGATTAACACCATTGTTCGACACAAAATAATAACAAAAGGAACAAAATACAATTATTTTATTGTAGATCCACCTACAAAAAAACTCCACATCAGACATTTTGTACGACTTACTGGCAACACTTATGTACAATTTTCAATCGCTAATTTTATATATTATTTAGTGATTATGTACTGGAGGAATACTTTCAGATGAAAAGTGATATTGTTCTGTTGTAAATTTGTATTTTTACATATTTTTAAAGGCATTATTATCTCTAAAATTCGGCTTTTTATCGGAGCTCATTTGACATGCGCGACTGGATTCGTTCTAGTAAAAGATCTGACAGCAACTGGTTTTTGTAGTAAGATAAGCCCAAGTGGGCATAGGCCGTGACAGAGGGGAAGCTCTTCGTATAGCGTCTCCATACCTAGCCTTCCTCCAAGTCGGCAGCTTTTTCCGCGACCATGACAACGGTAGCGAGCGGGTGCGCGCGCGTCGCGTTAACGAATACGCTCGCGTCCACCACGCGCAAGCTCTCCACACCCATCACCTTCAGCTTGCTGTCCACCACCTGCCCCATCGGGCACGACGACATGTACTTGAAGATGCTGATCACCATCCTAGGAATGTAGCAGTTCCAGTATTCAGTACTGTACAGCTCCTGATCTTTGCATTCTTCTAGTTGCGGGTTTACGAAGCTAGCCCCGACGCTTTTGAAGTATTCCGTATTGACGACGGGAGTGAAGTCCTGAAGATATTTCACCAGATCGGCCTGGTCTTCAGCGTTGCTCAAAAATCCATCGTAAATTAAAGGTTGGTCTTTGGGATCGGTACTCTTCAGCAGAATTTTGCCGTGAGATTTTGGGTCTAGTTTCACTACGAAGCTCAAGAGTAAATCGTTAGTGCCCTGAACGTCCAAATATTTTTGGCATAACTCCTCATTGAAACCTAAATAGAAATTACAATAGACGGCGCTGGTAATATCACCAGCTGCGAGAATAAAGTTCTCAGCCAAATAATCTGGGTGAGATGTCTGCGCCTTGTCTAGAGCGGGGAACCCGACGAAGATGGGTCCTGCCGCGTATGGCGACGCCGCCGCGGTGGAAGCATTCGCTGCTTGCATCTTGTGACCCACCATTACACCGTACAGATCTTTAAACTCCTGACCGACAGGCAAATCGGCGATAACATTGATGCCGAGGGACTCCAAGTGCTCTTTAGGTCCAATACCGGATAACATTAGTAGTTGGGGTGTATTGATCGCTCCTGCTGATAAAATAACCTCTTTGTCTGCATTAAAAACCCATGTCTTGTTACTGGAATCAAGTACTTCTATGGCTTTTGCTTTCTTGCCATCAAACAATATTTTTGTTGCCAAGGTATTTTTCAGAACATACAAATTTGACCTATCTTTTACTGGTGAAAGATAGGCACGAGCCGAATGTTGAACTGTTTCGCCATACGTTTCAAACAGTGGTTCAAGGTACCCTACATTTTCTTCAGCGTTATTTTTATCGAGAATAACTTTGTTTCCTAGCTCTGCGAATGCATCCAGATAGTTCTGGATTTGGCTATAAGGAAACCTTTGCTGGCCTATAGGGCCATTAGTTCCGTGTGATGATGCATGTTTGGAAGACATAATTTCGTCGTCATGTACAGCCTCACTCTTTTTAAAATACGGAAGTATCGAGTCGTAGCTCCAGGACGGGTCCTCGAGTGCAGCCGCCCAGCTGTCGTAGAACGAGGGATCAGCTCGCGTGTTGAAATGCAAGAAGAAAGAACCGCTTCCACCTAACATTTTCCCAGCTGGGTAGTAGATACCTTTCGTAGAGCGATAGTCAGCCGTGGGTTTATTTTCTTGAGTCGTGTACACCCAATCTGCATCAGATTTAACTGCGTAAGGTAGAGTAAAAGGCATCTGAAAGAAACGTTCACTATTTTAAAAAAATTTGGTACCTAGGTACATTTTCATAAATAATTTACCTACCTAAGCGGTAAAAAAAAATTGCTGTGTCTAGCTCAATGAAGACTAGACTACACTTTTTGCAGAGGCCTTTTGGTAGATATTACAAGATCAAAATCTTTAGCACTCCTCATACTGTACTTTACCTTATCATTTTTAGAACAAATTGGATCGTATCAAGTGGAAAGATTTACTCTCTGCTTAATGCTGAACCTCCGGGAAAGAGGATTGATTATTTTATGTATGACAAGCTAATGGTGACACAGAAAGTAACTTACATTGGTTTCAAGTTGCGGATCTCCGCCCGCTTCGATGAGCAGGACGTTGAATTGTCCATTTTCCGTGAGACGGTTGGCGAGCACTGACCCGGCCGCTCCTCCACCGGCGATTATGAAATCGAAACTTGTCCCATCTGTTCAAAAATAGTTTAAAATTATTATCATTTCATAATTATATACAAATTGCTTGATAGCTAGAAGAAAAAATTGCTTGAATCTGTGATATCTACGTAAAAAGTTGCAAACATTGTATAGTATTGAAAACAAAGTAGTCTTACTGGTCAAGGAAGCTGATTGGGGCCACAAGTAAGAGGTCAGCTGAAGTGCGCTGAGGACTGAAAACGCAGCTTGAGCCGCTGCAGCTGACGACTGCACTGACGCTACCGTCGCCATCTTGTAGATCCTGATAACATACATTTTAAACTATATCATTTTTGTATGAGAGACCCATTTTTTTTTAACTTTAGAAATGTTGTTGTGGCATAGTATAACACACCCTTAAAATATTTTTTCTTAATGACACGTAATCTTATACAGTTAGAAACAATACTGGCAACTGCCGGCATCTAAGTAGGTTTCCTAAAGATAGGGTGTAAAAAACTCAACTGCAAATGTAATAAGGGATGAACCAGTCCACGAAACTGAACCACTTTCCCCAAAGAACATAGGTCGAAATATGAAATATAGCTACTTAAATTTTTGACATGTTTTACTGATATTTTAATTTTGTATTCGTGGACATTATAGTTTTTGATATTATTTCAATTTAATTTATAAGCTATAACAACAAAATTCCAACAGTAAAATATTTTTAATAAATAAATAAATAATAAAAATAATTATTGCGATGGCGAATATAGTATTTACTCACCTAGATAATCAGTTGAACACTCGCTGATGATGGTTTCGGTATCGAGACATGACTATTTATACCCAGTGCGTGCATTTCACGCGCATATTCAATTTTACGCGTGTCGCGTCAATTATATGGATAATTATAATTAGACTAAATTATAATTAGAATAGATTGGTAATAATAAAAATGTATTTGTTATTTTTGCGCAGTAGGGTAACTGTCCTCATCTGCAACCAACACTTAAGAGGGCTTTAAAATTTTCCTAACAGATTTCCGAAAAACATGCTAGTTTCTCGAAAACAGTTACTTTTTTTTTTACGTAAATCAGTTACGTAAAAAAATATTACACCATGTAATATTGATTGCTTTACTGAATAAATTATTTTTCTTTCTTTCTTTCTAATCAAGTCTAGTCAAGCATATCTTTATCTGAAATATGTAGGTACTATGAAAATATTTACATTTTAGTTTATTAAACCTTACCTGTAATAAAAATCGATACCTATCTAAAACTACAAACCCAAAATTCAGAAAAAGACCTCAAATTAAGTGTGAGTTTTAGATTTTGGTACACTGTAAAAATATCAATTGTACACAGAAATAGAAAATATACTTGAGAACAAAGTGTATTTAGTGTATTTTACAACTTCATATTTTCTTTTGTTTGTACAACTATCACTCATAATAATTAAAACAACTTTAACGGATTTTTAGTATATTTTGCAGTGTCCGTGTCCATCCGTCATCCGTTGACCACGGACACTGCAAAGTGTCCGAAACGTCGGGTTAATTACAATCCTACATATACTACAACTAAAAATCCGTCAATTTGTATGGGAGGCCAGATTTTTAGGGTTTCGTAGTCTACTAGAAATCCTTATCATTTCGGTAAGTCTGTCTGTCTGTCTGTATGCCGCGCCCTCATAACTTCGTCAGTTTTGGAGCTATCGACATCAAATTTGGTGTGAAGATAGATCGTGTTGACCCAAATTTAGAAATGTTGAGAAAAAAATATTATAATTTGTATTTTGGACCCCCTCCCCATACATGTGAAAGGGGGGCAAAATTATTTTTTTTCGACTGTAATATCGAGTAGGGTATCGTTGAATAGGTCTTTTAAAACTAAGGGGAGATTTCTTTGAAACAAAGTCTCTAAAATGTTTCTGTCTCGAGATATTTGCTTTTAAAAGGGGCGTTTTTGAGCCATAATTTGTTACAGCTGTAGCTACTAAAGTATGTATGCTAAAAATTTAACAAAAATATGGAATATAGTTCATAATATGAAGTTACCATGAAAACTATAACGAATACTGTACCACTTAAGAAGGAAATATTAAAGTTTTTCAATTTGCGGTTGGTAACCATAGAGCTGCAAACAAACGAGCAACAAAATTAAGTTTGTAACGCTGAAAAATATTCAAACGTTGACTGACTACGAAACCCTATTTTGGAGCGTGTCTGATACGCTCTTGGTCGCTTTTTTTTATATTTCGACCTTTTGCTTAGGGGAAGTTGTTCAGTTTCATGGACTGGTTCCACCCTTAAAATATTTGCAGTAGTTTTTTTTACACCTTCTTCTTCTTCTTTTTCTTCCAGTGGGACACCAAGACCCGGTGAACCCTAGTGTCAGAGTTTTTCAACCGCCTACTGCAAGTAGCAGGCCTCTGACATGGTTGTGTAACCACCATCATAGACAGCAACCGTGCCCCGAAGCACGGAACCATCCTGCCTTTCGGACAATCAGGTGGTTCAGCCTGCAATGTTCTAACCAGACTGGGAACAAATTCACAAAGCGGGGAAAGTTATTCAGTTTCATGAGTACCTTGACCTCCTTTCGGATGATTATACCTCTTTTGTTACTTCCTGTACACGCGAATTTTGACCTTATTGAATTCGAGTAGGTATCTGTTAGAAAATGACCATAAGGTGGGTCATAGTAATATCATATCATAATCCAATTTTGTTGATTTTACATAACTGATAACTATTTCAGTATTTACAGAGTGTGGATTGGCTTTCAAAAAAGGAATCGGAATTTGTCTGAGAGTGGACAACCCTATTCAAAATTGTTATGTTTTTTGATAGCTTTATATTTAGTGGACGTTATTACCTGCGCGTCATCAAATATGGGCGTAGTGTCACGCTTTCATTAAGCATAAATAGAACAGTATATCTTTATGGTAAGTAAAGGTACAAATACAAAAGCATTAGGTAAAAATACGAGGAAAAATATATAGGAAAATACCAGTAGAAACGTCAGAGACGTAACGCATTAAGGTACTTGAACGGCTGACTACAAAAATAAAAATATTGTATGGTTTAAAAATACTCTATGTTTTATTCAAAATTTTTAAAATTATTTAGAGATAGAATTTTTAAGCAGAATAATAATATAAAAGTAGGTACCTACATGAATAACACCATAAAAATCACTGGCAAATGACGACTTTTGCCAGTATTTTCATACAAAATATCGAGTAGCACAAAAGACCCTTCAAGTACCCTATTGAAAAAATATCGATATCGATAGGTAATCGGCGAGTATGATTGATTATTATTGATATTTATGACTATGCATATATTTATGGATATTTATGGCTACAGTACCTACCTACTGACTGATACAAAAGTGTAATCTTTAGGTATATCTAACAAGCCAATATCAATGGCATTTTTTTTTCAAATAGTTTTTCGACAAAATGGCATGAGAATTGGCTCATTGGGTCCAAGGTATGGTTCTCAATGAGTCAGTCAAAACAAGCAGATGTATTAAAAAACAAAAACCCGACTGCGGTAATTTCAAAGTTGAATTTTGATATAAAAATCCGCCATCTTAAATTTATGAAATTTTAATGTAGCCAGTGTCACTCGCGCTGCTGAGACAAATCTAACGACACCTCATATGTAAAAATTCAACTATCCGTTTGGGCTGTAGCCCGTGAAAAAGAATTTTCTTGTCCACATACATACATACATACTCTCGAAAAACATAACCCTCCTTCTGAGGCAGTCAGGTAATTACGTTATGATGAGTCACGGCTAGCGTCAAGGTTCACTTACTTTTAAAATATGGGTTTAATAATTAAACAAAATAGTAAGCATTTTGAATACAAATATTAAAAAACGGTATTAAAGTAAACGGTACAAATATTAAATTCATAAATTTTGTATTATTATGTTATTTTTTTGTTGAAATAAAAAAATATTACTTTCCAAATTATCAGAGCCTTTTTTATTAATAATCTCTGTTTATAAGCTACCACTTGTTAACAATTATAATCATATCGCCATTTTTGGAAAGTATCTGATAGTTTACCACGGACAAAATTAGACTGCTAAATATATACTCAGTGGCTCGAAATATTAACAATATGCTTATATGTTTCCAAATAAAAAATATATAATATTTTTTATCTACACTTCATACATAATGTTCCTATTACAAATTCGAAAGCAAATGTATAAGCAACTGCTTTACAGCCATTCAGCCATTAAAAAAAAATGTCGATATCATAAAGTAAAATGTCGATGTCATAAAGTACTTTTTTCTGACTTTATGATATCGACATTTAGCAGTAAGATAATAAAAAAAAAACAAATGTCACGACACAATCAAAGAATGGGACGACACTTGAAATTATGAGGACTTATTTATTATTAAATCTTTGCTTCAAATCATTTTCCGAATTAAAATTTACGGATTAATGCTTTTTAATTTTAAAAGTTGTTCTGTTTTTATGAGCTTCCATTTTAATGTTTAGTTAAAAAGTTACTTATGTATAAAAGTCGTTCACTTGTTGGTTCAGTAGATGCTTGCAATCGCCATAGTGAAGTGCGGAAGTATGAATTATTTTTCATAGTTTTTCTTGTAAAGTGTAGATAAAATAGTGTATGCAATTGCAATATAATTAGGCTTTAGAATGCTCGTGTCAAACTATTATCACACTCGGCTGCGCCTCGTGTGATAAACAGACACTCACATCCTAAAGCCTCTTATTATAAGGCAATTGCATAAACTACTATTATTACCTACTTTTATGGGAGAAAATCTAATAAATACTCCATCTCACGTGCTACCCTCGTTGGAACTAGCGTGGCGGGAGGTAATGTATAAAGACGCTTTTGTACCGGTTCTTGCACTATAAGCCAACGTCGCGTTTCAGAAATATTGGCAAGGCTCAATGTGTACCAGTGGCTCATTGATGGACAGGTCACCCTATACAATATAGTGTGAAATTTTAGTAGTTACCGATAGCGAAAACTCAGAACCGGCTAGTGATAAGGAACAAACTTAAAAAAATTTTTGGACCTCCCATACAAACTCGCCGATCAGCTGATTTCAGTTACCTACTATGGGAGGACCAAATATTTTTTTTTTATTTCGACCTATGTTCCTTGGGGAAGTTGTTCCTTATCACTAGCCAGTTCTGAGTTTTCGCTATCGGTCACTAGTAAAATTTCACCCTTGTATATTATCATTATCGTGCTTCGTGCAAAGCTGTTGGAGCATCTGGTCCTGCGGAGGATTCGTTCGTCCCCCGCATCCAGCCAACGCACCGGAGTCGGAGTGTTCCCTTGTACGACACCACGTGTTGGACGCATCGCACTACAAGCAGCTGTGCAAGTGGACAGGCCGGACCTAGACCAGCCAGAACCCGCCTCACCAAGGTATCTCTAGCAGCCACATTCCATCCATGGTTGCCTTTGTATTTACCAAATGAAGGTAATTGCGAACAAAAATTTAAATTATTTTATAGCCATAAATTATCTTACAATCAAATAACAGCATTGACGTTAACAGCTTTGACGTTACACAAAGGAAACAAGTAGATGTATTAAAAAACATAAACCCGACTGCGGTAATTTCAAAGTTTATGTGTTACATACAACATGAACAATGTACCTATTACATAGCCACAAACATACCTACATATACTTACGTAATCAACTGCCTCAAAAGGATTCCTTCTGAGGCAGTCGGGTAAAAATAAACTCATTTAAATGACGGAAATGTTTTTCTTGTAATTTTCCACTGTATGGACTTCTAAAAACAACCATGAAATTATTTGCATAAAGGAATATGCATAATAGAGAATTGACTTCATTGTAAGTAATCTGTTTTGGTTTAGTTATTATAATTTCATCATAATTTATTTATTCTGAATAGTAGGTACGCAGTGAACGGTGCGAAAATAAATTTAAATTATGTATAGGTAATTGTTATGTAAATAAAAATTGCGTTTTGGTTTATAAACGCTAACACATTCCCTAAAGATGTGTTTCGTGATCAAACTGATCGGTCAACAACGTAAGTACTAATTCATTATACATCATATTTCTTGATCAATTGAATACAAAGCTTTGATCTCGATGAGAGTTTAGATTTTGAAACAACAATAATTCCAATTGTTATATTTTCAGTATGAACTCGCTTGAAAGTCAAGATCCTGCTGCAGGAATCATCGTTCGGAGTGAAAGTGGTTTTCGACGAAAAGCCAAAACAAGTACCCGATATGTTAATTACTTGTCTGAAGAGTTAATTAAGAATATAAACATAACTCTCCTTCTGAGGCTGTTGAGAAAAAACAGTGAGTTAACGACAAATAATACCATAGAAATGTCGGGTACAAAAAACGAGAACCTAGGTTTAAAAACAGTGAAGAAAAACACAAAAAGGGAAAGGACCTTATTGAAACAAATTGGAAAAGAATACGTAAGAAAGGATGGCCAATCAGTTCCAGAAAAATCAATTCAACCTAATCCGTGCAAGGGCAAAAAATGTAGGAAAAACTGTGAAAACGTAACCGAAGAAAAGAGACAACAGTTATTTGTTAATTTTTGGACGCTTACTCCAGATCGGCGCAGAGACTGGCTGGTGGGCATGACTGACAGACTCAACGTTAAACGGAGACGGGGCAGCTCAGAACTACGCAATAATACATTTAAATATTCCATCCCTGAAGGGAAACAAAAAATATATGTATGCTTAAAGTTTTTGGCGGCAACATTAGATGTTTCAAAAAAGAGTATTTATAACACAGTAAAAAAATCATTCTTGAATAGCTCAAAAGATAACCTGCCAAGAAAATGTAAACAACCTGTCCAAATCGAAACCTAGTCCTAAATTGTCCATTTCATAAAAAAAAAACAGTCATATTTTCCTGTTATTATGAATAACGATTCCACCCGTATTTACATGCCATAAAAATATATAATTATTTACACTATTATTTTTGTCGATAACTTTCGGCAAACTGGCATTTGTTCATACCTATCTACTGGTGATTTATCTTTAAAATAATAAAAAAAAACTGAATGGAAGAAAATCCGTAGTAGATTTTCTTAAAGTACAGATGAGTATTTTTCACATCATATTAGGTATATTTCATAAGAAATGATTCAACCGTGTTGTATCTGGAGGAGCCCAAACTTGGCATGTATCGAAAATTATTTCCTTTTTAATTTTAAATAAATGACTTAAATAGAATAAAGTGATGTAGTTTTAGAATCGAGTTCTTTGATACCACGCACGATAGGTTTTGGAACAAAAAATGTTTTTTTCCCATACTTTAAAAGGTAACGTCATAACATAACTCATCGTATTTTGTATTACTGATCAAATCGATTTCTTTACCCTAAAGATTAAGTGTACCAAATATCAAAACTCTTCCCGCAGGTACAGCACGTTCCATACATTTGTTCTACGAAAGCCGCTAAGACTAATGTTTAGCATATAAATTACATTACCCATGTCTATGCACTTGAAATTATACATACATTTTGAAATTATAGCTTGGTTAATAACTTAAGCCATGGATGATTGGACTTTGAAAATACTGAATATTCGCATTAGCGTTCGCGAATGTGCAAGAACTGACATTCGTTACACCACTTATGCATACAAATACCTATTATACATAGAAAAAACTCGAGACTAAGTAAACACAAATACAGGGTGTTCGGAAAAGTAGTACGTTCCTTTAAACCACGAGTTCTGTAGATATAATAAAATGTCGTGACCATGTTTAAAAAATAATAAATACTATTTTAAATATAAATATATATAATATAATAAATACTATTGTACTAGACCTTATCAGAAGGAACGGTGTAAAGTTATTGGAGCGGTAACTGACTGTACAGATACTGTACAGCGTGCTGTGTTGTTATAGGGTTGAACAATTTAATAAAAAGTTTTAGAAAAAAAATTGAATCTTCTAAAATTTTATAAATTGTTTGATCACCCTTAACATCTATACATATAATAAAACAGTAACGAAACTAAGTCTGTACATGAAATAGTTTAAAAAAAGAGTAGTTGTAGTAAATTGTGTTTAAGATGTAGATCTCGAAACAACAGCTAATTAAATTTTTGTCTGTTTGTCTGTCTGTATGTCTGTCTGTATGTCTGTCTGTTTGTCTGTTATTCTTTCACGAAAAATCTGCTGGACGGATTATTACCAAATTCTGTACAGTGATTGTTTATTACTCCGGTCAACATCTAGGATACATTTTACTTCGGGAAAATGTCTCAATCCCATGGGAAAACCCATTAACTGGGTCGGCAAAGCTCGACCATCTAGAAACATTTCTAACATATTTACTGATATAGAAACGAGGGTAAATATTGATATTATTTATTTCTTGCAAAAAAGTCGCTTCCTAATGGAATATAATGAAAAAAAAGTTTAAAAGGTTGTTCGAGAAGAAAATTAGTACAAAAGTAATTTCATAGATGTCGCTGAAGTTTTATAAAACGCGGTATCAAAATGTTTGTTTTTCTTCAGCCACTGACAGGCGGCTAATTAACCTGTGAAATATCAAAGTTTCATTCCCATAACTTGAATTTGAAAATAATTGGCTTTTCATTACGGACTTTGATTTTGCTTATTGATCTGTCATATTATGATGATGATGATCTCTCTGGGCTCCGATTTCGGGCATGGCGACCACTTCTTCTTCTGATCAAGTTGGCGATGATGCGCCAGTAGGTGCCCATTATAGCCGATTTCGGTAGTAAACTCCCGTGCACAGTGTGGGCACATGAGTTTGTCATTGATATAATTGTAGTTAAAGCACAGTTAAAGGCGGCGGGAAGACAGACCTCCAGTTCATCGTGTTTAGCGTCCAGGTCTGGTTTACGCTGCTCCTCAAAGTCGCGAATTCGTTTCTTTTTAAGACCGCGCCGTTCTGGCTGTTGAGCTGCCAAAACCTCAAACTTAGAGGGCTCAATGTTGCATCTTTTCATGTGTCTCTTATGAGCACCTTTACATACGAGGAATTGACCGCCATGCTTTCGCTTGCCGCTAGCTCAGAATAGGAGATGCGCACCTACGAAGCCACATAATATAATAAAGTTGTAATAAATGGATTGTATTTGTAATTTGTATTTGTTGTAGAGGGTCGAAAGTCTGTACATAAAAGACTTTTGTTTGGTAATAGGTAGGTATATAAAATTGATAATGATAACAGAAGACGTTTCAGCAATTTTCTGTTTTCTTTTACTTTTAGATATTTAGACGTTTATCTGTTTAGATGTTTGTATATATAAAACAAATAGAAATGCAAAATACCAGGTTATAGGGTAAAACATTGAACCCCTAAAAGAATGGGTAGCCACTTTAGGTACTTGAAATAAGTTTTCACGTAAATTGAAATTGCGTTGCGATAAAGGAAGTTAAGTACAAGATGTAAAAAAAGCAACTGAAATAACTTCAAGGGGCGAACCAGTCCATGAAACTGAGGATCTTTCCCCAAGGAACGTATGTCGAAAACTGAAAAAAATTGCCTTCTCTCAGTAAGAGACTTAACTCTCACTGAGAAAACAAAAACAGAAGTGAAATAAGTAAGCAGAAGAAGTAGAAAGAAACAAGCATTCATCCATCGACAGTGGGTCAAGCTATGCTTGCAAATTGACATAAAAATTATAAAGGAACATCGGTTTTGGTAGTGTAACCAACTATATCCTCAAGATGTGACTCAGGCGCTGAAACAGGAGGGGTGAAAACAGAAGCTGAGAGTTCACTTCGCTATCTGTCTGTAACCAGATTATATCTCATAAACCGTGATAGTAAGACAGTTAAAATTTTAAATGGTGAGAACATATTTAATAATTAGTGAGAACCTATAGCAACACCGGAGGGCCTGCCTGTCTACCTACCCGACGAAACACCAGGAGCTTGGCAAAACTTTAAGAGATATGAAAATGAATGTATTGAAAAAATTGTATAGCTTGACGTGCCGATTCTGTTGTCTTATAAACTTCCCTTGGCGAAACGAAGTTCGCGGGCACCAGCTAGTACTTTATTATACCCATAGAACGTGTGGTTTGCAGAAACGTACTACTTTATCTAATACCCTGTATTTGTGTCGGTGGGAATCTTGACGTGGCAGGCGGGGGTACTATCCACTACGGCATCGGACCAGTCAAAAATGCCTGTATACTAATTAGTATGAATCCTGGGTCTTCCATCACGTGTAAAACATCTAAGCCAAGCCTTGGCAGGTATTACAAATTATCCGCTTCAATAACCGTGCTACCTATTCAAATCAGCTTGCGTAATAGATACTATAGATATATTATGCAAAATATTACTAATGCCTGTTTTTAGTGAAACCATTCAACAACTACGTTTGACACTAACACACGCGCGTTGTTTCCCGTGTAGAAAAAACATTATCTAAATAAATTGAAATCAAGGTCTCGTTATATTATGTTAGCATCATCATCAAAAAAATCTGTATTTGGTAATAAACGTAAGTACTTGTTTACATGGTCATATAAACATATTCCTCTATTTTATTCCCGAATAATGATAGGCATGCACCTATTTTTTTAATAACTATGAGAAGTTATCAACAATTTTTTCTCTCCATACGAAAGTAAAAAATTGTGCGTTTCATAATTTATAAAAAAATAGGGACATGCCTAAAGTAGGTCTTCTCATCTCGACTGGGAACACCACGTGAAGACTCTATGCGGCCGGCTGAGCAGCGTTGTATATGCACTTCGCCAGCTCAAACTACTTCTAACACCTTACGCCCTGGAACAAGCCTATTTCACATATTTTCACTCATTAATGTCGTACGGTACACTATGGTGGGGAAACGCAACCAACTCTGATCGAGTCTTGATTTTACAGAAACAAGCGCTACGCGTAATAACTGGCGTAAAACCTTTGCAATCGTGTCGTAAACTGTTTTCCGAACATAAAATAATGACACACTACGGACAATGTATCTTTGAAACAATTAACTATGTTCGCCGAAATCGAAACATTAAACAATTTAAAGGTTTAAGAGCAAAAACAAAACATCGTGTCGACCAACAGGCTCCTGTCAAGCATCGATTGGCGCTAGCCAGACAGAAACTGCACGTGATTGGTCCCTTGTATTATGACAAGCTACCTGTAGACTTGCAAAATGAACCATGTGACGACACATTTTGGTGCCGATCAAAGGAGCTTTTAATGGAAAAAGCATTTTATTCAATTCAAGAGTATCTCAATTGTAAATTTCATTAGTTACATAAATACTACTTATAAAAATGCAGATAATCGTAGGTACCTGGTCCAACAAATGCCCTTGGCAATACAACGCGGTAAAGCATCGTGCGCCATGGTTAGGTTAGGTTATCTACTTTTGGACGAGGTACGGTACAGACAGGGCCTTACTTCTAGCAAACTTTTAGTTTTTAGTTTAATTTTACTTTCTCACTTACTTTAAATAGGTATGTTTTCCTTTTTAACGCGCCAGCCAAGCTATTTTATTCAAGTACTATACTTATTTCGATCAATAAAGATTTCTTAAACATTTTTATTCATTCTTCATTTCTTTACTTATCTATTTATTCCTAGACTCTATAGTAATGTTGAAACCTTCTTTTGGTCGCAGTACAAAAGCTCGCGGACACACGTGGCGAGAGTGGCGAGACACTTCAGATGCACCTGCGGGCGCCACCTGCCGCACGGGCACCACCTGCCGCTCCTGACGCGCCTGCCATCGCGGCTGAAGCACCCACCCGGCGAACTCGACGTGGCGGACGAAGTAGAGGTGCTCCTACACTGCCTACACCAACGACTGCGTCACCCACCCGGCGAGGACGACGTGGAGGACACCGCGGTGGACGCGGCAGGGGCGCTTCACGTGCTCCTGCCCCCACCGTGCACCAAGATGCGAGGGCACACCAGGTGTCGGTAGCTGACAGCAACGTGCAGCCTGCGGGGTCACCTGCCGCCTCTCCCATCGAGATCGAGAGGGCTATAGTGACGCCCACCCCAGCCGCTGCACCGCGTTCTTCTAGGGCGTCCACCGTCTCAGCCCAAGCTTGCCCGACCCCGAAGGCACGACGTCGTGACCCATGCCCGTGCCCTACCACTCGACCACACGCAGGACCAGTTCTTGACAGTGACAGTGCATCCAGATCGACAAAGGACCTTCCTTCAGCGAAAAATCCCAAACAGACTATTATTTATTCGGATAAATTAGGTGTAGGTTTTGGACAATTATTGAACTATCGTTTAAATCAACAAGTGACAAACGTGTGTTGTCCTGACGCCTCTTTTGAGGATATTGTTAAACAAGTAGCTGTAGGGAAATTTGACGAGCACACCACTATCATAATCATGATAGGAAATCATTCCAACATTAGTCGTAGTGCACTAGATAATAGCTTGGAGGTGTTGCTCAATTTACACAATCAGACAAAGTGCAAGTTCATTTTGTGCAACTTTCCATATTGTACGAATTTATCAGCACAACAAAACAAATGTGTGCATAAAATGAACATGCACTTGTACAATATAACATGTCATCATAGCGATGCTATTTCTTATTTTGATGTGAATAATTTTATTCACAAATTTATACTGACTCAGGATACTATGTACCTGTCGGATTATTATAAAAACAAGTCGCTACATTGTTAGCATATAATATAAGCGACACAAAATACGTGTCATCATCTACATTAATAAGTAACATTATTAATAATGATTTAAACTAGATTTTAAGACAAAGGAAACCCCGTCTTTGACTGATGTAAATGACATAAACAAACCGGGTCTTCTTGCACTCAGCATAAGACAAAGGAAAAGCTAAATCAATTACAAGTTTTACATCAAAATATTCAGGGCTTTTCCAGCAAGGTATTGAAATTGAATTGTTTTTAGAAAAGCATAACTATGATGTAGTCTGCTTTACAGAACATTTCCAAAATGATCATGACATTTTAATAAATTATGAAAATTACTGTATTGCCAGTTCTTTCAACCGAAAATCCGCAATCCATGGAGGCTCATTAATACTCATTAGAAATAATATTAAATTCAAGGAACGTAAGGATGTTGTTGGATTGTCGGTTGAGAGTTGTACTGAGTTATCTTGTGTTGAGCTGGAAAGTCATGTTATAGTATGCGTATACAGACCGCCTATAGCTAACAATTTTACTACATTATTAGAAGTTATGGAAGATGTACTCAAATTAGTCACAAAACAAATAAACATGTTATTGTTGCTGGAGACTTTAATGTAGACATTTTAGTAAGAAATGCGTTCAGTGATAAATTTTAGGTCTTTTAAATCATTTAACTTGTCTAATGTATTTTATGAGCCTACTCGTGTGACGGCTACTTCTGCCAAATGTATTGATAATGTATTTAGTGATTGTGACCCTGTAGATAAATGCATTATTAATTCTCTTCAGTCAGATCACAAGGGTCAATCCGTATTATTTCCGTTCAAATTCCATATTAAAACCATCAAAATAGAAACCAGGCGCATCACTGCTAGTAGGTTAGAAAAATACCAAAATGTATTGATGAAGAAATTACCATTCCATAATTATAACTTAGATAATCCTAATACCTTATACCAAGACTTTTTTAATTTATTAAGTGAAGAATTTGAACTGATTTTTAACATAGACACAAAAGAAATTAATACGAAATTTAAATTCTGTGATTGGGCGACCAAAGGTCTTAGGATTAGCAGAGATAGACTTTTGAACTTTACGAGCTTAAAAACATGACAACTGATGGCAGTTTTAATGAGCTGGTAAAAAAATATTCCAAAACTTTTAAGATAGCTTGTCTAATTGCTAAAGCAAATTTTATTAGTAATAAAATAAAGTCTTCAGACAATAAAATTAAAGCTGTCTGGAAAGTTATTAATAGCGAAACAGGTAAAACTAAGCCACGCGAAAATAACTTTTCCTTAATACTGACAACGGCTTGATTAGTACAAATTCAGATGTAGCGCAGGAGTTTGAGTCATTTTTCACAAATATACCGCTAAAAACGACTGAATCACTGAACTCTTCACCATCAATTTCATCTATTTTACTGAAACAAAATGTAGATGTCTGCAATTCGGAATTAAAATTTCATCATGTTAGTCCACAGTGTATTTTAAAACTTTTAAAGATATTAAGGTTAAGAGCACCGAAGATTTATGGGGCATGTCAGTTAAAGTTTGTAAATCAGTGATTGAATTGTTAGCGCCATATTTGGCTGATATCTTTAATGATTGTATTGATCATGGCATCTTTCCCGATTTAATGAAAGATAGCAAGGTAGTTCCGCTGTTTAAAGCTGGCGACAGACAAGATCCCAGTAACTATAGACCTGTATCTATTCTGCCAGTTCTGAGCAAAGTATTTGAGAAGATCATACTCAATCAAATGCTGTCCCATTTTAATAGAAACAATTTGTTACACAACCAACAATTCGGTTTTACAAAGGGACGTTGTACCACAGATGCTGGTGTTGCTCTGATGAAACATGTATTTAATGCCTGGGAAGAATCAAAGGATGCCATTGGTGTTTTTTGTGATCTTTCCAAAGCGTTTGATTGCGTAGATCATGAAACTTTATTGCTAAAGTTAGACCATTACGGTATTCGAAACACAGCTCTAAAACTGATGAATTCATATTTAGATAATAGAACTCAAAAGGTCCAAATAAATGGCGCCAAATCACAGGGTCTCGTGTTAAAATTGGTGTGCCTCAGGGCTCTATATTAGGACCATTTTTATTTCTAATTTATATAAATGATTTGCCTTACATGGTACAGAACTTGTCCAAGATTGTATTATTTGCTGATGATACATCCCTTATATTTAAGGTTGATAGACATGCACAGAATTATGACGAGGTAAATCACACTCTTGGACAAATTCATAGTTGGTTTACTGCAAATAATTTAGTTCTAAATGCGAAGAAAACAAAATGTGTATTATTTACTTTGCCAAATGTAGTACATTCATCGAGTAATTATGTACAACTTAATAATGAAAAATTAGAATTTACTACCAGCACAGTTTTCTTAGGATTACTCTTGACTCAAAGCTACAATGGGGTCCACATATTACATCTTTATCGGGAAGATTAAGTTCGGCTGCCTATGCGGTACGTAAAATTAGAGAAGTTACGGATATTGCAACTGCACGACTTGTTTACTTTAGTTATTTTCACAGCATTATGTCCTATGGAATTTTATTGTGGGGTCGCGCCGCTGATATTGAAACAATTTTTGTACTTCAAAAAAGGGCCATTAGAGCAATTTATAAACTTTGCAGTCGTGACTCCTTAGAGAACTGTTTAAAGAAATTAATATTTTGACCGTACCATGCCAATATATTTACGAAAATATCATGTACGTCAGAAAGAATATAAATACTTTCACTAGAAATTATGAAAGGCATAACCGCAATACAAGGAGTAGAAATGAATTAGATCAACCTAAGTTTAGACTAGCCAAAGTTAGGACTTCATTTCAAGGTCTAAGTATACGATACTATAACAAAATACCGGAAGATATATTAAGTCTATCAGAAAGTAAATTTAAGTCTGTTATTAAGAAAACTTTATGTTATAAAGCTTATTATAAGTTAGATGATTATATTAATGACAAAAATGCGTGGACTTCTGAAATTCCAGCGCAGCACAAGAAACACGCACTTGTTTTGAATACCAAATCAGGACTTACAAGGAGTATAAAATTGTCATAATCAATTGTAACTTCGTCTTAATCATAATTTGAATTTTATATGTACCTACTTTTATTATATTTGATTTGTTTAATATTGACATTCTAAAAGTATTCTTTGTGAATCTACTTGGAAATAAAAGTTTTTGAATCTTTTGAATCTTTTGAATCTTTGCACGTGCACTAAACTTCCTCAGGAATTCAGCTAGAAATACCTTTGCCGCCAAAACTGCAAACTGGTTGCCTGACAAACAAAAAATTAAGTGATAGTAACGAAATAGAAATATTTTATTAGCTTTTATTTTATTTTAACGATGACAGCATAACCTATATTGAAACGCATTGTCTGTGAAAATCCTATTCCTATTATATACTTACAAATATACCTAAGCCCAGTGGTGACGGCTTATTCCCATATCTTTCCCTTAAGTGTTGTAAAAAGCGACTAATAAATTTGAGAGTTGAGTCTTTTGTCAGACGTGATGTAAATGGCTGTATATTGAGCTGTTGACGTTCTGCCTACCCCGCAAGTAATATATGTGTGTAAGTATGTAAATACCTAAGTCGGGCATATTGACAACCTGTGTGTTGATTGGAACATTCATCGACTTGAAGTCCTGCCTGTTTACAAAAAAGACATATTAGCACCTGTTACTGTAACGAAGACTTACCTATACAATATCTGGGCCCAGCCCCGAACGGCAGGAAAGAAAAGGGTACAATATTGTCCCTGTTTGCAGGCGAGAACCGCTCCGGGTGGAATTTATCCGGTTCCGGCCAGTACCGCGCGTCGCGGTGGATCGCGTAGATGGGCACCCACACATGGATACCAGCTGGACCCTGGTAATAGGAAGGTTTATTTGTTTAAAAAAATCCTTACCTTAAAAAAACAGAACTGTGATGTTCTTTAAAAGTAGATTTGTTGATCCTAATAATATATAAATATTTTGCCTAATTACTTACAATAAAGTTATGTTTGTTACTTTTCTGCGTGGGTCCAAAGTCATAGAGGTCACTAGAGCGACGAGTAGCGACACCTATAATAGGCCAGAGACGCAGAGTTTCTGAAATATTTGTTTGGCGTGTAAAAAAGACTGCAAGTAGGTTATCGTGTTAATTAACAAACAAATTATAATTATGTGGCAAAATCTTTAAAAAAATAGTATTCAATTTCACAGTGGGTTTTCATGGCTATGGCTTTATTGAATCTGATAAGAAAGAATTAGCCTGTATTTTTGCAATCGAATACAAAACATTTGCCCTTTCCAAAAATCTTACCGTTTACGCACATTTCCAGATACTCCAACCCTTGGATTTGCTCATACAGATTCTCCACTGTATTTATTTTGTCCAATTCCGTCTGAAGTTTTTCCTGAATATGAGGATTTGCAGCCATTTCAGTAAGAAAATAGTTGATGAGATTTGCTGTCGGGTCGAAACCCGCGGAAAAGAATAATACTGCTTGTGCCACCAGATCATCGTCCGTCATATCTATAGGTACAAAAAAAATTGCTGTACTAATTAAATAATAATAGCTTTAATCTTTATTTCCAAAACTAGTTAAAACATTAACATTACACCAGTGGACCCCTAGGAATAAACCTATTTATTTAATTAACATATTATCTACTTACTTTAAAAAAATATTGCACACAAAACATACCTACATAGAAACAGTTTAAAATGAGAAAAGACACACCTATAGGTATCATAACTCGGCTGATACCCGAGATTCACTTGTTTTTAGTAGTGCTAAATTAATAGCATGGGTTTTCTTCGTCTATTTCTGTTACAAAATTTTGGATGTAGGTTTCTTGTTACAAAGCTTTGTGTGAGTGAATATTATTTGCCCATAGCCCAATATAATGAGCCCTCTGCTGGGCAAAGGCCTCCCCTTCTTTTTTCCACCTATCCCTATCTTTGCCTAGCTCCCACCAGTGAATATTTAATAGCATAATCGTCACATTTTTTGTTACGTCTCTTTAAACTTTTTAAAACGATTGGAGGTAACTAACTACATACTTTCATAGGTACATACCTTCTGTTTTACTGTTGATAAGATGTTGTATTATGTCCGGCCGGTGTATGAAGTTTTCTCTCCTAGAATTTAAGACGGACTTAAACAGTTGTGAAAACTGTTCCGCGTGTCGCGTTTTGATGATCTTTATACCTAATAACTAAAAATACATTCTTATTATGAGAGGTTTATTAATATTGGCCAAAACTCAAAACGAAGGCGTGGTAAAATTAAAACTTCAGCATTATCAGGCAATACAGGGTCAAAATATTACTTACTTTAAAAATTAATTAAGATAAGATAGGTACTTAATAAGATGTCTAAACAAACTAAGTACAAATACTTTCACTAGAAAAATTACCTAGGTAATTGTCATAGCAAAATATAGAAAAATTACCTAGGTAATTGTCATAGCAAAATATTTTGATCAGTTGATTAGAATCTTCTAAAATGCCTTTTTTGCTCAACTGAAATATTTCGTTGTTGGTTCCTTCAAAGAGTTCACTTCTAGTCCAAAAGCACAGGATAATATTACATCGTGAACATAGGCTAGAGAAATCTGAAAAGGTTTATAAATATTATTTGCTGTGTTACCGTCTAGTGCTAGCTTTCAATAACATCATCCATCATATTAAAACCTATGCTACCAATGGGTGTCGGAAAAGGCGCTTACAGGAAGAATCAAATAAGTGGGCAGAAGCCATGGTACATCTTGCACACCACACTGCACACGCTAATCAAGCTGCCAATAATAACCCACAATCGGGGGAGGCCCATGTCCAGCAGTGTTGAAGTAGTGGGGTACTTGTACTGACATGGATAAAGGAAACTCGAGTCCAGCAAAGCGTAAATTCAAACGTAAAGATAAGTATTATACTTACATCATTGACATCCATAGTAGCACTGATGTTCGGATCACTTAAATAATCAGTAACATTTTGAGCGTGTTTCTGCATCCAGTGAGTCATGTCGCGACGACGTGCGGTTGAAAAAGCAGGAGACAAAGTTCTCCGCATCGAACGCCATTGCGACCCTGCGTAAAATATATATACACGGAATAACAGAAAGGGTATTACTAGCCGAAATGAGGTAAAGGTATTCATGAAACAACATTCCCCATGGAACATGGGTCGAAACATGAAGAAAAAAACTTAGCCTCCCATATAAAATCGCCCATCAGCTGGTTCATTTATTGTGGGAGGTCTGTTTTTTTTTCATTTTTCGACCCATGTTCCATGGGGAAAGTTGTTCAGTTTCATGAGTACCTTCACCTCATTTCGGCTTGTAATACCCTTTATGTTACTCCCGGTATAAGGTCCTAATAAATTCACTGCAAATATTTTAGGGGCAGATCAAATAAAATATAAGCATGTACTAGGCAATTAAAAAAAAATCTACACGCAAATTTTCGAGAAAATTGCATTTAACGAAAAAAGTGCACCCTGTTTGTCCTAGAAACACATCACTAAATGCTACTTTTATGAATTTAATTTACGCGCCAAAAAAAGGTGCTGTGATTGGTTGGTTGTTTGTGTGCGTGCCGTGTAAGTGGATCCTGTCATACCTGTAGGTATGCAAGCAACTTACCTTTCAGCATGATAAGATTACGGCCAAACAGCGGGTCGCATTCCACACCCATGTTCATTCCGCGGTCGTGAAACATGTGGAAATCTCGGACCATGATCTTCTTAAGGCGTTCCGTTTTCCATACAAAATTTCAATGGAGTTATGTATGTAAAGGAGACAAGAGTCGGTTTAAAAAACTTGATGGGGAGTCCCGTGGGTATACGGGGTGTTAGGGACGGTGTAACAAAAACTTTACAGGCGTGCTCAGGCCATGAAACTGAACAACTTTTACTATGGGGCCAATGGTGGGAAACGAAAAAAAATATCCCATCTCCCATACAAAATCAGTCAGGTGATCGTGATGTTTGTATGGGAGGTCGATAATTTTTTTTCGTTTCCCACCATTGGCTACATAGTACAAGTTGTTCAGTTTAATGGTCTGATCATGCCTGCAAAGTTTTCGGTACACCGTCCCTAACACCCTGTATAAGATTGTCGCAAAACACTAAAAAGAATTTTTAAATCATCAGATTTCCCCGTAAAAAGCGAGTCGCCACTTTACGAAAATAGATGGAGCTACTGCTGCAATAAATACGTTTAATTTTATTGTGCAGAAAATACTGATTATCTTTTAACTATAAGTAGTTTTGCGACAAATTTACGTGTGCCTTCATCATTCAGAATAAAGTTTCTTTAAAAAGAAACTCTACAGCTCATGTGTAACCCGACTGAAGTGCAGTTTTTCGTTTGTATGACGTAACGAACCACCTTAACGAGATCCAAGTCCCGAACGACCACTGTCGGGATCAGAAACTGATACATTCCGAAGAATCTGTGAATAAAAAAGTCACAGTAAATCAACAGAATTTACAAGGATATAAAATATCGATGCTTCAAAGAGAAATATATAAAAATAGTAATATTTTCTTGATTTTACACAACAACGGGGTGTAAGGCACAGTTTTACTACGAATACTGAGAGGGTGCGTGCAAACCAAAAATTTTAACCACTTTCTCTTGTAACATTGTGTGTCAGGAAACGATATTTCTCAAGGTCGTTCAGATATGGCCTAAATGCACCGTGTGGTAGCAGTACCTACTATATTTTACACCCTGTATTACTTTAACCTTAATAAGGGTTTTGTTGAATACAACAAACTCACCTTTCGTCCAGAAATGTGTTGTATCCCTTTTGTAGTGCTATGTCAAAGTATTCTTGTTGAAACGCGACCTTTGTCAAGTTGCCGAGCACCGGGACCGCAGGCGGCGTCTTCACTCCGTGCGATGAAAAAAACCGCGTCTTCTTCCAAAAATAGTAGCACAGGCACATCAACAAAGTCAATAGTAAATAGAGCATGGTAGATTTTGCTCGTTTAATGAGCTGAAAAGAATGAAAACTCGAATTCAAGAGTTGAGCCTTGTTTTACCGTCAGGCTATGCATTCTGGTGGTCTATCTTTTCTTGAACTCATTGATTATTGTTAACTAGTCAGCGGTTTCACCCGCTGCAACCCATCTTTTACCCCTTTAGGGGTTAAAAATCGAAAATCCCTGAAACACGTGTTTAATTTATTTTATCTCTTTGATCTAATCGCAAATTTTGAAACAGATCGAATTTAAAAATAATGATTTTCCATACAAACTTTTAACCCCTTTTTTACCCCTTTTGGGGTTAAAATTTGAGGTAAAAAATATTTAAAAAACCTGCCTCTTAACTTACTCTATATACTTAAAAAAAACGCATCAAAATCCGTTGAGGGGTTTTAAAGATGTAAGGAAACATACATACAGACAGACGGAAGGGACTTTACTTTATACTATGTATGGATTTTGAAAATGATGATAATTAAAATTAATCTGAAGTAATTACATACATATATCACGCCTATATCCCTTGCGGGGTAGGCAGAGCGTAAAAGGCTGTAATAAACGGTCATTTACACCATGGCTAATGTTTCAGAGTCATTCAGAAGACTTAGTAACTTACTTATTCGCCCGCGCGCCGTTTCCCTAATTTATGATTTTAGTCTATTTCTTTAGCATTCAACCCAGCCAAGGGACTTGAATTTGCCTAGGTAGGTATGTATTTGCAGCCAATCAAATGCTAATTTACTAGAGATGAGACCCTTGTCACAGAAATACTTCATAGTATCTGCTATTTTATTAAGCTTTTAACACCTAGTATTTACTTAATTTGTACCAAAACTGAAATTAAAAAGTAATGCATCAAATTACTTACAGTCCAGCAAAAAAAGAGTAGAAATTAAATAAAATGGAACTAAAAAAAATCATACTAAATTGTTGCCATTCATAGTCAATGTTACCATTTAATTTTGAAATTTCATACAAAGTGGCGCTCTCATTTTTTGTCTACTCTTTTTGCTGGACTGTATATTTTCTGTTTGTACCATTCATTACTGGAAGGCAATAATCATCAAACAATAATTATTAATTTATTTGGTTGTTTGATACTTCACTTACCCCTATCATGGTACAGATAAGCCACTCGTTCTTTTAGAAATCACATACGTTCTTTACTGAACATTTTCTTTCAGTTTTAAATCCAGATCCGTCTCTAATGTATTCAAATATTGATAAATAATAGTAGTTTATGCAACTGCCTTATAACGAGAGGCTTTAGGATGTGAGTGTCTGTTTATTGTCACGAGGCGCAGCCGAGTGTGATAATAGTTTGACACGAGCATTCTAAAGCTTAATTAAATACAGTTGCATACACTATTTTATCTACACTCTACAAGAAAAACTATGAAAAATAATTCAAACATCCGCACTGCACTATGGCGATTGCAAGCCTATCTACTGAACCACCAACTGAACGACTTTTGTACATAAGTAACTTTTTAACTAAACGTTAAAAAGGAGGCTCATAAAAACTGAACAACTTTTAAAATTAAAAAGCATTTATCGGTAAATTTTCATGTATGGATCAGAGTGTTGGGCAACTAAGGTGACGGATGAAAAACGTCTGCATGTAGCTGAGATGAGAATGTTGCGATTGATGTGTGGTGTGACAAGGATGGATAAAATAAAAAATGAGTATATAAGAGGGAGTTTGAAAGTAGCGCCAGTGACAGAGAAAATGAGAGGGAACCGTTTATCCTGGTATGGGCATGTAATGAGGAGGGATGAAGAGCATGTAACAAAGAAAGTAATGAACATGAATGTGGATGGGCCCAGAAGAAGAGGAAGGCCTAAAAAAGTTTGGATAGATTGTATAAAAGACGATATCTACACTAATATAATAAAGAGGAAAACTATGTTTGTTTTTTTTGTTTGTTTTTTTGTATGTATGTAATCGATAAACTCCGAAACTACTGGACCGATTTCGAAAATTCTTTCACCATTAGAAAGCTACAACATTCCTTAGTAACATAGGCTACTTTTTACCACGGGAAAATTCCTCATTTCCACGGGAAAACGGTTAGCAGCAGAAAAAGCGGGAAATACAGCGGATATTACCCAAATAAGCCAAACCGCTTTACCGATCTTCGCGAAATTTGGCACTGATATTACTAGCATAGTAAAGATGGACATGGACTACTTTTTGTCAGCCCTCGAGGATCTGGAGTACGAGTACCTGATGAAGACCACCAGCATCCCATCTAAACTATAAAAGATACGGTCATGGCTTCATAGAAAAAGTTGTTCACCATGACGGGCCGCTTCTGCTGGCACATGGTCATCGAGGATCTGGAGTACCTGATGAAGACCACCAGCATCCCATCTAAACTATAAGAGATACGGCCATGGCTTCATAGAAAAAGTTGTGCATCATGACGGGCCGCTTCTGCTGGCACATGGTCATCGAGGATCTGGAGTACCTGATGAACATCACCAGCATCCCATCTAAACTATAAGAGATACGGTAATGGTTTTTAAGTAAAAGTTACTCAGCATGCCAGGCCGCTTTTGCTGGCACATGGTCATCGAGGATCTGGAGTACCCGATGTAGACCACCAGCATCCCATATAAACTATAAGAGATACGATAATGGCTTCAAAGTAAAAGTCATTCAGCATGACGGGCCGCTTCTGCTGGCAAATGGTCTCGAGGGTCTGGAGTACCTGATGTAGACCACCAGCATCCCATATAAACTATAAGAGATACGGTAAAAACCTCAAAGTAAAAGTTATTCAGCATGACGGGCCGCTTCTGCTGGCACATGGTCACGAGGGTCTGGAGTACCTGATGTAGACCACTAGCATCCCATATAAACAATAAGAGATACGGTAATGGCTTCAAAGTAAAAGTTATTCAGCATGACGGGCCGCTTCTGCTCGCACATTTATCTCTGCTGGATCGGAGTAATGGACTTTTTACTACGGGCAAAGATCCAATTTTACGGGAAAACAGGTAAGTAGCTCGGGTGAAACCGCTGGGCGGGCTGCTAGAGAAAAATAAAGGCGTAAGTGAGGATTTGACTGCTGATAGAGATGAATGGAAGAAAAGACATGTATCGCCGACCCCAAATAAATTGGGATAAGGGCAGGCAGATGATGATTATCGGTAAATTTAAATTCGAAAAATGATTTCAAGCAAAGATTAATAATAAACAAGTCCTCATAATAATTTCAAGTGTCGTCCCGCCCGTGTGACATTTCTTTTTTTCATTTGACTTACTCAGGAAATAAAAAGCGGCATATTCGGTTAGTTTTTGAAATATTAGACATTACGTCCCATTACGATTCAAATTTTAGTACGGAAATAAGTTTTAAGACTGCATATTTCTTAATGCAGTTCATTACGTACCTGCTTTCGATTCTGTAAAACGAATATTATGAAATGAGTGTTGATAAAAATATATTATAAATTAGAACACAGCGAAAAGGAACAGTAAGCAGGAACACGATTATTTAAAGAATGAACATTTGCAGTCTATTTCATTTCGGTTCATTATAATTTAATTTAGTTTTGGTTTTATCTTAGTTAATTATTCGATAATGTAAATGTGGGTTTCAATTAGTAAATAAATGAAAGTCAATTATTTTAACTATTAGGTTAGTCATTTAATGCAATTAACTAGGTAAATTCTAAATGCATTTTTGTTTGAGGTTATTCTGGCGTTGAACAATAAAGAGATGATACTTGCTGATGTGTATGTAAATTAAAAAGACCATCATGATCACAGAGCAGCGAGTCTGGCGTCTCACTTGCTGCACGCTTGGTTCACGCGAGATTGATTTATTTGTGCTCTTTGACACTGATGTCGATGCACTTAAAAAGAAATGGAAAAATGCAACTGTGCGACCTGGAATTGAATCCGAAACTTTGGAGTATCGCCCCACGACTATGCCATCTGAACAACAGGAATCAGAAAGCTGCTCTTTCGTCTTATAGCCACGGATGTATTCCTACACTTACCTACACAAAAAGCCCATATAACGATTCCATCTTCAGATTCATAAAACTTGAACGTCGAATTATAGTGGCACTATGCTGTAAACACCTAAGTATTTGGTGGTCTACATTAAAGGTTTAAGATAGTGATAGATATAGGTACGTATTAAGGTCACGATTTACTGTGCAATAAGTTATTTATAGTTTTCTTTTGTACTAACCTTCTTACCTAAAATCGTGATTGTTCTTTAAAATAAAAGATTCATTAAAATAACAATAACAATCACAATATATGTCTTGAGTTATTATTTTATTTTTTCTCAGTTATTTTTTTTCTCAATTAGATTACAAGGACACACACACACACACACACATCAGGCCATATTCTCTTGCGGGATAAGCAGAGCGTTAACGTGCGATGCTATTCTTAGCCAGCACCACACGGCAAAGGAGACAAGGAGAAGAAGAATAATGTTACTTGTTCAGTTTGGCCTATATTAAGAGTAGCGTTTCTGGGACATGCGGTATTTTGCTACCACCCTGTATCTATTTGTTTTATATCCTTGTCAACCATAAACTTTTATTAGTTTCTAAACGTGTGTAACGAAACGAAATAATTGACATTGCTATTTTCAGTTGAGCAAGTATTCCAGTAACACTCTTCTACTGAATTTGATAAATTATGTCATATTCAAAACGTCCGACATTTATCAAAATCATAGCAGTTATTTTCATTGCATTGTTTTGTTACACAACCTATAAATCGTATAGTATAAGAGCTCCTAAAGTTAAATATATACTTTTGTGGAAAAATACATTAGAACCACTCTCCGGGTTTTAAATGGACAAGAAGCTTTTAACAAATTTGATTGTACGGTAAAAGATTGTTACGTAACCACCAATAAATATTATTTCGGGAAATCTAAGTAAATTTCATGCCATCATGTTTCATGCAGAACAATTGGACAGCCAGTTGAGCATGTATCCCGAACAAAGATACAAACACCAGAAATATGTGTTGGCAGTCCTCAAGCCCGTCCGTATTTGCCACAGTTTTTAGATGGATTTTTCAATTGGACTGCTACTTTTAAGTTGAATTCTGATGTCGTGTTTCACTATTTTGCGGTCAAAGATAAAAGAAGTAATGAATTGGTGGGCCGAGACGTAACATGAATTGGGTACCAGATATGAAGGAGGTTGATGAAGATTTTGCAGACACACTCAAGACAAAAACGAAAGCAGCAGCATGGTTCGCACATAATTGCGATCCAAAAGAGAGGAATGAATTTGTGAAGAACCTTCAAGCGGCGTTGAAGAGGCATGATCTATCACTAGACGTATACGGAGACTGCGGCCCCTTCAAATGCCCCAGGACTGAGCAAGAAAAGTGTAACAGTATGATTAAAAGGGATTATTATTTCTACATGGCTTTGGAAAATTCATTCCATGAAGACTTCGTCTCAGAAAAAGTCTTGCACGGGTTGCTGAATAACGCTATCCCAATTGTTTTTGGAGGTGCTAACTATTCTAGGTAGGTTCAATACTTAATTTGTTTTAACGGTAGAAACAGTAGATAGTAAAGTTTTTTAGTACATTTTAGACGCCATTATACCCGTGAGTACTAAGTGGCTGTGATATAAACAACGTCTATCGATCATGATTAGGTAGGTAAAGGTGCTTACTTTTTTTTCTGTAGTTTTCTACTAGAATTGTACATGAATAAGGTTTCGTTTCATTTGTTCACAGATTTTTACCGCCGTTATCATATATAAACGCAAAAAAATATACAATAAAGGAACTGGCGGCCTTAATGAATAATCTCATCGAATCTCCATATTTGTACCGCCAATACTTCAGATGGAGGAACCACTACGAGTTCATATCGACAATGCCCGAGGACCAGTCTGGAAATAAGCGCATGTTTAATTTTACCAAATATGAAGGTGAAGGCGTTTGCAATTTTTGTGCAGCTTTGCATGATAAGAAGAAAATGGAGACCTCGACTGTTTATGAAAATATACGGAGCTGGTGGAGTCCGGACTATGCAGAAAAATGCTAAAGAAGAAGTTTCTATTGAAGTGATATATTTAAGGCGAGAGCGCTATTTTGAATCACGACCGAAAAGAAGGTTTCGTGGGTTAAACCAAGAGCATAGCGAGAAAATTTATTGAAATTCTTTCATTATAGGGAACAGGTACTATTCTTGGCCCCCCACTAGTTATTGGCCCTTTCGACTTTAAAGCATAAATATAAGGAATACCATGAAAAAAAGCCATAAGTAAATGAAGTAATAAAACCACCAATCATTATGTGTCCACGCCGTTATGTAATTATTTAAATTTATTAATAACTAAATTGTAGGTGTGTTGTCGGCCATTTTAATTTCTGCAGTTTCTTAGCAAAATCTGCTAACACTAAGTAAGTTCGATGCTATTTTTCTTTTGGAATTAAGCGCGAGTGAAGTGAATGTCTGGTATTATTCGGTTTATCGTCTTGATTACTAGCTTAATTAACTGCTATAGAGCCAGATTCCTAACTAAAACTAGAAAATCAGGGGGCCAATCACTGTGCCTAGCTCTTATATGAAGGTGTAATTGAATGACCTGGCAGCCAATAACTAAAATACTGTTTTACGATTAGCATTTTCATTATTTGCATCGAGTTATTCAAGCTATTTTCTAAATTGATAAGAAAACTGTATTCCACGTACTGTAGACAAATTCTGGCATGGCCAATAACTGTGCTTCTGATGCTATTGGCCGCTGCCAATCACTATACATAGTGTTAGAGACAGGACTAGTGATTTGGCCTCAAATGACTGATAAACATAATAGTGATGTGCGCTCAAATCGATTATTATTTAGTAATCTAGGTATGGTGTTAGTAACTTTTTGAACTATAAGGCTGGCTGGATAGTTGACAATAGTGACCCGCAAAGTGGCTAGCATATTGAGGCAGGATTGACAGCGCCAGATGGCAATTTGAAAAAGAAATGTACAATTTAGCTGTGTTCTTTCTGGCGTTCTTTAGTATATTCTTTGGTACTTTTGTTTGATCCGTCAATACGTGTTTTTATTTTGAGTCTTTAAAGAATATTTTTGGTAACTACTCATTGAAGTATCCTCAGTGTAAACAGTAAATAGAAAATTGGAACTAAAGATCTACACCACATTGTATCAAGACGAAGTCCTTGGATCTTTTAGAAGACTACCACTCTGCTGGAGTCACCAATTTACCTACTCTTCCTCCTCGGCCTGCGCGCCACATTGCTTCACCTACATGATTTATTGATTTATAATTCATATTATACCTACTTTGACATTCACGAAATAAGACTCAAAGGAGTTGTGAAGCCAGTGGCTTTGCCGCCTCAAATAAAGAACCCGAACAATTTATTTTTGTTTTTATATAAAAATAGCGCACACCCAGCGCTGCTACTTAGGTAACCGCTTTCCCGTGGTACGAGGATTCTCGCCTGCAGTAAAAGGTGACCAACTCGCCATCAGCAAAAGCGTCGCATCATGCTAAACAATTTTTATTTTTAGGCGATAATGTATCTCCCTATAGTTTAGGTGGGTTATTGGCGGTGCACTTGGTGGTCTACATCAGTTGTATTTTGTGATTCAAATTTACCATTTTGAATTCATGAAAGAAGACAGCCAGTGTCACTCGGTCTGAGGCAAATACAGAATGTAAAAAAAAAAACAACTGCAAATATTTTAAGGGGTAAATCAGCCGATAAAACTGAATAACAATTTGAAAATTGTTAAAAATTTTAAAAATTCAAGTTGACTTGGGGGGCTGGTACATTTTGTATGGGAGGACCAAATTTCTTTTTCATATTTCATTCGACCTACGTTCCTTGGGGAAAGTCGTTTAGTTTCATGGGCTGATTCACCGCTTCAAATATTTACAGTTGATTTCTTATACATTAAATAAAAACACCTCATATATCAAGATCCGCCCAGTGGTGTGGTGTGTGTTGTAGCATTTGGAAATTTTTTTTTGTCTACATACGTGCATAGTACATACTCTCGAAAAACATAACCCTTTTTGTGGGGCAGTCGGGTAAATATGTAAAACCATACAATTAATTAGATTATAATTAATAATATAGTTATTATAATAATAACAATCTTATAACTTGACTTTTATATTCCCATCACTAATGCTTATCCTACTACATTCATTGGCCGTCCATGTGCCCAGTGATTGACAGGGACAATCACTGTCTAATCCCTATGCCAATAACTATGATCAGCGCGGCCAATAACTCAATTTTGGGTTCATTTTGGGAAAATAACAAAAAATACAACTCATCACTATGCTACTGACTCCATACATCGTTTTAATTGTTCTTTAATCCTTTCAGAACACTAATGTATTCGTTTATAGCAGTATGATTAGTAAAATGCGAAGAAATATGAGGACAAAGTGAAAAATTTTTTAAAGGGCCAATGATTATACCTGTTCCTATTTGTATTACATTTAAAGTAGATTCAAATGTAGCTACATCGCATGGAAATAAATTAGTTTGAGTCATACATACTGTGATTTTCATCTTCCTTCGTGAGTAATAATTAGTACTTACTAATCCCTAAAACATTACTTACACAATACTGCGCTAGAAATATCCATTATTGACAAAATATATCTTTTATTTTATTTCGTTGCAGTAAAAAACCGAGAAGCGTAGGCTTAGTTTATAGCGTAGAATTTTTAAATCGTGGGGATGAAAAGTAACCATAAAATAATATATGCATTGAATCAAGGAAAAGGTAATCATATGGATGGTAAAGTTTTTAAGTCATTCAACGTTCAAATAAAAGCTCGTTTTATAATATTAACATAATTTTATTGATTGTATTTTCATGCTACAATAATACTTTTTATTCAGTTTATTAGTCAAACAGGAAGGGCGTGTCGAAAGCTCCGATCCCTTGCATGATGCCGACCTCGTCGTCCTGAGCGCGCTTGGTTCGCACCAGGTACCCGCTCGCCTGGTTGCTGATCATCCTCTCTGTGCTGGGGAACACAGACGATTATATTAAACTATAACCTCTATAAGGAATCATTCAAATGATGATCGTAGAGTCTCCCAGCGTATGGACATAAGGCACGATCATTCGCTCTCCCCATCTCGTCGGTACCAGCCGCCCTCTTTAAGTCATCGGTCCTTCTGGCCGGACGACGTCCTACGCTATGCTTGCTGAGGCGTAGCATGCTTTTAAAAACTAGATAATGCTAAGAGTAAAGTATAAGATTGTCAAAATTAATAAATGAAACCAACCTGATCATGACTCCGTAGATGCCGAGCTCAGCCACCAAGTCTGTGAGCGGCGACACCGACGCGTCCGGTGAAACTATGTAGCCCGGCACCTTAAGAACATTCATTTAACAGAATATTAGAAATTATATAACATAAGAAAACTATACTCACTGCTCCAAATATTCTTTATCAACTTATCAACTAAACAAGCACATTAACAACTAAATTACTAATACATAGATCAATTCTCAAGAACATTTTACCCTTACCGTTGGAGAAAGTATTCTCTCCATAAGAATGTGTTCAGCACGTTCTCGCGAGTGCTTCATCTTGGTCAAAACTTCCTTTAGTTCAGCGCCGAAGACATTATTGCCGCCACCCTCGCCCTCAGACTTTAACACGAATCTAGAAAAAGGGAAAGTAATTAGGCGCTGTGCGTGATTTTTCCACCTACTTACTGATTAGTGTATATCATTATGAGCAGCTTACCTGTTTGGGTCGTCCAATGCCATCTGCACAGCTCTCTCGCCACTATCGTCGAAGTCCAGGGAGTTCAACCCGGCTAAGGTGTCTCTCACTCTGCTGATCTTGTCTGGGTCCGACAGGAACTTCTCCAGGACCCCGGGCTCGGCCAGCGCCTGCTGCACCTTCTTAGTGCCAGCCAGGTAGTATTGGATGGGTGGGCACTTTATTGCATTGTAAGAGAAAAAATATTACTTGATATACGTTTTCACAACTATGAACTAGGTAAATGTTCAAGACACACTACTATTTTCGGTGGAGGCCACTTCAAGCCACGCTTCGCCAAGCGTAGCGTTGGACGTCCTTCAACCAGATGGTACCGATGGACCGATCTCTAAAGAAGGTGGCTCGTAGTGACTGGATGGCAAAATGGGAGAGCGTTCCTTTAGGGAGACCAACGCCCCCCAGTAAACTGCAACAGGCTTTGTGTTGACTCACGTGGAGCGCTCTATTCTGAGTTTCGCCTCCCAGTCGCGCGATGTCGGATGTTGGTGTCGCAAGCCGAAGCCCCAGAAGAAATGTACCACGGACACCGGACGGCCTTCTCTGCAATAAAATCAAACCCGATTTTTTTTAAAAAAATTATCAAACTTAATCTGGTTATAATATTGGCAAATTTGGATAAAATCGTCAACTCAGAAGCCTCATTCTCAATAAATAAGACACTAAAATATACTCACAGGATAAATTGTTTCTTTTCATTCAATTTGGATTCTGCATACATTTGTTACAGGGTTTTTGTGTAAAACTGCGTAAATAATAGATAATGCTGTAATTTTATGTGATGTTCTTCTTTCGTGTGGGATACTGTTTTCAACTAAGTGGAACCTGATAAACTCTGGTGTTAGAGAGTTGCATTAATACTTTGTTTTAACTGCATAGGTAGGTACTTAACAGTTATTCTGCGGTAATGCTGTAACCTTAGGTGACCAAGTCTGCGATCTAGCTACGGACTGAGGATTAAAGAATACCTGTATATCAGGTCGCTTGTCTGTAATGTTGGATTCAATAGCCCGCTGACCGTACTCTTTGGGATTCGGAACTACAAACACGACGACGGCATTGGGCACCGCGAACAAATCGTGTGCTGTGATTATGCCTGCACAAAATCCGGATAGCGCGTGGTTTTCCGGTACCTAGATTAATAAATTTATATTCAAAGTATCAACAGGATAAAAAATCTATATAAAATCAAGCTTGGCATGGAACGAATACAAAATATGTACATTATTAATTAAATCTCTGTGACCCAACTGTGTAAGAACAAATCTGAAAACGAAATAGTACATTTTAGACATGGGTTTTGGTGCTTAGTATTTTTGTTCTCACAGTAAATTAGCTAATGCGCATATATTTCATACAATGAATGAAATCGGAAAAATGTCGGCTGGCTCCGGGACTTCAACCCGAGACCCCCCTGCCGCGTGCGTGTTGATCTCCACATGCTTGATGCGGTTGTTCGCGCGCGTGTCCAGCAGTGGACTTACCGCGACAGCGTGGACATGACGGGTGCCAAGGCAGCGCCCCCTGCCGCGTGCGTGTTGATCTTGTGGTTGATCTCCACATGCTTGATGCGGTTGTTCGCGCGCGTGTCCAGCAAGTAGTCAGACCGGAACACCCCCAGGCTGACAGACTGTAAGTAACACAACGGAAAAATATTAGCACTATACCTACATACCTGGTTAACCAAGCCACCCATTCACACATACACACTTTCTATTATGAGTCTGTTTCGATTTCCCGAGGATACATTACGTCACAGGCCGAGTATATAGCAATTTCTGGTCGAGTGGCATTGGAAGGCCGAGACGAAGTCGAGGCCTTCTAAAGTAAACGAGACCAGAAATTGTTATTTCGGCCGTGGTTTGTATAGTGCTTTTCTCCAATTTGCAAGGAAACAAATAGTTAAATCGTGATAAAATTGACACTTTGTAACTTTTAAAGTTCGCAAAGCGTTGGCGCTGGTTTTGCTTACGTTCCGTTTCATAAAGAATGCGCGGGAAATTCACTTTCAGCCTTCAAACTTCAAACAAATTGTGTTACATAAAACACCTAATCACGAAAGTGTGAAGTTTAAGAACCCTTTTATTACCGGCCTAGTCCGGCAATTTCTATTACAGTCCTCTGCGCCTTGACAACATAAATGAGCCCATTGACGTATTCTTTTTTTAAAGTAATGAAGCTATTTCCGAGCAAATTGGAGAAAATAACTTTATAGTCGTGTCGTATATTTCCATATATATGTAATAAAAAAAACTATACGAAAAAACTGCGTTTCAAACATCCAATATTTTGCAAAAACATATATCTATCTTTTCTTATTAAATATCGTTGCAATAAAACATTGAGAGGCATGGCATGATAGGAATGGCATTTGACACATACTGGGTGTTAATTTAAATGCGTTCCATAGCTTCAGGGTAGGTTAAATATCGATTAAGGATGCCGAAAAAAAAAAACGGTTTTTTTTTCACATTAAGTCGATTTTTTTTTCTGTTAAATAAATTTTTGACACTGTTGTTGTTTAGAGACAGTTCATACAAGTACTTTCGTCTAAACAACTTTGAGCTTGAACGAATTTCGGCTGAGATATAGGCATTTAAATCAAATGTCAGCCAAGAAAAAAATATTTGTGACTCAGAGATTTTTTAATATTTTTTAAGGCATCCTATATCGATATTAAACCTACCCTGAAACTATAGCACACATTTAAATTAACACCCTGTATAATTTTTGAATGGTATAGGTCAGGGATGGGGAAATACATTTTGGAAAGGGCCATATCAAAGAATCACAACTTGTAAGCGGGCAAAATAAGTTTTTTAATTACTATAAAAGTACAAGAAATTTAGTTTGTTTTCATGTGATTGGTCGATGAGATAAATGAAATTTTGACTGTTCGTCTACAAGCACATCACAATTAGGCTTAAAATACTTGATGTAACTTTTAAAATACACTCAAGGTGTTCATCAGTCAATTTGTTCATCAGTTTGTTCTTACGCAGCTTCATTGTGGAAAACACTTGCTCACAGTTATATTGAAGATCCAAATATAAAAATGATTTTCTGAGCATGTTTTCTTAAATTAGGAAACTTACATTTTGACAATGACTTGTAAAATTCAATTTTTGTACCTACATTTGTTTCAACGTGTCATCACACTGAAGCTCAATAATTTCAAGCTGATATTCTGTTGCTACATCCTCGCAATTAACTGCGAATGGGGAAGAGAACAATCGCAATCAGTTTCTATCTTTTTGAAATCCTCAAATCGCTGGTTGAATTGATTGTCCAAGCTATTTAGTTGGCAAACGAAAAAGTTTATTTTGTCCGGTGTCAGTTCGGCGACTGTTTGTAGCTTTGAAAAATATGAAAGATTCTTTTGTGATATTTGTGTAGCAAACAATTTTAATTTTTACGTGATTATTTAAACTTGAGGGCCAAACTTAATAGAAATCAGTCAGTGGCCGCGGGCCGGATGAAATCACTCCGCGGGCCGGATTTGGCCCGCGGGCCGCCATTTCCCCATCCCTGGTATAGGTACTAGGTAATATTTCAGTGAAAATTGTCCCATCTCTAGTAAATTCGCGTTCGATTGGCTGCAAATATTTATGTTCCAAATCCAAATAACTTTTATTCTTTCGGATTCTTTTTTTGAATAGAGGGCAAATAAAAAAGAGAGGTAGAAAAGGTGTTAACAGTCCAACAAAAAAGAGTAGACAAAAAATGAGGGCGCCACTTTGTATGAAATTTCAAGATTAAATGGCAACATTGACTATGAATGGCAACAATTTAGTATGAAAATTTAGTTCCATTTTATTTAATTTCTACTCTTTTTTGCTGGACTATACTTAGGTACTTTGAGCAACGCGGAGTTTCCTTCCCGTTGTGGCACCCACCTGTGCGACCCCCTCATCACGAACTGTATTCCAGATGCTCCAGAAGTTGGCGATGATGTCGTCCTGCAGACAGTTCTGCAGCGCGCTCCGCAGAAACTCCTCGTCGTTCGCAACCTGGAGACATCGCAACATACTTACTTCGATACCGTACGTATAGCCAACGGATTAGTTTCAGTCCTTGTATCTCCTGCTTCTGTCGTGAGGGATACTGAACCAATTAACACAGTAGCAAAGAGTATCATAGTTTTAAAACCGCCTTCCACAAGTAGTGGGTCTTGTGAAACAACTCCCGTCTTTTTGATCATCCAGATGCCCATTGTGGGTGCGCTCCGGGAAATAAACCTGAAACTTCCGGATCCTGAAGCGAATTCTTAGCTCACAGAAGCGATTAACTTTTTGTATGGACTTCTATAGTCCGTCAAGTTCGTGCGCGACCTTCCCTAGGGGTGACAGACGTTGGGGGGAGAGATGTCAGCGGGTAGCGGGAGGTGTAGTGGGGAAGGGTGACGCGCGCATCCGCGCCGCACGTCATATTAAAATGACGTGCTTCCTCGCCTCCCCACCGTCTGTACCCCGCAGGAAGGTCGCGCACGAACTTGACGGACTATAGTAGTAAGTACTACTGGCAGGATAGATGTAGGTGAACTGAATACTCCCGTGTCATGATTTTTTTATAACTTGCAAAATTGGGATCGTGCTAGGAATATAAGTAGCAAAACTATTCCGGAAGATGCTTATAGCCGCGAGGGCCATAAATAATAGGATTAACTTCAATGGATGATCTTTATTCAAAGATATGGACCCTGCAGACGTAACAAACATTAACACACTGTGATGTTGGGTATGGAGGTGAGCAGATGGTTGTCGGGAATGATTTGAGGCTTACCTTGGGTGGGTCCATTAATGTATCACAAAATATATAAGATAGACAAAATGTTCACTTTCACTTTTTGGACTGTTTCGGGAACTTTACTTGGTTAAATACAGTTGCAAAAATATGCGAGAGTACAAATTAACAAGGATAGGTGTTGACTTCACCGTCAGTTAGAGAGTGCGTCAAAAAGCCAAGAACGGTGACGTTTCGGTGCCGTGTTCCAAATTTAAGTTATAAAATGATTCGAAAAAGGGAGATGTGAGGGTGGCTTAGGAGGATGTCCATGCAGAGTTTGCACTCTGCTACAGTACCTGGGGGAGAAAAAAATTGATTGTCCTATAATCAATTTTTTTTTAATGTAGAAGTATTTCAATATGTATAGGATGCTGGTAAAATTTTGGTGTGTGTTCCGAAATATTGTGTGTTAATTAGTGAGTGTAATGTTAGTGTAAATAAATTAATTGAAAGTGTTTTAAAGTTAATTAAAAATTAATATTAAATGTAAGTATGGGTCGTGAGTGATCAAAGATTTTGAGTGTATGTGATATCTACAGTGAGTATGTACATGGTGGAAATTCTAAGTCAATCATACGTCATATCAAGCATTCATCATCGATCAAGGTGTCTGATTCCTATTACACGAAATCAGGCCCTTACAAAATGGAGAGCAGTTTTGTTTGTATTAACTGTTCTCGAAGAGTTTCCACCAGGGTGGTGTCGGTTTGTAAGTCACAACCGACTCTATAATCCTTAGCTTTTGGCTTGTTTATCGTGTCGCTAGACCCGCACGGTGATGTAGTATTTACAAGTTTGAGAGAAAGTATTAAATTATTACGAGAATCGTAATTGAAAAAAATTGTATACGAGAAATAGTTGGCGTATACGTTAAGTTCAAATTGTGGAAATCAAAAGGTAGACTAAGTTAATATAAACTTGGTTAGCAGCAAGTTTAATTAGAATTGAAGTATAAATTTATTAGAAATTGTTATTATTGAGAAGTGGATAATTACGACATTATCTTTGTCGATAAGGTGTATCTAATTTTTTTAATTAGATAATTAATTGTAACAAGTGAAGAAGAAAAATAGTTAAATATAAAATGATTTATCATAAGTTGTGTTTGACATACGTCAATGTTTGATGGTAAAGCCGAAAAGTGTGATGAGGTGAAAAAGGTTTACAAAAAAAATAAAATGGGTGCGTGACTACTCTCTAGTGTAGTACGCTTTATCCAATTATGGATAATTATAGGTTGAATAAATTTTAGTTTAGTTAGGTTGTTTTGCGGTTTTGGTTGGTTTTAGATCTTTGATATGCCAACGTCCTAAGTTGTTGTTGTTCATATCGGTTAGGTTATATACTAAAGGAGAAATCTTTTGGGATACGATGCATTTAATGTATTTTGGTGCTAATTTAGCTGAGAAGTTTTTGTCGGAAGAGCTTATGGGATAATTGCGTTTCCAAACTATATCGCCAGGTTCAAACTCTAAGTTTTGACGATGTTTGTTGTAGTGGGATGCGTTGTTTTGGTGAATGGAGTGTAGTCGTGATTGTACTTTATCGAAAATGGGGATAAGCTGGCCGAGATTTTCTGCATATATATCTCTTGGAGCGAAAATGAGGTCGTCCGTGGTGTCCTTTTGGGAGTAGATAGAACCACACGGTACTAGTTCGCGACCGAATACTAGGAAAGCTGGGGTAAACTTGGTTGATTCGTTAACAGACGAGTTGATAGCGAATTGTATTTTATGGAGGTGTTTGTCCCAGGTTCTGTGGTCGTCATTAACAAATGATGCCACTGCCGTAATAATGGTTCTGTTGTATCTTTCAACAGTATTTACCTGAGGGCAATGAAGGGGTATAAAGTGTATGTGTGGTATTTTGTATGAGTGAAACATGTCCGTTAATTCTGAGCTTGTCATTTGGGGACCGTTGTCTAAAATGACTGTTTCTGGAATACCGTAGTTCATGAATACTAAGTCTTCTAGGACATGTTTGATGACCGAGGAAGTTGCGCGTTTAATTGGGAATAATAGGCAGTATTTAGAAAAGCAGCAGGTTATTACTAGTATGTATCTGTTTAGTTTACGCGATATGGGTAGTGGTCCAATAAAATCGATTGAAAGGCACTGAAATGGTCGTGAGCATTGTTTAGGTTCGCCCATTAGACCGATAGCATTTTGGTTACGATGTTTATATGCGAGACATGTGTCGCAGCGTGAGATAAATGTTGCCACATCTTTGTACATGCCAGGCCAGAAATAGTTTAGCTTAATACGATGGTAGGTTTTGAAGGTACCGAAATGAGCTGCGGTTGGTGTGCAATGATTTTGTGCAATTATGGAGTTTCGGTGTTCTGAGGGGACGACCAATTTCCAGCTGTATTGTGAGTTGAATGGGGTTAGCGAATTAGTGTATTTATAAAGTTTGTTATCTTTAATTGTGTAGTCGGGAGTAGATGAGGGATTATTTTTACATTTATTAAAAATGGAGATGTACCATTCGTCCTTGGTACTACTGGAATTGATAATATTAACATTGGGGATGTTTCGTGAAAGCAGGTCGGGTACTAGATTTTCGGAGCCTTTTTTATGTTTTATTTCGAAATTAAACATAGATAGGCGTATGCACCAACGTGCCAGTCTACCTGTGGGGTTGTCTAGGCGGAGGAACCATTGTAGTGCTGAGTGGTCGGTGTAGATGGTGAATTTGTGGCCATTATCTAGATAGCAGCGCCAGTGCTCTAGTGCTGTTATGACACTTAGAAGTTCTCGTTCTGTGATCGAGTAATTTCGCTGGGGTGGGTGAGCGATTTGCTCATATAAGCAATTGGCTTTTCTATGCCGTCAAATTCTTGTGTGAGCATCGCTCCGATTCCGAAGGACGAGGCATCGCAATGGACGGCGAAAGGCTTCGTGAAATCAGGGCAGGCGAGGATGGGGTGCTAACTAAGGCTTGTTTAATGGAGTTGAATGCTGATTCAGCTTCTGGTGTCCATTTGAAGGGTGGTGCTTTTTGTGGGTGGAGGTTAGTTTGTTTAAAGGTGTAGCTAGTGTGCTTAGGTTTGGGACGAAACGTCTGTACCAGCTTACGGTGCCAAGGAATTTCTTGACATCCTTTGCTGTTTTAGGTACCGGAATGTCCAGGATAGCTTTGACTTTGTCCGGGTCTGTTTGGAGACCTTGACTGTTGACGATGAAACCGAGATACTTTAATTCGTTACGGAAGAATGAGCATTTTGGGAAGTTGATGGTTATGTTGGCATCTGTTAATTTAGTGAGAAGTTTGTTGAGTATTTCAACATGACGTTCGAAGGTTGAGGTGGCTATGACTATATCGTCGAGGTAGCAGAATACTGAGTTGTCGCACATGAGATCTGATAGTAAGCTATCCAGAAATCTTTGTTGGGTAGCGGGGCGTTGGTGAGACCGAAAGGCATCACTTTAAATTGATACATTCCGCGACCGGGTACGTGAAAAGCGGTTTTGGGTCTATCCTCAACTCGAAAAGGATTTCCCAAAAGTCTTTGGCGATGTCTATGGATGAAAGGTATTTGGAATCGCGTAGGTTATCTATGATATCAGAAATGAGTGGTAGTTTGTAGGCATCTTTTTGTGTTATTGCGTTGAGCTTACGGCTGTCGACGCAAAATCTCCAGGTATTGTCCTTCTTAGGGTAATCAATACTGGGTTAAGCCATGGGCTTTCACAAGGCTCAATTACGTCTAGGCGTACCATGTCATCAACTTCCTTGTGAAGGGCCTTTTGTTTTTCAGGGGATAAACGATAGCATCGCTGCTTTATTGGTGGGTGATCACCAGTGTCGATGCGGTGTTCTACCAGGTGTGTCCTACCTAGTGGTTTTGTGTCCGTAGAAATATTTTTGAATTTTTCTATTATTAGGTTTGCTGTAATTTGTTGGGATTCAGTAAGGTTTTGAAGGAGTTGACAATTTTGATTCTTGGGTTTTATTTATTAGGAAGGTAGTGGTTTTAGGAAATTGGAAGGAGGCTATTTTGTGTAAGACATTTGGGGCAATGTTGAATGCTTTCCAAAGTCGATTCCTAAAATTAAATTTTGTGATACCTCAGGTATAACGTGAGCTGATATTAGTGAAAATTTATTGTTATAGGTTACGGGAAGAGTGATTAGTCCGATGGAGTTTATTTTTGGTTATTGGCTACTGTACCTGTTATCCGTATGTTTTGTTTAATTTGAGGCCTTGTTTTAGTAGTATTTTGTAAGAATCCTTACCTAATATTGTAATAGTACTGCCGCTGTCGAGGAGGCCGTTCAGATGTAAGTTATTAATTTTATTGTGACAAATGGTCGCTCGTGATCGTTATCATCGAATAAGAGAAGGTTTACGTGGTAAGACTTGAAAAATATCGAAAGTGAGTTTAACCAATTTGTCCAATCTTGTTTATCGAATTTAGAATTGTCATGTTGAACGGGCTCCTCCTTATTTAGTTTTTTGGAGTTTTAGTACATTTAGGGCAGTTGAGGGCTGTGTAACCCTTGTTGCCACAACGAAAGCAGATTTTCTGGGGGTTAGTACAATTCTGTAAAGTATGCGAATTGTTTCTACAGCGGGGGCATGAAAATTGGGATTGGCTGCTGGTTGGGGATGGTTTATTAGTATTTACGGCATTAATGGCGTAAGGAAAGGGGATATATGGTTGATAGTTAGGATTGGTAGTGTTTTTATTTGGGTTAGACGGAGAAGGAGTAGTATTGAAGTAATCTTGGGAGTGATTGTTGACGTGAAGTAACTTTTCAGTGAATTTGCATGATTCTAGGAGGGTAGGAATGGAAAGAAGGTCTGGTTGGGTTACTCGCAAACTATATTGGGGTTGTAGGTTGCGTAATAGAATATCGATTTTTTTCGTTTTCGGACAATTGATTATGAAGTTTATTGAAAAGGGATTCCATAGTGGAGAAGTAGATTATGACGCGTTCGTTAGGGTGTTGTTTTCTATTTTCTATTAGCTTTTTTTAGATTATAATCATGATTTCCAATTTCAAAATCGTTTATGATTGCTGATTTGAATGTTTGCCAGTTTGTGAGTGTGTCTTTGTGTGTTCTGAACCAGTCTAGTGCCGGTCCAGAGAGAATGTCGTAGATGTGGTTGTATAGAGTGTGTTCAGTTAGTCCTCTAACTTGGGCGTATTCTTCCACACGGACTATGAAGTCTCGTGGGCAGCCTTGACCCTTAAAGATGAATCTTTTAAGGTCTGTTTGGTATTTATTATTGTTGTTTGCTATTGTGTTCAATTTTTCGGTAAGTGTTTCGAAATAGGTGTTTGCGGGGTTAAGATTTACGCTGCTGGTTTGTGCCGAGCAGTATGTGGAGGGAGGTGGGTTAATCAAGTTGTTGTATTGTGTTTCTAGCTCTCTTAATCGTTTGAATAGGTCGTTATGAGTAGTTAGTTGTTCGTTTGTAATGTCTTCAGATTCAAGGTTAATAAGGTTGAATCTGAGCTTAGTGTGTAATGTAAGGTGGTATTTTATTTTTCCTATTAGCAAAACTTAGTAGGCTAGCTTCTATTAAGTTAAGGCATTTAGTTATATCTCGGATATCGGTATCGAGATTGTTTGGGCTAGTTTGGTTTATTGGTTGATTGGAAGTTATTGCTTGGGCTAATAATTGTTGGAGAGTTTCTACAGTTTGGTTCTGGTTGATTTCAACGTTTCTTATTTTTAATTCGTATTGGAGTTCAGGTTTATTTAGGTAATTATAGTTTTCCATTGTAGTGTTTTATTATGAAGGAAAAGAAACAAAGTTTGTATTTAAAAACTTTGAAGTAAATTTTAAAATAAAATTGACACTAGCTGAATTGCTCGTGGGCAAAAGTCGAAGTTATTAACTAATACTTGACGTTGGCAAAATCCGTTTGGTCGGAGCCAAAAATTAAAAGAAGTCCAATGACTATCTTTGGTTACTGACACTGGCTAAGTTCTGTTAGCAGATGCCAAAAAAAATAAAATAGGGAGAAATGAAATGACAACCTTGGTGTCAACTGAGTGGCAATGACAATGAGTGTTTGACTTGACACTTGTTTGTTTGATCGTATCTCTGGGCAGTGTCAAGCGTGTCAAATTTGTCAATCTAATTTATTCTACGTTTATTTATTTTGTAAAATGTAAATTATTTTGCTATGATTGGAAAATTTCGGTTTCGAAATTACTTTATACGGATTATTTATGAGCGGTGTAAAAAATAAATGGAAGATATAATGAGTAGGTATAGTAATCAAATTGAAATTGGTATTAGCTTTTAATATTTATCGCGTTATTTAGTGGACGTATTGTCCACTGTCGGACATTCAGTTTTATGAAATAAGGGTCGCTCTGTACAGCTAAGGAAAACAGAGTGGGTTGCGACTTATCAAGGATAGTGTGTGTGTAGTGTTTGATGTGTAATTTACTTTTTGGACTGTTTCGGGAACTTTACTTGGTTAAATACAGTTGCAAAAATATGCGAGAGTACAAATTAACAAGGATAGGTGTTGACTTCACCGTCAGTTAGAGAGGAGTGCGTCAAAAAAGCCAAGAACGGTGACGTTTCGGTGCCGTGTTCCAAATTTAAGTTATAAAATGATTCGAATATCCAACTACTATTGGGGTTCTGCAGGTCTGTAGAGGATCTCAGGGTGGCAGTGGGTCTTGAAGTAACCGGGGCTTCTACCGCGTTGGCGCCAGTATAGCCGCGAGGGCCATAAATAATAGGATTAACTTCAATGGATGATCTTTATTCAAAGATATGGACCCTGCAGACGTAACAAACATTAACACACTGTGATGTTGGGTATGGAGGTGAGCAGATGGTTGTCGGGAATGATTTGAGGCTTACCTTGGGTGGGTCCATTAATGTATCACAAAATATATAAGGTAGACAAAATGTTCACTTTCACTTTTTGGACTGTTTCGGGAACTTTACTTGGTTAAATACAGTTGCAAAAATATGCGAGAGTACAAATTAACAAGGATAGGTGTTGACTTCACCGTCAGTTAGAGAGGAGTGCGTCAAAAAAGCCAAGAACGGTGACGTTTCGGTGCCGTGTTCCAAATTTAAGTTATAAAATGATTCGAAAAAGGGAGATGTGAGGGTGGCTTAGGGAGGATGTCCATGCAGAGTTTGCACTCTGCTACATGCTCTACCACGCGTTAGTGGTCAAGATACATTCGCAGGCTGGAAATGAGCCGCTGTATCCCAGACAGGTTGCTGGTTCAAATCCAGCCCGCGGTGGAGAATCTTGTAAGTTTTCCAAAAACCGATGTATATTATGTTGAGTTCCTACCTTGTGCATAAGTTCGTTGAGAATGGGCTGCAGCTCAACCGCCTTATTGTATCCGGTGCGTGGGAACGGCGAGGGCAGCAGCACGAAGCGACATATCTTCTGAAAACGTTTCAGAAGGTTGAAACTTATGTATCTATTGGAATTTTTAATGCACTCACAGCGCTACATTATTCTCATAAATTAAATAATGAGAAAATTGAAAAATTCAGTAGCGACCGCCGGGACTTGAACTGGACTGTGGACGTTCCACCGCTCTGCCAACTGATTATTTAATTTATGATTGAAACCTAGGCCACGGAGGACCGACGACGAATAGAGTCTGCCAAGAGTCTGCCTAAGGCTGGCAGTGATTTAGATGGCGTACACTGAGTGAGGCCTAATTCGAGCACTAGACTGCTGTAGGCTGGGGTGATATGATGATTATTTTTATGGTAGAGAAATTAATGTGACACTTACATATATAAATATTACGTCACATCGCCTATATCCCGTGAAGGGTAGGCAGAGAGTAAACTATTGTTAAAAGAGGCAGGTCTTACCCGAAAGTTATCCTTGTCCTGGTAGTCCGCCATGCCGAAGCCGTGCAGCGTCGCCCAGTTCTTGGCCTGGTCCGTGATGCTGACCAGCGTGTCATCATCCAGCGGCACGGGGATGCAAGCTGCGCCCGGACCACTCATCTTACAAGGTTATCTGGAACCCAAAAGTTGTCTGGAAGAGATCGCTTATAGCGATATGCCCGCCTTTGCGCATTTCAGTTTAAGTTGTTATTGATACTTAGTTTATTTATTTTTGTGAAATAAAGTGTTAATAATTACTTACTTATTTTCAAGGGCAGGTTATATCATTAAAAAGTACAGAAAAAATTAAATAAAAAATGTTATTAGGAAACTGCTGAAAAAACAGGTTTGCGTTTTTGTAAGTATTAGAATTTTAGGTATTTAATATGATATTTAATCAGAATCTACTTTCCAAACTGTGGAAAATCAAGTGTGCATTCCTGTAACTATTTTTAACCGAGGTCTGTGTATGGAACTTGGTACTTATTTAGATCTCACTTATTTTATAGGCGAAGCATTCCAATATTATCGAACTTGGCAGCCTTTCACATTTATGTTTTGGGTGGGATTTCATTTATTTTTGAAAGGTTTTCGGTCGGTTGCAATTTTAGGTCGGTACGACCATTGGAAGATATAGATAATTTTTTTGTTTTAGGTCCTTAGGGGTATGAATTTACACCTTCATTATTTTTAAAACCGACTCACACTTGGCCATTTTCAGATTTTTTCCTTTACCTTGACCTAAGAACAATAACTAAAAGCACTAGAAACCCGATTATATTTCAGTTTAAAGACGAACGAAAATAACTATATCGTATTAATATTTGCTTGCTTTGCCTATACAAGTGTGAGCGAGATGTAAAAAACTGTCTGTTTTTATTATTTTCGAGCATGTCACCAGTTTCAACCGGCCAAAATGTCATTGGAGTCCATTGGAGTCCAGTATAAACCGAACAAATTTAGAAGTAAAGATATATAAACTTTTTGTCGTTCTACCGCTTTGTTGAAAACTACTGGCGATGTGTAAAAGTGTTTGCCTTGTTTATGTCAGTTGAATTCTGACGTATAATATTTTGTTGGTGTGGTGAAATTATTCAAGCAAAAAAATATTAAAATTATTATTGATAAAAGTTTGTTGGCGAGTGGAATTATACGCTAAATAATAAAAAATAAGGTTCCGCTTAACATGGCTTGCGCCGTGGAGGGATGTACATCCCATAGCGGAAGAAAAGAACTCGAAAATGAATACATAGCATTTCATCGGTAAGTAATTGCAAAATTCTTTGTCCATACCAAAGATTTACATTGGGAATCAGATATAAAAATAGTGTAAAAATGTATAGTGCCTTTGTAAATACACAAATACAGGCGTATCTTGTAATAATATAAAAGTTTAATTACAGTTTTCTAAAATACATGTTTGAATAGGTTAGTGTTGTGACACGAGAGCTATCGATTTATCGATAGTTGCACGAATTGTACGAGCTGACTTTGCACAGTTATATTACGATACCTAATGTTGAAATATGTGTTTTTTATTAACGTTGTAATTTGTTTCTCAAAGTTGTGACTTACCTATACCTGCCTACACTTCTGCAGATTTCCTAAAGATGAGACAATGCGGATTAAATGGGTGGAATGTATTAGGAAACCTAATTGGACACCTGCCAATCACAATCGCATCTGTTCGAGACATTTTGCAGATGCATATTATATGCCCAATAATGTTGGCAAATATAGGCGACTGACAGAGGGCGCTATACCAACTTTAAATTTACCTAGCAAACCAGTCGTAACCGTCGAGGTAAGCAATAATGCTGTATTAGTATCATTATACATAATTACTTATTTATCTGATTAAAATTTAGTTTTTTAGAAGATTTTTTATTCGCAACACGATTTTATTTGTGGCAGCATAGCCAGCATGATGAATTCGTATGATAATATTTGAAATATTTTTGTTACTTCTTAATACCTATCTATTGAAGTTTTTTTTTAAATCAAACGAGTTATTGACATCGAACCAATAAGTAATATTTCCAAACATACTTCCACACAGAAAACATAGTACATACGGATCATCAATACATAGTATAAAGACCCTTCCCGTGTCTGTATGTATGTATGCTTATATTTTTAAACACCTTAAAGGATTTTGATGCAGTTTTTGCAGGTTTTTAAATATTCTTTCCTTTAAATTTTGGCCTCTAAAGAGGTAAAACAGAGGTTTGAAGTTTGTATAGAAAATAATTATTTTTAATACGATCTGTTTTAAAATTTGCGATTTCTTCGAATTCGAGATCAAAAAGCTAAAAAATATGTTTCAAGGATTTTCGATTTTTAACCCCTAAAGGGGTAAAACAAGAGATTAAAGGTTTGATTTTTAAATGCGATCTGTTTCAAAATTTGTGATTAGATCAAACAGCTAAAAAAATGAAAGACGTGTTTCAGGGGTCTTTGATTTTCAACCTCTAAAGGGGTAAAAAAGGGGTTAAAGTTTTAATGGAAAATCATTATTTTTAAATGCGATCTGTTTCAAAACTTGCGATATCAAAGGGCTCAAATAATACGTGTTTCAGGAGTTTTCGATTTTAGCCCCTAAAGGGGCAAAAAATGGGTTGCAGCGGGTGAAAGCGCTGACGGGCAGCTAGTAGATTTTTCATGATTGTTTTAGGAACCACTATCAGACAAGCCCACGACATCGAACGTTATGAAAAGAAAAGACAATAATAAAGAAAATGAGGCAGCTGTAAACGTTTCTCAGTTTCAAAGAACAGAAGAGGTGAGTTGTAGGTATATATATTTTTTCAATAATGAGCTCAGCAAAATTTTTGGGAACGTTGGTCAATTAGATCTAACTGAATTTATCCAACCTGGATAATATATCTATTTGTCAAAGTAATTTCTTTACATAAACGAGCAAATATTTCTAAATGTAATTATAAATAATAAATAATTACCTCGAGTCCGACAAAAAAAGGCACCAACGATTTTCTTGAATTTTTTTATGCAGATGTTTTCATATGGTGTTTATCGAGCTTAAAGTGTCAGTTTAAAACAAATGTTTGTACTGTTCACGAACAATAACATCTTTCTTACTCTTTACCTACCCTTTATAGCCTCAAAAGTCAACTGCTGGACATGAAGCTTCTCCTTATTGGGGAGTATTGTCATACCCACATCGCTTTCAGTGGATTGTCGAGCGCAGTGCGAGATGTTTAATTTTAAAGGGAACGCTGCTGCTCATTTCCTGGATAATGATTCCTAAGTCACTTTTTCTGACGCCTACATATAGAATTGAGGTGATCCTATTTTAACACAATTAAAGTAAGAAGAAAACAATACGCATACTAAGCAAGCTCGGCCCACCAGCTGGTATGTAACGTAAATGATTTGTAAAATAATATACAAAATAAAATTTTGTTCCAGGCATCGCCATTGGATTTAGAAGAAAATTTTAGTTACGCATCTAAACGTCGTAAACTAACACCTGACCTAGAGAAAATTCATGAATTAGAAATGGCTGTCGCAGAAAATAAAATGAAAATCGTACGGTTAGAGAAAGAACTCGAAAGAGTAAAAAAAGTTAGCAAACGACGTCTACGCAAAATTCATACATTGATGAAAAAACATTCACGGGTAGCTGCAAAAAACTCTCAACTCTTCGATACTTTAATGGAAAAGATAACGAAGGAAAATATTGAACTGGAGCATAAAGCGGTTTTAGAGTCAGTAAATAAAAATGAAGTTGTTAAGCGTTTTTTGCAAAAACAAGAAGGTGAAACTTTAAGTAGAGAGTATAGCTTAGAAGTGAAAAAGTTCGCTGTTACACTTCATTATCTTTCTCCGAGGGCATACACATTCTTACGTGATCGGTTCGAGAACGTATTGCCACACCCTAAGACCATATCAACTTGGTACAAAGGAATCGATTGCAATCCAGGATTTACGACAGAGTCTTTTGAAGCTATTCGGTCAAGAATCGATCAAAATCCTGGAAAGAAACTTTATTGCGCCTTGTCCATTGATGAAATGTCTATAAGAAAGTTTGTTGAATGGGATAGCCATAATTTGCAGTATTTTGGATATGTCAATATGGGGCTAGACATGGACACAGACTGTGTTGCTATTGCAACACAAGCATTAGTCTTCATGGCAACGTGTATTAATGACACATGGAAAATACCAGTTGGGTATTGTTTAATTTCGTCCATAAATGCTGAACAAAAATCATTGCTTGTTGAAAAATGCATTCATCTGCTCTCTGAAAGCGGTATAGCGGTGCCGTCCTTGACATTCGACGGAGCAGCCAATAATATTGCGATGGCAAGTCACTTGGGATGTAATGTTTCTGCAGGTGACGTGTCATTCCATTGCGCTGGTTCAGAAGTATGTTTATGGCCCGACCCTTGCCACAATATAAAGCTGGTCCGTAATGCATTTGCGGACAAGAAAATATTTATAGATGAAGACGGCAATACAGTGTCGTGGCACTACATTGAACTGCTCTTGAGTATTCAAGAAAAAGAAAGGCTACACCTGGGCAATAAATTGAAAAAAGATCATATTGACTTTGTAAAACAGAAGATGAAGGTCCGCCTTGCGGCACAACTCTTGAGCTGCTCTGTGGCTGACGCCTTGCAATATTGCCAGGAAAGAGGTATACCCGGATTTGAAAACTGTGCAGGCACAATTAAATTCTTGCGGATTTTTAATAACCTTTTCGATATATTTAACAGTCGTAATATGCGTGCAAAAGGATTCAAAAAGGCGCTCGCCACCTTCAATTATGAAGAAACGGCAACGTTTTTTGATGCTGCTGAGGCGTATATAAAAAAATTAAAAACGGCTGATAATACGCTGCTTATAAATTCTAATCGGAAGACGGGGTTCAATGGATTCTTGGTGTGCATTAAGTCATTAAAAAAGATGTTTCATGACTTGGTGATGAATGGCTCGTTGCATTATTTATGCACATACAAGATGTCCCAAGATCACATTGAGCTCTTTTTCGGAGCAATCAGATCAAGATGCGGGTTCAATAATAACCCCACAGCTCGCACGTTCCAAGCGGCATACAAACGACTATTAGTTCACGCAGAATTTAAAGATGGTTCCAGTGGTAACTGCGTTCCTCTAGAGAAAATAGCTGTCCTCAATTGGACATCCAAAAAATCACTTGCTGCCATTAATAACAGCAGTGGAAACATTGGTATTTTACGCGACAGCACGGAAGATCCCTCAGAAGAAACTATTTCAGCGCAAATGAACATTTCATTGGCCCTCCAATCACTTAGTGACTTTTCAACAGATATAGTAGAGTACATTGCCGGGTTTGTGGTCAAAAAATTAAAAACATCACTTAAATGTGAAACCTGTTTGGAAAGCTTAAGTGATGCCGCACAAACGACGAGATTGTCACTTATATCAGTCAAAGATAGGGGAGGCTTAGTCAAGCCATCAAAAGATGTCTCAAAAGTCTGTGAAATCACGGAGAGAGTTCTGAGAGAGCAGAAGTCCAAAATAGGAAGTGAGCGTTTAGGAGCCCGTGCACAAGTCATGTTTATTGCTAACAAAGTATTTGGCTCCTTTCAGTTTTCGAGTATTTTTAATAATTTAGTTGAACACTCACTAGAACAGGATTTTGATGAAAATCACAGACATTTGATGATAAAACTAATTTGCAGGTTATATTTATCTATCAGGATCCAACACATCACAAAACGAATTTACACCCCTACTGAGAAAATTAGACAGCATTTGTCAAAAACCATTCTATTCAAAGGGCAATAATCAGGACAGAATTAAATAACCACTTCTAACTATGCACTTTGGTGTTAAAGTTCCTGGTGGTGAGCCCAAAAGCCTTGACAACTAGAGGCCATGCAGAGGCAGTTACACATTTCATACAAATATAAAACAGAGAAAATCTTTGTATAAATATATTGTTGGTAATATTATTTTACACATAATAAAGCATTTTGTAAATAGTATGTATAATATGTTAGACATGTAAATATTTACAGACATGTTGCACTTAAAAGCATTTAGAAAATAAAATGTGATATGTTAAACTTGTAAATATTTATTAACATGTTGCACATAAAACATTTTGTAAATATTATGTATAATATGATAGACTTGTAAATATTTAGAAACACGTTGCACTCAAATCCATTTTGTAAATAACATGTAATTTGTTAAACTTGTAAATATTTAAAAACATGTTGCACTTAAAAACATTTGTAAATAACATGTATAATATTATGCTAGGCTTGTAAATATTTAGATACATGATGCACCTTAAAGCATTTAGTAAATAATATGTAGGTATAATATGTTAGACTTGTAAAAAATTAGGAACATATTGCACTTAAAAGCATTTTGTATATGTTTCTTCTTTAATAAAAGAAATAAACTTATTAAATTACTCGAGGAACTACCGACTATACATACAAACACTTTGTACATAATGCTTTTGTGGCATACATAAAAATGATTTTGTCAATAATATGTATGTTTGTTTTGTATGTATAATAAACAATTTTGAAAAACATGAAGGTATTCTTATTAATCATTTTTTTGCATACATAGAAATTGGTTAAGTTACATAATAGTATCTAATAAAGTTAAACAGTAAAGTGTTTTTTTTATATCGATATGTGATATGATATGTAAACCGTTCTTGAAAATTAAAACTTTTTGGAAAAGCTACGTTATTACCTATAGGCTACTAGTTAAAAATCATAATCATTGTAATCAAATTTAATATATGCATGCCTGGCTTAGGTTGAATACTACGACATGCTATTGTAAATAAGACCTTTAATGTGTATTCTGGCAAGTAAATTATCTTTATCTAGGTAATTTTACCGTGAATAACGACAAATTACCTCAGATAAAGAACTAGCAGCTGGTAAAATCGCTTGTTGGGTATAACATAAAATTTAAAAATGCTTTTTCTTTTTTCTGAGCCGAGAGTTCTATTCTTCTTGACAGCCGATGTGGCGCAGTGGTTAGTACGACTGCCTGAGTTGAGTCACTCACAGTGTTAATATTTATCACATTGTGAATTTGTTCCCAGTCTGGTTAGGACATTGTAGGCTGATTCCACCTGATTGTCTAAAAAGCAAGATGGTTCCGTGCTTCGAATAAGCACGTTAAGCCGTCGGTCCCGGTTGCTGTCTAAGACTAATATTTGATTTTATAATATTTATTTAGACGGCAGTCTTTAAAAAACTCTAGGGTTCATCGGGTCGTTGTACGACTTGGTGTCCCACTCAAAGAAGAAGAGTGAGACAACGACAATTCACCCAATGAACCCTATTATTTTTATAAGACTAGGTACCTATTACAATACACGTGGACGAGGAGAATTTTGCAGTAATACTTAAATCATACTTTAAGTGGCTAGATAAAGTTTTTTTTTAATGTAACCGGACTTTTCAATTGACAGCCTTAACGTTTTTGTATAGTAGGTCCTTGCACTATTTATCGATAATGATGTCGACACCGGGACATCACTAGCTAAAATGAAACCGGTGACAACCTTCTAATTAGAGATACAGATAATAGTTATGTATCTCTTTTCAGCTCATGAAAAAAGCTATAAGTAAAAATAGGGTGAAGTGATGTATTTTGTTGTTATTTTAATCTGGGGGGCTAAAGACCTACCTCCATGCCAAATTTCAAGTCAATACGACCATTGGAAGTGGTCTAGGTTTTTGATGAGTGAGTGAGTCAGTCAGTGAGTGTATAGTAAAAATAGCGATTTTCTGACGTCAATATCTCAAGACCTACAATAGGTACATTAATGAAATTTTGTATTTTAGATAAGTAAGTAGATCTCGACAGATACTAGAAATTTCATATGCGTAGATAAAATAGATTTTGAGTTATAGGTGGGTCGAACTTGGCCCGAAATGGTTCGTGTAATATAACCCACGGCCGGTGTGTCGCTTTTTTTGCTCGAACTTGGCGGACACACTGCCGTGTGTCTAGACCTACTCGGCAAAAATGTATGGAACAACCAAAAATTTTTTTTAAATTTCGCACGTGGCTTCATAGTAAAAATTGTTCAGAATCACGAGTAGAAACATCCTGCAAAGTTTGCGCACTGACTAAAAAATAACCCTGTATAGAGTATGTCGCCGATACTTCGGTTATTGACGTAAGAAATAAAATTAAATAGAACGACTACACTTGCTTTAAAGTACATAAATACGTTTATGTTAGCAAGAACACTGTTATATGAATGCTGTTAATGTCTATGCAGGTTTTTCACCTTCATTAGTTAATTATTTGATCATTGAATACCAGTTTTAAACTTTGTTTTGTAGGAGCTAAAAAATGGATCATAAGTATTGTATCTTATATTTAGGTGCGGTCAGTCATGTCATTAACAAGTGATTTTAGTAAATGAATTTACATAACTAATAGTAAGTAGCTATGCATAAATTGTAAAGCATAATTTTTAATTTAAAATCCGGCTGATATAATTTCAAAGTCACAATCCGCAATTTCTAATTTATGATATAGCCAGTGTCAATCGCGCTGCTCAGACAAATCTAACGACATTTCATGTCTACCCGTTTGGGCTATAACCTGTGATTCACTTTGTCCACATACATTTTCTTGAAAAACCGTACCCGCGCAATACGTGGGTAGCGGAACTCAATGGCATGAAAATTTGTATTCAGAATATTGCGTACCCACGTATTTAACCATTTATTGTACACAAGAAACATTACAGGACAAAACATAAAGAAAATGGACACAACAGGCACTGCTTATCTCTAAAAAAGAAATTTCTTACAGCAGACCTAACGGAGAGAAATGGCATTTGGCGAAAGGCGGATGAGACGTGCACAATATCTATAGATATATCTATAAATAATATATAAGACAATACACATATACGGATTATGTCTAATATAATATATATATTTATATAAATATATATTAACCTAGCTAAAATAAATAACAGTATAGATATATATATATATTTAAATGTATAATATATATATGTACATACATAAATATAATACTGGTTAATTTGGAAGAGAAAGATAGTGCTCCTTGACTCGCTTCTTAAAAACGGTGATAGAAGGACTATCACGTACAGTGTGAGGGAGGGAGTTCCATAACCTGGCTGCGTGAACCGTAAAAGAATAAGAATAGAAATCGGTCTTATGGTGAGGGATAGACAGTAAGGTCCTGACGTTAGACCGACAGGGTTTATCTATTGAGCGCGAGAACGTGAAACGCTCGCGAAGGTAAGGTGGAGAAGAAGGGTTATAAAGAATGTTATAGAGAGTAGAGAGAATATGAGTATTCCTGCGAAGACGGATTGGGAGCCACTTGAGTTCAGAACGAAACTGGGACACGTGGTCGTATTTGCGCAGCCCGAAAATAAATCGGATGCACAGATTTTGGAGTCGCTCAAGTTTGTTTAAAAGCTCCTCGGTGGCGTCTAAGTAGCAAGAGTCGGCGTAATCCAAGATAGGTAAAAAGAAGTGATTGAGCTAGAGAGATCTTCGTGCTTAGGGGCAGAAAGCTTTGGAAGCATTTGAGTGAATGGAAAGAATAGTGCATTTTTGCTGAGTTCATTAATCTGAGGTCTCCAGGATAAATTACTGTCCATTAACACTCCAAGGTTTTTGGCAGTGTTAGTGAAGCAGATGGTAATGCCGTTGTATGAGATCGGGGGTAAAATGGAGTAGTCTAGCTGTTTAGACATGTAGGAACTGCCGATAATTAGCGCTTTTGATTTGTTGGGATTGACTGACAGGCCGAACGATTTAGCCCATTGTAACACATTGCTGAGATCGGCATTAATATCCTCAATACCATTGACGATGTCAGCAACATTAATGTGCCGGTAGATCTGTAAGTCGTCTGCGTAGAGATGGAAGTTGGAAGAAATGACAGTAGTAATGGTATTTATGAAGACAGAGAAAAGAAGAGGAGAAAGAACACCGCCCTGCGGTACGCCCGCAGCAAGATCACACCAGTCAGAGGAATCCACGTACCTCAAGGATACCGCTGAGATTTGAATAGGGCTTCAGTCCTCGCTACAAGTGGTTCAAGCGAACTGTAGCAGGAGTAGCTGTAGCAAGTGCTACGCCTGCTACGAGAGCTAAGCCGCGTCGTAGCTATCTGCTACGAAACAAGGTTTCTTTCAAGGATTGACCTCCAAGATTGACCCACACAGGTAATCACAGGTTGACCATTCTTTATCTACATCTACACTAATATAATAAAGAGGAAAACTTTGTTTGTTTTTTTGTTTTTTGTTTGTTTGTATGTAATCGATAAACTCCGAAACTACTGGACCGATTTCCAAAATTCTTTCACTATTAGAAAGCTACAATATCCCTGAGTAACATAGGCTACTTTTTACTACGGGAAAATTCCTCATTCCTACGGGAAAACGGTTAGCAGCAGGAAAACGGGGAAATAAAGCAGATATTACCCAAATTAGCCAAACCGCTTTACCGATCCTCGCGAATTTTAGCACTGATATTACTATCATATAAAAGACGGACATGGTCAGCCCTCGAGGATCTGGAGTACCTGATGAAGACCACCAGCATCCCATCTAAACTATAAAAGATAGAGTAATGGTTTCAAAGTAAAAGTTATTCAGCACGACAGGCTGCTTCTGCTGGCACATGGTCACGAGGGTCTGGAGTACCTGATGTAGACAACCAGCATCTCATCTAAACTATAAAAGATTCGGTAATGGCTTCAAAGTTAAAGTTATTCAGCATGACGGGCCGCTTCTGCTCGCACATGGTCACGAGGGTCTGGAGTACCTGATGTAGACCACCAGCAGCCCATCTAAACTTTATTAGACTCGGTAATGGCTTCAAAGTTAAAGTTATTCAGCATGACGGGCCGCTTCTGCTCGCACATGGTCACGAGGGTCTGGAGTACCTGATGTAGACCACCAGCAGCCCATCTAAACTTTATTAGACTCGGTAATGGCTTCAAAGTTAAAGTTATTCAGCATGACGGGCCGCTTCTACTGGCACATGGTCACGAGGGTCTGGAGTGCCTGATGTAGACCACCAGCATCCCATCAAAACTATAAGAGATACGGTAATGGCTTCAAAGTTAAAGTTATTCGCCATGACAGGCCGCCTCTGCTGACACATGGTCATGATGAGTAACTTCTGCTAGAATGGATTAATGGACTTTTTACTACGGGCAAAGATCCCATTTCTACGGGAAAACAGGTAAGTAGCAGCGAGTGAAACCGCTGGGCGGGCCGCTAGTATGTAATATAATCAATATTATTCTTAGGGTGGACTTAAAACCAGCCATGCGGTGTCCGTACCTTTATTCTACTAATGTACCTAACTAATATTAAGTTTCTTTGTAAAACTGCCTAGTGTTAAAATATACCTACGATATTATTGTAATTTAGATAATCGGTGATTTTGTAGGTATGGGAGGTCCAAATTTTTTTTTGCATATTTCGACCCATGTTGAAAGTTGTTCAGTTTCATGAGTACCTTGACTCCCTTGACCATTCCGTTACTCCCGGTATAATAATATGTATTTATACAGGGTGTTAGGAAAAGTAGTACGTTCCTATAAACCACGCATTCTATAGGTATAATAAAGTATGCTAAGAGTAGTCAAACATTTTATAAAAAGTATTTGAAGATAAAAATATTTTTCAAAAAGTTTTTATAAAAATTATCAACCCATAACTTTTTGCTCGAGCACTGCTTTCTTTACTGTTTTCCTCTACCCAAAAATTGTCTAGAAGCGATCGCTCTTAGCGATAAGACTGCATTTCCGCACTTTTAGGCTAAGATTTTGTTTTTTCTATATTTGGTTTTTTGTAGGTAATAAAGTGTATCTAATTAAAAAATACCTAAAATTATAGTACATTTTTTTTTTTTATTCTATTTATTTGGTAACGGGCTTTAATACATTAAGTATACGCCAGCCCTATTGTTCCCCATCGTGAACCAAAATCTTATCTCCTATTACAAAATAATATATAAAATGAATAAATAAATAAAGTATAAAAAACAATCAGTTAGAAACAGTCTGCACGGGACGGTTTGTTTCGAACGTTCTATAGAGACTGTAAATTTGGAAAATATTTTCTAGATTTGGATCTGATAGCAAAACCTGAAAGGATCCTAGGTCTAAAGGGTTTACTTCTAATATTTTGTATAAGATTTCTCTGCGCAGGCTGTTTCGGCTGCACTCCTCGAGCACATGGGTAGCGTCTTCTGTTATATTTTTACAATCACTGCAGTATGGAGAGTCGACTTTTTTCATTAGATAACCAAACTTATTAAACGGAACATGACCTGATCTGAGCCTAAGTAAGATTTTAATAACTTTACGGGGAATTTGGAGTGAGGAAAACCATGGAATACGAAGTGGCTCACATTGAATTGTTTTATACCATATTCCCTTTTCAAGAGATCTTGAATTAAAATACTCTTTCCAACTAAGGTAGTTATACTTTTTGAATTTAGCAAATATTTCAGAATAATCCGGGTGCATATCATACTCTATTCCGTGGAGAGCAGCATCACGGGCTAGTTCGTCAGCCACCTCATTGCCTCTTAGGCCAATATGAGACGGTACCCATTGTATCTTTAGGAGGTAGCCCTTCTTTTCACATTCATACATTTTGTGAATGATGTCGTAAGCAATCGCAATCCCTCTATAACCTGTACCAGCACATCGAATTATATGTTGCAATGCGGACCTACAATCTGAAAATATTACACATCTATGTAATTGGTGCTGCAGTATAAAGGAGAGACCTTCTGATATAGCTACAAGTTCGGCAGACATAACTGATATCTCAGTGGTTAGCTTAAAGCGGCCTCTAAAATTACTTTTATGGTGGAACACTGCAGCGCCAACACCGCTACTGGACTTTGACCCGTCAGTGAACACAGATTCCCAGCCTAAATACTTATTTCGAAGTTCAATTTTGACATCCATATTTATGTTGTGACTCTCATATGATTTCTTAGAGTGGATCATACAAGCCAATTTGGTTTCTATTATTTCTCGAGTATTTACTATAGATGTCCAGACACTCAAACCAAACATCGGTAGTGGATCAGTAGCGTAAATGCTAAGATCTTTTGTTTCTGAAAAGACTGTGGCCAGTAACGGTTTTCTCTTTTTTGACCAGTAACTGGAGGAGCTCTGTATGCAAAGATCTTTGATGGAGTTTGTTGATTTGTTATTCCGCCAAGCCTGAGTTCTGAGACAATACTTATAAGCCAATAGCGATCTTCTTAGATAGAGAGGTGGCAGTGACAATTCAGATTCCATGACATGGATCGGAGTGCTTTTTATGAATCAATGATTTATGAATCCTCCGATGACCCGCATCGCCTGATTCTGAAACTTATCCAACTTGGAAAGGTGTGTTTTAGCACTACAATCATACAGTATGCTACCGTAATCTAACCTACTTCGAATTAGTGCAATATATAGTCTCCTCACATGTTTCATATGAACACCCCAACCAGGACCTACTAGGGATTTAAGTATATTCAAGAATTTTGAGCATTTTTGTATTGTTTCGTTAATATGTTTACCCCATGTCAAACCACGATCTAGCCACATTCCCAAATATTTAACTATTGCAGTAGATGGAAGTAATTGGTTATTTATAAGCAGGTTAGGATATTGTACATTTCTTCGCCTACTGAACACGCACAGCTGAGATTTAGCCGGAGATACCTCCAGTCCAACATCTCGAAGAGCGATAACCAAATGATCTAAGGCCCTTTGTAAGTAGGTTTCCAAGAGACTCGGATTTGGCTCAGAAATAAAAAGAACTAGGTCGTCCGCGTATTGAGATACATTTACGTCTCCAATATTCGAGAAGATATTATAAGTAGTAATATTAAACAGTAAAGGCGAGAGCGGATCACTCTGAGCTAGACCCCGATGTGTCCAACGGGTAACCTTATCAATACCATTGTTAAGGAGGATAAACAGATGCCGCTCTATCAAAAAGGAATAAAGATAGTTACAGACTTTAGATCCTACTTTGATTTGATCCAGGATCTCTACAGTTTTGTGAACTAGCACGTTATTATAAGCACCTTCCACATCTAAAAAGCAAGCAAATGTGGGGGTGTTATTAGAGAATCCTTTTTGAATTTGCGAGGTTAATCTGCAGAGGGAGTCTAAGCACGATTGAGCTTTTCGGAAACCTACAGTAAACTGAGATAACAATTTTTGTTTCTCTACAAACCATTCAAGGCGCTTACCGAGCATACAGTGAAACAATTTACACAGACAATTGATTAAGGATATAGGCCTTAGTTTTGGTTCTGTATTCGGATCGGTGCAGGGCTTAGGAATCGGAAGCACATGGATGTCGCGCCATTGGTTTGGAACGTAACCAGTGTCAAATATCAGGTTGTACAGTTGGATAATATACTGTTTTACGATCAAAAGTGTGTTTTGTAAATCATAGAATAAGTAATTGAGTCGTGACCTGGTGCAGTGTCTCTTTTCTTTAAACAGTTTTCTAGCTCTTGAATTGTAAAATCGATCTCTAGGGGGCTCTTTGGGGATAAAAACGTGGGTTTATCTAGGGTGACAAAATCAGGAGTTAAAGAAGTGAGTAGCTCCATTTGTTTCTCATCTGAAAAATGTGCTCTTTTCCGTTTGTACCCTTTCATCCACCTCATTTTTCCCCATAGGTCAGGTGCAGACGTCTCCTCATCAATGGTATCGCAGAATTTATGCCAGCTGTCCGATTTTGCTTTTCTGAACTCTCGTAAACATTCGTCTACTTTATTTTCAAATCGAGATAAGTTATCTGGGATGGGGTTTCGCCTAAAGTCCTTCAGGGCTAGCCTGCGTTGAGCTACGAGTAGAGATAGATTAGGACTCCAGTATGGTTTGGCTAAAAATGTGGAACTGGGGTTTATCGATATTTTGTAGTAAGGTATGCTATAGTCGGCAGCTTTGTTTATTTCATTGATTAGGAGATCGTACATATTTTGTACAGAATCTGGGGAACGATTGCGATTGAAGATAATTTTGGAAAACGGGTCAGATAGAAATTTTGTGTACTCATCCCATCTAGCCAGCTTAAGATTTCGTTTCCGAACATATTTAGGACAGTCATAGTAGTTCAGTTTGATTTTGATCAGTAAGTGATCACTACCTAAATTTTCGTTGGTCACATTCCAGTCAAATTTAAAAGAGATATCAGGTGAAGTGAAGGAAATATCCGGGGAAGACTGTTGAAGAAGTCCATCTACCAATTTGACTCGCGTCATGGCGCCATCATTTAGGAACGTCAACCCGTGCTCTAAAGCCGCGTCCCACAACTGCGTCCCTCTGGAGTCTGACCTATTGCACCAGCTTCTGTGGTGTCCATTAAAGTCACCAGCCACAAGGGATTTACTACTAAACTTTGCAAAGAGCTCCTCCCAGTCAGCCGTAGTTGTATTTGTTGAAGACGTACAGTAGACAGATACAATGTTTTGTAGGTCGGAACAGTTAAGTAATTTGACGTGAACTGCCTTCATTCCAGAATTTCGTAGCTTTAAAGAACATTGATGGGCTTGAATAGATTTGTGGGTCATGATTGCTACACCTCCATAGCCGTCAACACGGTCCTGTCGGTATATATTATAGCTGTTTACTGTAAGCGTCGTCGTCGAATCTAGCCAGGTCTCACTAATTATTGCTACATGAATTTTTTCCCTAAATAATAAGTCTTCAAAGCATACCAATTTCGGCTGAACACTTTGTGCGTTCCATTGTAATAAATTGATTGCTGATAACTTTTTATGAGACCTATCCATTGAGAAGGTTTAAGACTATTTCCAATAAGTCACAATTCGGAAACCAGCTACAAAGATACTTTTTGGCTTCTATAAAGATAGTTTTAACGGCCGAAATCAATTTTTGTTCAAAGCTTACCTCACTTAAGATTATTTCCTTAAGTTTATACAGTAATTTCTTAAGCTCAAACTTTTCGGTATTTGTTTTGTTACTATTTGTTTGAACAGTTTCTTTTTTCTTTATGACTTTCGGGTGTGATATGATTTGGGAGTTCTTTAAATTTACTGGTGAAGGTTATTATTATTATTATTATTTATTTACAAACAAGATTTGTCAGCATTACAGCAGTAAAATGCCAAGGCACTGAAAAACTTAAATAAAGTACTTAGTACATAACAGAGCTAACACTACAATCTAAAGATTCACAAAATTTTAATAAAGTGACTCTTAGTTTAGTCCACTGGTCGGCAAATAGGTCACAGTCTGGTGCCACAGAGAGGAGCTGGTTGAGCTGAGTGCGCGCGCTTACTAGTGGGGAGGCCCTGTGCGCCTCCGTACGGACCGACTCTTCCGCCAGCAGCCGGTGGCTGCGACCACGAAGATATCTGTCTGGGACGTTGAGAGTGCACTCCCTAGAGATTAGTTCTGGGCAGTCAGACTCACCCCGCAACAACTGACATGCTGTGCACAACTTCTCAAAGTTACGCCGAACCTCTAGGGAATTTATTTCTAACATACCCAAAATAAATTTGGTGGGATACAAAAATGGGTAGTATCCATACTTTATTTTATATAGATAACGAAGAAAGGCCTTCTGTACTTTCTCTAAAAGCAAAATGTACGTATCCTCATGAGGACTCCACACAATAGAGGCAGACTCGAGCTTACTTCGGACCAATGATGTATAAAGCAATTTCACTACGTTTGGATTTTTAAAATCTTTTGCATTCCTCATAATAAAGCCTAACTTTCTGAAACTGTCCTTTGCGAGTGAGATTATGTGTTCGTTAAAGGTTAATTGCGAATCAAAAGTGACACCGAGATCCTTAATGGAATTTAAACGTTCGATTGGATTGTTTCCTAGAGAGTAAGTATAATGAATTGGTGTTCTCCGTCTAGTAAATGATATTGTTTTGCACTTAGATGGGTTAAAGAGTAGTTTATTTTCAGCGCTCCATCTAAATACAGAATCAATATCTGCCTGTAACTGATCGCAATCCTTAACGTCAACCACACACCGGATAATTTTAAGGTCATCCGCGTATAGGAGACAATCAGAAGATTGCAATACAGTATCAAGATCGTTCACCATCAGAGAAAATAGGAGGGGCCCGAGTATGGAACCCTGGCTAACGCCGGATCTGGTATGGTAGGATTCAGATACATAACATCCATGTTTTACAAATTGTTGGCGATCCTTGAGATAATCAGCAACTAGGCGGAGAAGGCGTGGAGTGAAACCAAACGCTGCGAGTTTGTTTAACAATATGTTATTTTCTACTTGGTCAAAAGCCTTTTTGAAATCGAAATAAATAACATCTACTTGAAAACCTTGATCTAAATATTGGGATATTTTGTCTACCATTGTTAATAAATTAGTACTAACGGATCGTCGTCTACGGAAACCATGTTGAGAGTCTGAAACATGTGGACTTATTTGAGCAGACAATTTTCTGTGGATAATGGACTCGAATACCTTGGCTAAACTTGAGAGAATGGCTATCGGACGATAATTTTCGGCATGAGAAATGTCTTTTGTCTTGGGTATGGGGCTAACACGGGATGTTTTCCAACTAGTGGGATATTTAGAGGTATTTAAAATTAAGTTAAAAATATGTAATATTGGCTGGATCAAGAGGTGGCTACATGCTTTTAACAAATACGGGGGAACACTGTCAGGCCCAACAGCGGATCTTGGTTTCAGTTTATTAAGTGCGACTTTTATTTCTTGCTCAGATATTTCTGAGATATCTACTCGAACTGATGAATGGTTTGTATCATTATTAATAGCCAAACTTGCGTCCAGTACCGGTACATCAGGCAAGAAAACACTTGAAAAATAGTCTGCAAATGCATTGGCTGCTTCGGCACCTTTGTATTCTTTATCGTTGAACACAATGTTAGACTCAAATCCTCCTTTCGACCTCAAACTGTCAACATGCTTCCAGAACGCGTGTGGATTAGATATAATATTTCGTTCTACATGCTTGGTATGATCATTGTATTCGTCTAAAAGACGCAATTTAATTTGAGATCGCAGCTGACTAAACTTATCGTAAGCATCTTTGTTACCAGATGATTTCCACAAGCGATGTTGTTCAGCTTTACTTTTGATGTCATTAATGATATCCTTAGTGTACCAGACTGGGTAACATCGAGATTTGCGAGATGGTCTTATTTTTTTTGGAACGCAATAGTCAAAAATCTTATATATTTCACAATAAAAGGCGTCAACGGCAATATCAACATTAGCGGCACTCAATACAGTGGACCAGTCGCAGTTAAGGAGGCATTGGTAAATAAGATCGAAGTCTGCTTTTGCGAAATTCCAATCATTTATGGGGCAAAGATTACTAGGTTCGAGAAGACCTTGCTTGGGACTACTACATAAATCAATGAGAATATCTAAGGGGGGGTGGTAAGCATCAGCATGCGGCACCAGACCATTTCCACATATACTTTGCACTGTGACTGAAGCTATACTCTTTTTAGATGCTCGTAGTTTTCTTTCTTCTCTTGGCTCGTTTTGCATTTGAACTTTGCTCGCATAAGAGTTTTTGACGTTGGAGACATTTGGAGTCACAGAGATCTCTTCTTCAGTTGCTGGACTAATATTCTGTAGCTCAATCTGGTTTTCAGGTGGGTCAGGTGCTAGGTTATTCTTTTGCCGGTAAAGCTGTAATGCGTATTTGTACGTAACATTTTCATAACTCATTATGTCCTTGATGGCCTTTTCTTTTTTAAATACTGGGCATGATTTATCTAGGACAATATGGTTCCCCTTGCAATTCAGGCATTTGATATTAGTTTTTGTGCAATTATCATGTTCCCCTCCACACTTCGGACAAAGCATTTTTTTTAGGGGGCAATACTTCAAGAAATGCCCATACTTCCAGCAGCCTCTGCATTGCGTGACTGGGAACACATTTCTTGAGACTTTAAAGCGGCATCCATACACATAAACATGAGTTGGTAGCTTTGTGGACAAAAAGCACACGCGTACAGTTTCTGAAGGAACCCATTTCCCGTTCTCATCTAGTCTTCTCAGCCTTTTTACTGATGTAATCTTGCAGTCACATTCTAGGAGCTTGCATATCTCTTCCTCCTGAAGATCCAGATCAATACCCTTGACAATGCCATAGGAAAAGGTTGTATCGCCGCCGTACGTCAACTGGCATTTGTATCCTAACTCAGCAAACTTAGCGTTGTTTATGAGGTCTTGTGTTTCATTAATGGAACCAAAGCGTACCTGGACTTTAAATGGGGATTTTCTTTTAATTTGCAGGATGTTTTTGATGTTTTCAGAACTCAAAAGTTTTGCGAAAGCCATTGGTTTAGGGAGCTCAGAGGTTGCAGAGACGCTGACCTCAACGTATGATGGAGGTGGAGGAGCTGTTTCTGCCGTGGTGGAGATTTTCGGGGTGTTTTTAGAGAGCATTGGCGAATGCGGCATATTTTCTAATTTGGAGCTAAGTTCCTTTTGCAACTTACGCCTTTTCAGCACTTTTTTACGGTTTATGACAGTTTCGTACCCTTCTTCATCCACACTTTCCACGCAGGATCTCTTGTATCCGCCAACACTGAAGGCAGATATCGACATCTCAGATACACTTCCAGGCGATCGCTGCCCGCACGGGATTCGCAAATCAGCATCACTGGGTAGGTCATATCTCATACTGTCTCGGTCGCTGGCCAATGCCTCATCCATTTTCGCATCGTTTAGATAGGAAATATTGCAATAAAATAATATTTATGTAATATTTAGTTATTTTTTCAAAATAAGCACGCAACCGCCCTTGACAGCTGACCATAGAGTTTATTAAAAAAAATTAGTTTTTTGTTTTACAACTTTTACTTATCTTTTAACAATAATCAAAACAAATAAATATTAAAAACTAAAGATCTTTCTATGTACAATTACCCTTAATCCTGCGTTCCTTTCCTGCCCTACCTACCGAGTAAATTACACACTACAGCCCAAGTCACAAACATTAAATAATAACTGCACGCCTTCGAACCTGAAAAAAAGAAAACAAATATAAATATCTAAAACCTGGAATACCTTATCTTATAGGCCATCACCAATCCTTAAATTATTATTTACAAAAATGTTAATTACAGTGTATTTGCAGTTAACATTTATATTTTTGCTTTTTGTTATCAACTTACCTTGAGCGCCTGATGTTACAGTCTGTTCACTTTTTTCATCAACTGTTGCAATAGTACTCATAGTTACAATACTCTCATACTCAGTCGTTAGAGGAGTTGATGCCAATAAGTCGGAGTAGAATCTATCGTCACTCTCAACCTCAGTTGTTGGAGGAGTTGATGCCAATAAGTCGGAGTAGAATCTATCGTCACTCTCAACCTCAGTTGTTGGAGGAGTTGATGTCAATAAGTCGGAGTAGAATCTATCGTCACTCTCAACCTCAGTTGTTGGAGGAGTTGATGCCAATAAGTCGGAGTAGAATCTATCGTCACTCTCAACCTCAGTTGTTGGAGGAGTTGATGTCAATAAGTCGGAGTAGAATCTATCGTCACTCTCAACCTCAGTTGTTGGAGGAGTTGATGCCAATAAGTCGGAGTAGAATCTATCGTCACTCTCAACCTCAGTTGTTGGAGGAGTTGATGTCAATAAGTCGGAGTAGAATCTATCGTCACTCTCAACCTCAGTTGTTGGAGGAGTTGATGCCAATAAGTCGGAGTAGAATCTAACTTCACTCGAATCCTCAAACTTCTTCCTGCATATAAACGGCAGTCTCCAATGGCAGTGGTAGTCGTAGAGGGCGTCACGCACCAGAATCGCACAGTCTTCGTTGCCGTCCACATCGTTGGGTTCACCAGAATGCCAGTTGTTGTACACGGCGGTGGATGGCTCACCTTGAAATTGAAACATCAAATTACCTACATGCATATCGCTCACAGAGAGCTATGGACACGTCTATCTTCGGAATCTTGCTAATTAGATTTTTCCGTAATCAGATTTTTCGCCAGAAAACCAAAAAGTAACAAGTATGGCAGTGCAATCAAAGTTGCAGTGGGCTGGTTGTATTTGTCGAAAGTAGAACAGATGGACCGTGAAGTAAACGGGTTTTTGGAGTCCACGCCTCGAGAAACGTGGCGTTTGACGCCTCAGAACAGATAAGGGATGTTTGTTGAGACTGGATGACGAAAACAGAGTATCGTGCCTTATGATATACTCTGAGGGAGGCCTACGTCCAGCTGTGGACTGGTATAGACCGATGTATAACAATACATAAATAAAATTTACCAAGTCATAAAAATGTTACCTTCTATTGTCTCAAAATATCCTTTTCTCCTTAAATCATTCAACCCCACGAAAACTCCCGTATTATGTGAAAAAACCTCTCGATCCCAGAATAACTTCGCTTGGTTGGCTTCGTACTGATCTCTAGGGTGGAACAGTACACCCCCTTCATGCTCACATACAACCTTGGCTTGCATCCAAGTGACCATATTGACGTACGCCTGCAGCTTATAACGCCCTTGGTTACTGTTTATATTAACTACGCCTTCGTCATGTCGGCCACCTGAAAAAAAATGTAAACGCTCTTAGATGGGCACTCCGAGGTTTATAAAAAGTAAGTCATTAAATTCCCATGAGAGGCGTGCGTATAGGACCCCTTAATTAAATGTAACCGTATATATGGTTGATACTGATTTGATCTGTCATCAATCACACGCGATCGGTTATACAACAAGAGAGCAAAGTTTATTTTTGCTACAAGTGCTAATGTGAATCCCAAGGAAGGTAGCGAAAGATACTTAAGTCGAAATTCAAAAGTAGTATCCTGAGCTCAGTGAGGGATTCAAGAGCAGGAGTTGTTAGTAAATGAATTTGTTTTCGTGTAGTACACACACAGAATTTTTCACTTCAACCAGCGAGAAAATTCAAAAACGCGCGTTCACCTTTCTGTGTTTATGGCATTTGTGTACTTTGTGCCAATGTCAAATAAAAAATACGTAGGGAATAAAAACGCGTCTACTATAATAATCGAACAAAACGCAATTAACAAAAAGTAGGTTAAATGTTTTTTTTTTTTGTTTAAATCTCTGCCTCACCGAGTAAAACTGATTTTTCTCAAACATGCTAGGAAATATGACAATTTCTTTCAAGAAAACAATCCAGAAAGTTTGACATTGTCTGTGATTTTGTAATTTCTGAACGATTTCTTTTTTACACACCAGCAATGGAATCCAATACAACTTTTCTGGCGCGATATCGAAATCGTTCAGAAATTACAAAATAAAAAAAGAATAACTCCTAATCCACATCTTAACTTAGTAATCAGTAAAACAACTTTTTATATCAAATTACTATAAAATAAATTAAAATCTTTATAATTTCCTAGCATTTTTTTGAGAAAAGCACTATGTAAGCCTCGGGGCAAATGACTTTGCCAGACTCGTATTTTTAAAGTCCTCGCCTGCGGTTCGGACTTCAAACTCTACTCGTCAGTCAAAGTCTTATTTCCCGTCCTCGTCAACAACCTACTATTATACGGTAAATATGTTATGTATTTTCAAGCTGGAGTGGTGAAAACACCTACTATTAACGTCATCGCTTTTTTTCTATAGTTTGTCAATCAATTTCATGGGCTGAATCAACCCTTGATACTCGTAGAATTGTGATGAATTACTTGTAACTCGTGGTTTACGCGTGTACCCATGTTAAAATATAATAGAATGGGCAACTTACTTGTAAGCACAACACAACTAACCACAAACAATGTGAGTGTCTGTAGTACCCTTGGTACCGCACCAGTATCCATTTTAATATGAGAAATAAGAAGTTACTTGTTACCAAATAATACGTCGTCTGGTCGCGAAAATAGTTGTTCGCTCATCTTATTTATAGTAAACTGTATCGGTGTCACTTACACATAATATACCTATATAAAAACAGGACAAGTGGAAGTCGGTCTTGCCGATCGAGGGTTCCGGATAAATCTAATCAAATCAAAAATATTTACCTACTCAACATGGGATACAAAAAATATCACTTATTGATAGTCATTCTAATATGACGCGCGGCGCGGATGCACGCTCCCGCTACCCGCTGACATCTTGGACATCTTCTTTCCCACCGTCTGTCATCCCTAGTAAAAGTCGCGCACGAATTTGTCATCATCCTTAGGTGGATCATCCATATATCCACACACACATTATTGAGCTAAAACGCAAATTATGTAAGATTCTCTGTAATGTAAAATTCTCTGTTTTGGGGTTTTAATCTTAATATATAAAACTCAAGAAGACTGACTGTCATCAACGCACAGCCTAAACTACTGGACCGATCCGGCTGTAATTTGGCATACAGATAGCCACTATAATGTAGGCATCCGCTAAGGAAGGATTTTTCGAAATTCAACCCCTAAGGGGGTAAAACGGGGGATGAAAGTTTGTATGAGACTTTTTATTCCTTTGATATAACTGCTTCAAATTTCGTGTTTAGGAAGAACTTCAAAAATAATAAGTGACGTGTTTTAGCATTTTCCAATTTTAAAACCCTGAGGGGGTAAGAAAGGGGATGAAAGTATTATATTCACGCGCAGGCCGCACCTTTGAAGCTACAGTTTTAAAATTTGGCACCCCTATTTTTAATGAACAGTTGATATTATTTTGATTTAGGAGTATTCAAAATTCATCCCCCGATGGGTTGACATAGGGGATGAAAATTACGCATTGTCGTAAAAACCAAACCCTTGGAACTAGAAGCATGAAATTTGGCATTTGTATTCTTTAAGCAACGTAGGCATCCACTAAGAAAGGATTTTTTGAAATTCAACCCCTAAAGGGGTTAAACAGGGGATGAAAGGTTCTATGAAACTTTTTATTCCTTTGATATATTTGCTTCAAATTTTGTATATAGGTAGAACTTTGGAATTAATGAAGAACATGTTTTAGATTTTTTCAATTATTAACCCCTGAGGGGGTAAGAAAGGGGATGAAAGTATTATATTTACGCGCAGGCCGCACTTTTGAAGCTACAGTTTTGTAATTTGGCACCCCTATTCTTAATGAACAGCTGATATTATTTTGATTTAGGAGTATTCAAAATTCATCCCCCGATGGGTTGACATAGGGGATGAAAATTACGCATTGTCGTAAAAACCAAACCCTTGGAGCTAGAAGCGTGAAATTTGGCATTTGTATTCTTTAAGCAACGTAGGCATCCACTAAGAAAGGATTTTTTGAAATTCAACCCCTGTGGGGGTAAAACGGGGGGTGAAAGTTTGTATGAAAATTTTTATTCCCTTAATAATATGTTTGCTTCAAATTTCATATTTAGGAAGAACTTTAAAAATAATGAATGACGTGTTTTAGCATTTTTCAATTTTATACCCCTGAGGGGGTAAGAAAGGGGATGAAAGTATTATATTTACACGCAGGCCGCAACTTTGAAGCTACAGTTTTGAAATTATTATTTTGATTTAGGAGTATTCAAAATTCATCCCCAAATGAGTTGACACAGGGGATGATAATTACGCATTGTCGTAAAACTTGGAGCTAGAAGCGTGAAATGTGGCACGTGTATTCCTTAAGCAACGCAGATATCGATTAAAGTAGGATATTTAGAAATTTCGGAGAGGGAGAGGGAGATGGAGAGGTAGAGGTAGAGGTAGAGGTAGAGGTAGAGGTAGAGGTAGAGGTAGAGGTAGAGGTAGAGGTAGAGGTAGTAGAGGGAGAGTGAGAGGGAGAGGGAGATGGATAGGGAGAGGGAGAGGGAGAGGAGAGGAGGGAGGGGAGGGAGGAGGAGAGGAGGGAGAGGGAGGGAGAGAGGAGGGAGAGGGAGAGGGAGAGGGAGAGGAGAGGGAGGGAGGGGAGAGGGAGAGGGAGGGAGAGGAGAGGGAGAGGGAGAGGAGAGAGAGGGAGAGGGAGAGGAGAGGAGAGGAGAGGGGAGGAGAGGGAGAGGGAGAGGGAGAGAGGGAGAGGAGAGGGGAGAGAGGGAGAGGAGAGGGAGGAGAGAGGGAGAGGGAGGGAGGGAGAGGGAGGGAGAGGAGAGGAGAGGGAGAGGGAGAGGGAGAGGGGGAGAGAGGAGAGGGAGAGGGAGAGGGAGAGGAGAGGAGAGGGAGAGAGGGGGAGAGGGAGAGGAGAGGGAGAGGGAGGGAGAGAGGGAGAGGGAGAGAGGGAGAGGGAGAGAGGAGGGGAGAGGGAGAGGGAGAGGGAGAGAGAGGGAGGGAGAGGGGAGAGGGAGAGGGAGAGGGAGAGGGAGAGGGAGAGGGAGAGGGAGAGGGAGAGGGCGGTTGTCCCACACTGCGCCACATCATCTGTCTTTTAGAATACTACATAACGTGTTTCAGCGTTTTATTTATATTCAATTCAACCCTAAAGGGAAAGGGGATAAGATGTTTGTATTTAAGTGCAATAAATCATAAAGCGCAATATACTTAGGTATCTTTGTTATTTCTTATGAGTACGCGGGCGAAGCCGCGGGTTTAAGCTAGTGATTCATATTGGGAGTAATGGAAATTAGAACACACTTACAGCCAGAGATTCCCATATTCTAAAAGGTAACAGTCAATTACGGAACCCTAAACTAATGCATTGATAAGGGAAATGAGCAAGTGAAATCCCTGAATTATAGGTGAAAGGTTACCGATAAGTTCTCACAAACCAAGATAAGACCTGGGAAGTTTGGTTAATAAACAAGAAGTTGAATTATTGACGTAACGCCCACATTACCTAATAAACACGACGATGTCATCGCTTATTTTCGGACTTCAAGACAGGTATGTGATGCCGGCTTCGAATAGCATCACCCCATATCTTTCCCGTGGGTCTCGTAAGAGGCGCCTAAGTTTGAGAGAGAGTTAATGTGTATTGAAATTTTAGACGACAGGCTGATAATCGGTCACTCTGGTAAAACACATAGTCTTTTGAATGACTTTTTACAGCTGTTTATGCTCTGCTTATAAATGTATGTAGGTAGGTATGTCAAGGCAGAAACCAGAAACTTTCCTTACGTACACAAGAACATGTAAAGGATCTTTTAAAAATGTATACCTACACTTGGTATAAGTCATCTCTCTCGTCGTTTTAAAAATTCTTGAGTGTAATTGAATCTAAAATCAATTTAACAGTGCCCCGTCCGTTACAAACCGATGCTATGTATTAGGAAAGGATCATGTTTCCAAAAAGAAATTTTACGACACCGCTTGATATGCTCGCTCACACACCTAAGAGCGCATCATTCAATGGATAATTGAAATTAACGACACTGTGAAATTACCAATTTGTTTGGAAACATACGCAATATTGAATCAATCTTACGATCAAAATAAAAGTCTGCATATTTTTGTATCCAATGTAAATTAAAATGTTCACCTGTTTTCTACAAATCGCCACTTTATCGACGTTAGTAATATCAGAATCACAAGTTAAAAAAGAAAAACATAAAGCTTACGTAATGCAAGACGAATTAGAATATGATTATCTGTCGCTAACAACTGCTGGCAGACCGTGTCTCAACAACTGCAGACACAACAGCACTTGCTTCGTCGACCGCAACTTCACGAGGGAGCCTTGTGTGGGCTTCAATAGAGATCGCGTTTGGCAGTACACATACAATCAACGACTCAACTACAACCTCAGCTGGCCCTGCTTCAGTAACTGTGCAAGGTTTGGCGAAGAGTACGAATGGTGCTACGTGTACAACTCATCAAACACTAACTCTCCTCCAGAGTGGGACTACTGTTATTCACGAAGTTTAAATTACGACCACGAATCTTGGACCTTGGATGGTGAGCCTTGCCTCAACGACTGTCAGGATGGAGAGTGCGCCGTCGATTGGCACTTGAACAACAAGCCATGTAAACCCTCAAAAAAAGCAGCACCGATGTACTTCTCATTTACTCCACAGGGAAAAAATCATGTGCCTTGTTTGAGCAGATGTGGAAAATTTGGATTTTCTTTCGAATGGTGCTATTTAGAAGATAATTACAGATGGGATTACTGCAGCTCCCTTGACCTGACTTTTGATATTGTTTCATTTACGAGCGACGGCGACGCGTGTCTTAACAACTGCGTAGATGGTGTATGCGCTGTAGATGAGACATTGCTTGTTAAGAGCTGCACCGTTGGAAACATCCCTGCCCCCATATATTACACGAAGGGAGTGAATCATCCTTTTACTGTCTGTGTCACTAAGTGCGGTAAATTTGGTTACTCTGCCGAATGGTGTTACATTAACTACATGTACGACTGGGACTTGTGTCACCCGGTTCATCTGAAATTCACTAAATTGTATCGTACAACAGACGGGCAGCCTTGCCTCAATGACTGTGTTCGAAATGAATGTGCAGTGGACAGGAGTCTCAGTATTAAGACGTGTTCATCAAATAGTGGACTTGAATTTCAACGAATGTTCTATACGACAATGAGCAAAACTCGAGAGCGGATATGTTTAAGTAGATGCATATATGGTGGGGAGAATCTTGAATGGTGCTTTGTGAATGAAAAAGGTGATTGGGATTATTGTAGTTCAGTTGATTTGAATTATACGACTATAGCATTTACAAAATTCGGACCACCGTGTTTAACGAATTGCGTAAACAACTTGTGCCTAGCAGATAGAACATTCAACTTGCAAGAATGTACCAGCACCGGTCGGCCGGCGCCAGTGAGCTTCTCAAAAATGGAGAAGAGCAAAAACCCAATCTGTATGAGCAACTGCGTTAGTACAATTCATATTGTAGGCACTTCAGCAGACAGCGGTAGAGAGTGGTGTTATGTTACCGAAGATTATTTTTGGGATTGGTGTAGCAGCAGTAACACGTTTCATAACAATAAAAGCGTATCTTTTTCTAGTAGACTATGAAATAAATTAAATATTGCCTGAAGAAGAAGAAGAAGAAGTTTGTCTGTTGTAAACTAACAATAGTGATTTTAATTGGAAATTGCGTTCAAGTCTGATTTTATATAACCCATTCTACCTATTTCTTTTATCTTATAAAATATATCATGTGCCGAGTTCAAGGTCGATTAGCCTTAATATTTTCTTTCGTTTGTACATTGTAATTGTTTCATTGTGTCGATTAGACTGTTAAATAAACAACTAAACGAGGTTGTTCTGTAAACGAAAGACTAGATCAATAAAATAAAGATCAACGTCTCTGTGTGTAGGAATTATTAACTGACTATAAAATATTTATATATTATTTACTACTTGGTATTCATTTATTGTGCTTAGTGGTTGTCTGCTACACGGAAAGTAAATATACTACAGATACACAAATTCTTTGCTATATGTGTGACTGATTGCATGCTTTCAAAAAGGACGACTAAGTTTTGTAGCAGTAATCAGCAGCACATCAAACAACCCCGTTAGTTAAAAAACAGTTGATGTAAGGTAGATTAGATGCCCTGCTTAAAGTTTCACACATCCCACAGGGTACGCCACAATAACACACGATTTCCTGTTTTCGACATACCAGCCGCCTTCTTTGCGCTACGTAAAGGCGTCGTCTCTACTCGAAAGACAGTTTCCTTTGCAAAAGCTAAAGACCTTTGACTTGGACGTGCGAGATGTCAGTGGGCATTTCACCGGAGTGCAGGGTGCGCGGCGCGCTGCCGCTCGTGCTGTGCGCGTCGCGCGCGCTGGGCGTCGCGCCGGTGCAGATGGGCCGCGCGCCCGACGGAGCGTGGACAGCACGGGTCGCGACACGCCTGCTGCCCTACAGCTGCTTGCACTTCTTCGCGTTTGGTGAGTGAACTTGTGATTACCGATACGACAATATTATGATTTACCTACATTCCGCAAGCCCGGCAACGTGTGTGTAAATGATGGCTCATTTAAGTATGTGCCCTACCTATCCGGTTAACTGAACTGGGTACTCCAAATACGTAGGCAAACGATAGCGAAACTGTGTTCAAGTGAATGTGTTTTTCTGCGAATTTTCATGACAATAATGTTTTAGGTATTTACAGTCCACTGCTACTAATGCTGCGAGTTCAATTTAATTTGGATTTATCACTCAAGGCTTATGAATCTGGAGACGTTCTAGAGACTGTTCTTGTAAGTACATAGACTAGATCACTAGCAGGTCATCCCATTTGCAACTCGTCCCTCGACCTCATTCGAAAATCATCCCTTTCGCAACTCATCCCGTTCACAACTCGTCCCGTTCACAACTCGTCCAGTGTCCCATCATCATCATTGACCCCATACGTCTGTGACAGACGATTCATTCAATGTCTGAGGCAAAACTTTTCATGGCTAAGTATATAAGCCGATGAGGGAGCGGCATGCCTATCCACATGCTCTACAAGTGAAGGTGGAAATTACCCAGATACATCAAACACACGCTTTCGCCATTCATCTGTAATCTCAGTAAGCTTTTCCCAGCTTTTATGATCGATGTCAAACGCAACGTGGCATCGGTTTTCCAACTCCTTTTTTGACGTTAGCTACGGCGCCAAGCAGGACATGCCGCGGTAGACGCAGAGGTTCCAAGCGAAGCACATGTTCTAGCCACCGCAATCAATGCATCTGTGCAATTTCTAGAACTTGCTTGTTTGTGACTCTGTCCTACCAATAATGCTAGCTCGAGGTGCAAAAGCACCACATATCTTGCTCGGTGGCGGTATCTTGAACATAGTTGGCAAGTTTTGCTACATGGGGTTGACTGTGTCGAACAATCTCACCCTCGATTCTGAGATCGATACGCGTACCGTTGAAAGATACAGATTTATCGTTTTTTTATAGATTGTTCATCTGTGTGCTACAGTGGTTGTAGCTGTGGTTGGGGTACGGTCACGTATGGAAGCCATTTTGGACTGCTTGAACATCATTGAACCGGTAAGAATCTACCTGACATTTACCATACAGGAACTAATAAAATAAGGGATAGTCATCTCCATTGTTTCTGCTAATGCCTTCAAGTGCCGTGAGCACGCCGTGAGTTCACCAAAAAGATAAAGTCCAATAGCTAGAGATTTATTCAGTGTCATTACAAGAAACTCAAATCAACTAACAATATTTGCTGAATCGGGCTCTACCGGCAAAACTTCACGCATATTTTTGCTTTCATAAAATTGAAACTCTGTTGCAAATGATAGCGTTATTTTCTTTTCAGATTCATGCGCATTATAAAAGTGGTAAACTATTACGAAAACTGTACGTAAAGGAAAGTATTTTTTTAACAGCATGCATAATTCATATTTCTGCAGATTTTCTACGAATGATAATCTTTTATTCAGATGATAATCACCGCGAAGACATCATAGGTACATTTTGTAGTGTTTCTATCGTTGAGTTCTTACTTAGTCTTCAATGATAACGAGCTAGTAGTATAGCGCCATCTCATGCGCGTATTGCATGTGAGTAAAAGGGACAAATGACCATTTTGTATTAGCTCGTTATCGTGAACAGAGTACCTACCTACCGATAAAATAAAGAATGGATCTGTAAATGGCGGCCGAAAGACATGGTTTCTCGCTCGCACAAAGCCTTCTACATTCACCAGGCGTTTCTGCTTTCTCCCTCAAACTGAGGTAACCGCCGTCATACATATACTTTCTTTGGCTGCGCAAATATTTGTAGATCCCAAGATTCAATGCACCATTTTCATTGCCTTTACTTTGAAAAGCTGAATAATTCATGTGTAGAATCATCCTGCAAAGCTTGCGTAGGTACCTACTAAGATTTCATCCTGTAAACAGATACGTGGAAGTTGATATTGCCGGGCTACGTATACCTGTTCTGGCTGACGACACTGTTACTAGCGCAGTTCGCTCAGCCAGCGCTGCGCGTCACCGCCGCGCTCAGCGCCATGAACCACTCGCTGCGGGAGCTGCTGTACCTCGTCGAACTGCAGGGTGAGCTTGAGCCAGGCTACTTGAACCTGTTAATTAGTGTAGCCGGGATATCTGTACCCGTGGCTAGTATGGCCGGGCTAGCTGTACCTGTTCTCTAGTATAGCCGGGCTAAACGTGCCTGTTGCTAGTGTAGCCTACCTGTACCTGTTCTTGCTGGGAGCTAGAATAGCCGGGCTACCTAGAACTGTTACTGGATGAACTAGTGAAGCCGGGTCTTGTACCTTTTTAAACCACTTCAAAAAAAGGAAGAAGGTTTCAGTTATTCGACAATTTCTTACGATGCCTCGACTGATTTGGCTTTTTCCCAGTCAACCTCCATCCCACCAAAAACATTTACTTGTAAAAAGAACCAAGTCTCGCCTCTCAGTTCATCTACTGTAAAAAGTTGTGAGATCCATGTGATGCCAAGTCGGTTATTGATTTATTCAAGGACTACTTCAGGGAACTTTCATCTTAAGCTATTGCGTAATTAGGTAACAGACATCATCTTACAGTAACTATATCGATATTTAAAAACTTTTATATTTACAATAACTAGAATGACCCGGCCATCGCACTAGACCATCGTATCTCACAAGCAAATAGTGTGCGATTGCCAAGTCATTCTAGTTATTGTAAATATAAAAGCTTTTAAATATCTATATAGTTACTGTCAGATGATGTCTGTTACCTAATTACGCAAAAGCTTAAGATGAAAGTTCCCTGAAGTAGTCCTTGAATAAATCAATAACCGACTTGGCATCACATGTATCTCACAACTTTTTACAGTAGATGAACTGAGAGGCGAGACTTGGTTCTTTTACAAGTAAATGTTTTGTGGATCTCATTTCTTTGTAGATAGTCTTTCTCTTTCTCTTATCTGGAACTACTTCTTGAGCCTCAGCTACAGATTTCCTCAAAGCCCATCCGCAAAGTTAACTTTGTAATCCTATACATTTGTATGGAAAAACAAAGTCAGTTATGCGGTTGCAACCGAATTTGCAGAATGTTATAGTTTTCCCTTTATTCATACACTAAATACAAGGTGTATTCTAAGTTTCAAGTTCCTCAGTCTGCTAGAAGTACCTTAGAATTTTGATGATCGGTCAGTCAGTCAGTCAGTCAGGCAGAAAAATAAGAAACTTTGACTAACTATAACTTCTAAACTACTGGTCCAAATTAAATGAAATTTGAAATGTATCGTGTCTATGCAGTGCTTGATAAGATATTTTAAAATGAGGGTTCTAAACATATCGACAAGGGAGTTATGGCGGGGTCAAAAATGCCCTGAACTGGTTCGAGAAAAGGATGGTACGGCCGTGCCGCTTTCAGCTCGACTTGGTGGGGGCACTGCCGTGCCCCTAGATTGTTTAAGATTTTGGCGGAAATGAAAAGGACTAAACTTGAATGCTTGAGGCGAAATGAAACCTAGGACTTAAACTTGAATGTTTGTTATCTTTCTGTTGCAGTTTACGGATTACGGCATTTGAATGGTGTTAATCAATCTTTGTTAGTTGATACGATGCGCTTTGAAAATAAACTAAACAAAAAAGGTAAACGGTCATTGTCTTAAAAATTTAAAAACTAGGGTTTATGTTTTTATGTTAGGCGAATCTGACACCAGAGTTGATCGGGTCGTTCGTCAACTCGGTACACCAACTAAGAAAAAATTACACATACACCGGCTTATATAGCGGTTAGTAACAGCCACCGTACAAACGGGGGGGCAACCATGAGAACCGCAATTTAAGGCGATGTTGACGTGTGCTACAATTTCCAGATTTCGTATGGTTTTCCACAAATTCCTTTCGTCAAAAAACCAGACTTGGTATAACAGCAAAAACTGGATGCATGCATGCGTGCGTATGAAAACTGGCTTTGGAAAACTTGCAAAAATTTCCACCGCCGTCAGGTTTTGAACCTGCGACTTTCACCATATAGACTGGGTTACAGCGGCTCAATACCATCCTGCAAAATTAAACAAGTGTATCTTTTGCCACTAACGCGTGGCAGGGCTCCATTTACCGGTACAGTTTTGCAATAAACCCCATTGATTTTCATCCATCAGTACGCCAACTGGACGGTGATATTTGTGGCAGGCTCCGTCACCTGTCGACCAGCTACGCGTCGGCTCAGCAAGCAGCCATCCGGCTAAACAACCATTTCGGACCTGTTCTCATACTTATCTATGGATTCCTGTTGATCTTCATAACCGTGACTCCGTATCGCTTTGTGTTGTTTCATAGTAAGTAAAGTATCTTCTACAATGTTAGACATGGGCCTTCTCCTATTGGGGGTGTTTGTCATACTGTTGTCCACTTCCTGGATTTATCCTACTAATCCTATCCTACTAATATTATATTATATTTATATATTTATATTTTATATAATATTATAAAGGCGGATGTTTGTGTGTGTGTTTGTTACGACATCACGCTAAAACGGCTGATTAGATTGACATGAAATTTTGTACAAATATAGAAGAGTATCTAGATTAACACATAGGCTACTTTTTACCACGGGAAAATGTCTTATTCCTACAGGATCACGCATATTCCAATATTTTTGCAAAGGTGGCGTGACCGAGCCGATTCGCGTTTTAAACGTTTTCGCCGAAAACTAACAGCGACATCTCTTGGCGAGTAATGCTTTTTCCCCGCGGACCTAACCTATTAGGTTGCAGCGGGTGAAACCGCTGACAGGCAGCTAGTTTTTTATAAAGATTGCCTCGCTGGGCTCGGTAGATCGAGCATTATCCAAAGACACTGTCAAAAAAACGTGCCGAAATTGGTATAACCCGTTTATTTGCGATGTGTACTTCAAACTTTGAACTTTGGCAGCACGAGGTGTTTTTTTTTAATAATTGGGTAATTTGACAGATGAGCCGATTCCGGAATTTTTACAAGTACGCCGACTCAATTAACCGAGCGCATCGAGGCAATCATTCTAGACAATAGGGAACTGTCAGGGCTACGTTCTTTGAATCGTGTATAGATGGCGCGTTGCAATCACGACCACAGATTAATATATATGTCCCTATAGAGACTCGGTAGATCGTGATGTAGGTATTACAAACTTTTAAGATAAGAACTTTTTGAATTATAAACACTATGAGCTGGTCAAAGAGTTTACATTGAAATAATACCAAAGAAATTGTAAATCAAATAGGTAGGTACCTAAACGATGAACTATGTAGAGGGCATACAATTCCAACTTATTGGACATTTACAAACAGTAGTCGAACAGGACAGGACATCGCTTACCTTTCAATCGATATCAAAACAAACATAACTTATCCGCTGCTTGGTGCCGCGCGTATTGTATCCAGTACAGAGATTTGTATTCAAAACTATCGCTGCTGCCCTTTCGCAGGGTAATAGGCTGATGGTATTCTAAGTCGGTGACCCCTTAGAGGCGACCGAGGGATAAATCCGACCCAAGTGAATCAGGGTCCTGGAGAAGGAAAACTCCACACCACACACAAAGCCGGAACGGGGTCTCCGTTAGGCGCGAGTGACTGGAAATATATCGTGCGGCAGACTCCTGCAGCCGACCTGGCTCCACACGTATCGACTCTTCGTTCCTGTGGAGTCAGCCAGGAAGGCCGAGAGAATGGCGTAGGTCCTGGGCAGCTCTGCGCTTTCTATAATTGCGTCCCAAGCAACGCAGAGTCTGTGGAGAGGAAACTTTACCCACGTCACGCGGATAACAATATCCCCGCTTATCAATGCGATTTGCAACATGGAATGTCCGTACTATGAGGACAGGCCTCCCTGACACCTGTGCAGGTTCTTCTACTGACGCACAAGATCTGCGTAAAACTGCCGTAATCGACGCCGAACTACACAGACTGAACATTGCTGTTTGTGCTTTACAAGAGACCAGACTCCCTAACGAGGGTTCCTTGCGTGAGACACATTGTACATTCTACTGGACAAGAACGTCGACTCAACAGATTTCATATGCCCTGCGTAAGAAACATCTTGCATAATTATAACCTGGCAAGACAGGGTAACAAATGAGCAAGTTCTAAAGACTGCACAGCTGCCTAGCTTCACCGCTTTGCTTAAGCAGAGACGATTGCGGTGGCTAGGGCATGCATGTGCACCGCATGGAACCTTCCCGACTACCGCGGTGTGTTCTGCTTGGCGCCATAGCTAACGCTAAAAGAGGAGTTGGAAGACCGATGCTACGTTTCAAAGATTGCGCCAAACGGGACATGACTACGTTTGACATCGACCTTCAAAGCTGGGAGAAGCTTGTTGAGAATAGGGATGAATGGAGAAAGCGTGAGTTTGATGGACGTAGAACTCACGATGATGCCTGGTGCGCTGGTCTCGCAAACAAAAGGCAAAAACGACATCTAAACATGCATGTGCTAGTCTCCGATTCCACCTTCACTTGTAGAGCGTGCGGAACGTCATGCCGCTCCCGTATTGGCTTATACAGTTATGAAAAATCTTGCCTCAGACACTGAATAAATAAATCGTCTATCACAGACGTATGAGGTCAATGATGATTTTTTTTTTATATAAATAATGGGTAAGCATTTGTCCGCAATCTCACCTGATGTTAAGTGACGATGCAGACGATAATGGAACATGCTCGCCCAGATAATGCCTATTCACTCTCGCCTTGAAAAGGCCCAGGTTATAACGTTCCGGAAACAGATCCGCAGGCAGGGAGTTCCACTCCTTAGCAGTTCGCATTAAAAATGTAGAAGCGAAGCGCTTTGTGCGAATTCGCGGGATGTCTACGATATAAGGGTGGAAGGGTTTGCAATCCGGATATTCGGATATCCGTTTTATCCGGATATCCGCCACATTTTAAATCCGGATAGTTGACACTTAATTATTCGGATATCCGAATAATTCAGTTATTACTTTGGAGGAGTTATTTTAACCAAATGATGCCATAAATTAATACTGTTTCATCAAATTATTTTTACCATATTTATTTGCATCGAAAATATTGTAAATGATCTCATAAAACTAAGAGATTTACTGAAAAATATTTTATTTATGGCACTAACCAATATTCGGCTTTTCCGGAAATCTATGGATGTATTTTGCTTTCTATGCTTTCATAATAAATAGATGCAAATAATTATGATAGCTGGGAATCGCGGTTCAAAATACTGATTCCTTTGTACCAGCAAAAGTGGTTCGTAATCGTACTAAACAACTTTTATTACGGTTTAGTCGAGTTAATGGTTTTCCACATCGAGTACCTACCCACTATTGACCCTTGACGACTTCGTGCTAGCAGACGCAGCTCATCATACTAAACAACTATTGCTGTTAAAACTGTTCCATATCAAGTAACCAAGATCCTTCATGTATACATGCTAGCACAAGCAGCTCATCGTACTAAACAGCTTTTGTTATAAAGATATTTCCGTTTAGCTGGGCGCCTGGTGTTCCACATCAGGTATTCCAGAGCCTCAACGCTTTTTGTGCGATAAGAAGCAGCCCATCACGATGAAAAGAACTGCATTCAAGTTCTTTCCTTATCTCATATACTTGAGCGGTTGTTCCACATCGAGTACTTCAGGCTCTCGATGTCTTTTCTATAAACCCGCAGAAGGAGAGAAGAGAACAACTTTTGCTATGAAAATATTTCTGCATCTTTTAAAGACCTAGGTAATCTCCTTGAGGTCTGTATCAAGAACTAATAACTCTCAAGTACTGAAAAATAAAGAACTTGTACATCTTCAATATGGTAGCAATCTCCGTGCTAAGCCTAAATCCAATAAAGATATTTTTTTCTTAATTAAGCCGTAAAAGAGTTACTTTTTTGATTATAATATTTTATTGCGGATTTTTTATCTGCTCTTATAATTATTTGAATATTTTTTTTTAAAGAAATTCAACGAATTTAACCATCTTTTGTAAAATATTTGTTTTATCCGGATATTCGGATAATCCGGATATTTGAAAATAAATTATCCGAATTATCCGGATAGTACAAATTAACGGATAATGCAAACCCTAGGTGGAATCCCAACCGGCGTCTCGTGCACCGGAGATGGAATGGTGACGGAGGTATCAGGTCATGGAGAGACTGTGCACACTCCCCGAAATGTATCCTGTAGAATACCGACAAGCAAGCTACTTTGCGACGGTGTTCGAGGCTCTGTAACTTTGCGTCAATGAGTGCCCTATCAGCGATGAGTTTCTTAGCGCGCTTCTCAATCGAGTCCAGGGCTGCCAGCTGGTATTTGGCAGACCCGTCCCACAGGTGACAGCAATACTCCATGCAGGAAAGGACTTGAGCTTGGTATAGTTGTAAAAGCTGTACTGGTGTGAAGTATCGCCTGACCTTCGAGAGAATTCCGAGTCTTTTTGCTGCAGTCGTGGCCAAAGATGATGATGATTCTAAGTCAGTACCACGCGTGCCGCTTGTAGATATAACGTACCTAGTACTCTTTTCTGTTTTCTGTGGTTTTATATCTACAATCAGTTTCCAATATAGCAAAAAATTCGAAGAGTATATATTTTATTGAGACCTCTTTGGTGAATATTAATAAGGATGTTTTTCAAACAACGTGTTTGTTATTCAACAAAGACCTTGTTGTAGTGTTGTAGTTGTAATCAAGCTGTGATTGATATAAATAATAAAACTCCGATTTTCCTGTGCGCCTAGCTACAAAGATTAGACATGGTCAATAAATGCGTTGTACCGGGATGTATTAATTCATGACAACATGTTATTCCCAAAGACCGATGCCTTTGGATAGAAGCAATGAACTTAACTTGCATTTGTAAGACTCGAACTACATTGATAACATTGTTGATCCCCTGCGTTGCGTAAGTGATTACACTTACACTATAACTACTTAAATTAGGTACTGACATTTGTATTTAAGTATAAGAGTTTGCTTTGCTGGTAATCGTTATTTTATAAATTATTAATTATTATTATTTTTTTTTTTTTTGTATCCAACATTGAATAAATATATTTCATTTCATTTCATTTCAATCAAAATACACATCTTATTGCAGTTCTAAAAAGAATAATTTTTTAAAGGCATGATGTTCCCTTGATTATTTCATTGAGTGGAGCACCACAAACGAAATCATGTGTATTTATAACTCAAAAGAAATTGAACTGAAGCTTATCAGAATCTGAAATGGAAAGTGAAGATCCTCTGCTTGCAGATCCTCAAACTTCAGAAGATTTACAAATTCCTTGGTATTATTACATTGGGACTCGTTGATCGGCCCATAGTGTTAATCATTTAAAAAGTTCATAAATTAAAAGTTTGTAATACCTACATCACTATCTTCCGAGTCTGGACCATGGACCTAGGAAATACTCCCTTTGGTCCGTAGGGAGCAAATAAAACCTCCTTGATAGGGACATAGGTATAGGAACGCGCCATCTATACACGATTTGAAGAACGAAGTCCTGACAGTTCCTCATTGAGCTAGCTTTTTAAAAAGTTGTAACACTTATTTAAGTTACTTTAAGTTCAATTTATTTATACTTAGCTTTGTGCACGCTTTGGAAATTCTGCAAGTGTATAAATCAAAATTATCTATACATATAATAAAGTTGTAGAGGGTCGAAAGTCTGTACATAGAAGATTTTCGAAAAAAAACTGTTTGGTGATACTTAAAATTGATAACAGAACACGTTTCAGCAATTTTTAGATTTTTTTTCTGTTTAGATGTTTATCTGTTTCTCTGTTTCTCTGTTTAGATGTTTGTATGTGAAAGCATCACGCAAAAACGACTGAACCGATTTTGATGCAAATTATACCAAAATGTTGGGAAAGTTACCGACCAGGTTATAGGCTAAAAAAAATCAACCCCTAAAAGGGGGGGTTGCCACTATACTTGAAATAAGTTTGCACGGAAATCGATATTGCCTTTTGGTAGAGCAATAAGTACCTATAAGTTGAAAAAAAATAAACTGAAATTATTTCAAGGGGTGAACCAGTCCATGAAACTGAACAACTTTCCCCACGGAACATAGGTCAAAAAATTAAAAAAAAAATTTGGCCCCCCGTACAAACTGACCCTGCCGGCCAACACATTTTGTATGGGAGGTCCAATTTTTTTTCATATTTCGACCTATGTTCCTTAGGAAAATTGTTCAGTTTCATGGACTGGTTCCTATAAAAATGTATGGGAGTGAAAAGGCAGGTTTTTTTTCATATGTTCCTTGGAGATTTAGTTTCTCGAACCGGTTCACCCTTACTATATTTGTAATTGTTTTTTTTACATCATATCGGACTCGATATTCGAACACGTATACCAACATAAAAATATAGCAAAATAAAAAACCGGAAAAGAACATGTCAGACACGCCCACAAACAGGGTTTCGTAGTTAATCAGGGTAATCAGCGTTACTTAAGAAATCAACTTTGTTCCTGGTTTGTTTGTAGGTGTATGGTTACCAACCGAAAATTCAAAATCTTTTATTTTTCTTAAATCTTTTAGTTTTATTTTATTTTTCTTAAATCTTGAGTGGCACAGTATCCAATATAGTTTTTAAAGTAACTTCAGATTGAGAAATTATTCCACAGTCTATTCAAATATTTAGCGTTTATACATTACTAGCTGCCCGTCAGCGGTTTCACCCGCTGCAACCTAATAATCCGCGGGAAAAAGCAACTCGCCAGGAGATGTCGCTGTTAGTTTTCGGCGAAAAAATTTAAAACGCGAATCGGCTCAGCCACCTTTGCAAAAATATTGGAATATGCGTGATCCCATAGGAATAAGACATTTTCCCGTGGTAAAAAGTAGCCTACGTGTTATTCTAGATACTCTTCTATATTTGTGCTATATTCCATGTCAATCTAATCAGCCGTTTTAGCGTGATGTCGTAACAAACACACACACAAACATCCGCCTTTGTAATATTAGTAGGATTGGGAGGAGAAAACGTAGGTACCCCACTTCATATAGCAGGCAGTTATGACGGGCGTGAATGAAACTTTTTGTGGTTTGTATCTATGTCATTTGACCATTTTCTCCGCAGTTATAAGACGGATTGGATAAATCTTTTTGTGTAGGTGCCTATAGCTACCAGCTATCATCACTTCATCACATTACAGAAAATCACTCATTCGCGCGCGTTCAAAGATGGTTGATTTGGTATCTATTATAAGCTGTGGAGTACCTGATATACATAGAAGTATAAACAGAAGTACTAAATACGGTATCAATGAAATTAAAATCTTTAAGACTTGATAGGCTGCTCCTGTAGTGTTATTAATTTAGGTACCTAATGTATAAAAAAAGTGTACATACCTTCACAAATCACTAATGAGAAAACAAAAACAGAAGTGCAATAAGTAAGTAGAAGACATCGTGGGTCAAGCAGCTGGGCTTGCTCTTTCACATAAAAATAATAAAGAAACATCGGTTTTAGTAGTGTAACTGACTATTATATCATCAAGATGTAACTCAAGAGTTCAGACTTCGAAACTCGGCTTCGGCTTTGCCCTTCATAGACAAGTAACAAACCCAAATCGGCGGTAGTCCGGGGTTCCTCCAGATTATTCCATCATCATCGTCATCGTCATAACCATCATCATCATCTGCTTGCCCTTATCGTACCAATCGCGCATAAAATACTAACCATGAGACAAAGAAAGAAAATGCGAACTCCCGTGACCGGTACCAATATGTGTAAAATGGCATAAAAATCATGTTTGTTGTATGGGAGACGCAACGGCAACAAAAATACAACATCTGTAATTTTTTAAATTTTAACTGTCTTACTTTTAAGGAATATGAGATAGAGATAGAGATAGAGATAAGCCTGGTAACCGACAGACAACAAAGCGAAGTCTCAGTAATAGGGTAGACTTTAGGTACGGAACCCTTAAAATAATGTGGGTGGGTATTAAAATAAGTAAACAATCAATATCAATATCACACTACCTATTTCTGAAAATATGTAATCTGTTAGTGTGTGTGACCAACCTCACGAAAAAAGAAGACCTACCTGACCCAAAAACCCCAGAAACAACCTTATGACGCCAAAAAATTAGAAGAGCAAACACCACCCAAAATGAAAAGGAAGATGAAGAAGTCAATCTGTCTGTGTGGTATACCTAATTGTGCATGAATCACTCAAAAAGTTGGCGATATTTTTTGATGTTTGGTATGGTGGAAGATATACGTCCAGGGCCTCGAATCTGCGATGCACTTTGTAATGTCAGTAATGTCAATATGGAAGTTTCTAGCTATCGACGAAAAACCGCGCTAACGGAGGAATACATTGACTACTTAGTACTGAGCTAAAAATAAGATGCTTCGTAACTTTCAATGTATACTAAAATCGTTTTTGCATATGTGTGGGTGTTCGAAATCATAAGTCAAAAAATGGATATCATTCATTCAAATGTGAATGAAATGTCCGAGTAAGGATATAATTTTTGACACATTTTTACTGTCAAATAAAATAGCTTTCCATTTGCATTTTATGTCAGAAAGCAAGATAGCGAAGTGTTGGGAACTGGGAACTTTCGGAAAGCAATATAGCGAAGTGTTGGGCAAAATTCATCACAAAACAAAAACTATTGCATCGTAAATATCTTTTACCTCTAAAGATAAGATATTTTGTTCGCAAAAATTAACGCTAGGTACACCAAGTTTTTATAAAGGTTCACTACAAACAACACTAAAATACAATCAATTTAGCTATGTACAATCCGTCAAAATATATAACACACGAATCACAGGTAAAACGTATGTATTAGAATATTACAATAATTACGAAGTAAAACTGTAAAATCATCACCACACTTTCTGATTCATCAAAATGTCGCCGCCATGTTCATTTAACAGCTGATACCTAGTGATTTCGTTCGTTCTCAAACATAAACAATCAGTGTTTTTGGAATTATTTTATTACTAGCTGTTACCCGCGGCTTCGCCCGCGTACTCATAGGGATCAATTAGTTGCGTATTCTAAACGACACATCGATACCACAATACTCATACTCAAGAAACTTTATTATTATAGTATAGTGTTATATATTCATCTATGTATGTACTATGAATGTATTCTCATGCTAAACAAAAATCTGTTTTCCGATGGGAAAAATATGTTTTTCCAGGATAAAAAGTAGCCTATGTCACTCTCCAGCCTCTCACCTAATTGAACACCTCAAAAAACTCTGATGTCGCTCTGTTGTGACGTGAAGGAAGGATAAACAAACAAACAAACACACTTCGCATTTATAATATTAGTATGGAAGTATGGATTTTCTAAGTTAAGTGATTTTCAACACGAAACTATAAATATATATATGTCGCAGGAGCATCGCGAAATCCCTAGGCCGTTTGCGAAGTGCCGGATAAGTGCCAAATGCATCGATTTATTCACACATTTCCCATAAATACTAGAAAAACTGCGAATTCGTTAACTGCATAGACGTAAATCTAGGAAAAAAGCGTATAAGGCGACACGCTCGTAGCCGCCGACGCACCTGTTACGTACGACTTTTCGGTGGTTTAAGTCCCTCTACGCCGCTGTAGCTCGCGCACAGCAGCACTCGCGACGCTTCGTAAGCTTTCGTTCGTCGCAGTAGTGGAAAGCTTCGTCGCAGTCGAGCCCCTCTCTAGTCTCCAGCAAAGGTTGCATATGCTGGTCAGGTGGTTCAGCATGCAATGGCCTACAAAGTACTACACAACCAATCCAGCACCATGTTAGAAGCACTAATTGACCACGAGGGTACCGTATGGGAACGGTGCCCTCTTTGGAAATGACGTTAACCCTCTTTGGGAATGCCAGACGTCAACCCTCTTTGGGAATGCCTAACGTCAACCTTCTTTGGGAGTGTTGACGTCAACCCTCTTTGGAATTGACGTCACCCTTTTTGGGAATGTGCTTGAGCTACAGCGGCGTAGAGGGACTTAAACCACCGAAAAGTCGTAGCAGGTGCGTCGGCGGCTACGAGCGTGTCGCCTTATATGCAGTTTTCCTGGATTTATGTCTATGCAGATAACAAATTCGCAGTTTTCCTAGCATTTATGGGAAATGTGCGAATAAATCGATGCGTTTCGCATTTATCCGGCTCTTCGCAAGGGGCCTAGGGAATTCGCGACTGACCAAATTTCACGATGGTCCTGCAAAATATACACTAAACAATATAGCTTTTTCTTTACTTACTTTTTCACTTGCGAAAATAAGTTATAATGGGTTGAAACTGGGTGATTTTGGTTTTAATCCGGTTTTAGCCCAAGTAGATGAAACGGGTTTTAACCCACTACCCATCTCTAGAAATCAGAAAGCAGAAAATATTTATTATTTCCCAACACTATTAAAAATACCATAGAGTTTGTAGTCTATGTTTTATAAAATAACCAAATTAACCAGATAAGAGCAAGACAAATGTATGCTACTTTATCCAAGCAAGACTGAGATAGAATACAAACAGTCTGTCATGAATTTGCTTTGATCCGCATGTAAATGACCTCTTTGATGTGTCGTGATATTTGGCAGAATTGACCTTGTTGACATAAGTCAGTTGGTTATGGTCTTGGTTTTGGTATTTACCTCAAAGAGTAAATTAATATTTACAAGGGTAAAGACAGCCCCATCGCAAGCTTTCCTGCCGATCTGTTTTGAAGCGCCATCTGCTTATTGAAACTGTAAACTAACCTATGAGCATTATTAATGTTCATGCCATATTTTCCCGCAGGACCTTTCTTTCGGCCGCACTCGGGCCTTAATTACCCGACTACAGCAAAGCAAAAAGGAGGGTTATGATTTTGACCTGTATGTATGTATGTATGTAGGCATTAATTTCCTTTGTTCCCTCATAACTCCCAAACCACTTATCAGAATTTGACAAATGAGGTATCAATAGAAGCGTCTGAACTGTCCAATGGTTATAGGCTATGTCATGTCAGAATAAATTGAACATGGCGCCCTCTAGCGTGCATACAGTTACGAACTGAAATTTAAATTTTCTTCTATTGGTATTGTGTTAGGTATCAAACAAAAGGGCTTGATGAGCACAGTTCAAAAATGTACATATTGTATGGCAAAGCTTAAAACTTTTCTTGTATTTACGCTATTACATCTTAATGTGAAATCACCGTACCGCATTATGAAACTGCATAGAAACTTTGTACATTGGTTTATGATTGCTATTATACTAATATGTTGGCTGTTTTATGTTAATTTAGTGGACTGTATAAGAAATATTGAGAAATTACAAGCGATACGACAATATTAATGGAATTAATAAGTTGAGGGCATGATTAAAACTGACTCACCGAAATGTGCTCCATACATCCAGCCAACGCTCCTCTCGGCGAGGTTTTCATGAATTCACTACTCACACTCCCACAGGGAGTCACGGCCGCAAGCACGTATCAGTCTTGTCACGCCTCAACTATAGCTTTCGTAATATTTTATGCAAAATTTATAGCAAACGACGCGAAAGGCGGCCATTCGAATTGGCAACGAAAACGGAAGAGACTTTTTTTTTAATAGTGATGTTACTGTTGACAGGCGAAAACCGGAAGTTTAAAAATATCAATAAGTATTCGGATACGATAATCCTTAACACTAATATGTTGGCACCGAAACTTAGAGCTGATCTCATGACTGAAACGGAAGGAAGATACAGAGACATTGTACTTAGATATCGATGGATATCCGTATTTGAGCTCATTTGACTCGTACTTATGAGAACTCTTACAATATTTGACAAAAAAACATGGAATTGATCTCATGATGGAGACGGAAGGTAGATGGTACTATTAACGGTTTAATGAAATCAATGTCTGAAGGTACCGCAAACTAAAATTCGAATAATATTTGTATTTATTTGACGCGTAGGCATGCATCGCATATTCGCATGATGAAATAAAATTATGATCCAAGTTGAAGGCATCCTGTCAACATCGTGTATAAGGATTACTAAAATTTCAGTAATATTTATTGTATTCATTTGACACATTGTTAGGTACCAACGTAAAAGATGTAAGTTCCAACAATTGCAGTAGGTAAGTAGAATCCTGTGAATATGCAAAATGAGTAGGTATTTTAACAAACAAAAAATATACCTAATAGAAGGTTCATTGAGTCGTTGGATGACATGAAGAGAGTGTGTGAGAAAAAAATAATTGAGCATGTTTTATAACGACAAAATAAATATAACAACAAAAATGCACATCCATTTCAGAAGTAAAGCTAGCCACAAACAGCGAAACGGGGGGTTGAGGGGGGCTTGCCCCCTCACAGAAAAAAAGAACACTGAACATCTACTACAGAAGTCAAACTAGTTACAAAAACAGTAGGGGGGGTTGAGGGGGGCTTGCCATCCTCACAGAAAAAAGAACACTGAACATCTACTACAGAAGTCAAACTAGCTACAAAAACAGTACGGAAGGTTGAGGGGGGCTTGCCACCCTCACAGAAAAAAGAACACTGAACATCTACTACTGAAGTCAAACTAGCTACAAAAACAGTACGGGAGGTTGAGGGGGGCTTGCCACCCTCACAGAAAAAAGAACACTGAACATCTACTACTGAAGTCAAACTAGCTACAAAAACAGTACGGGAGGTTGAGGGGGGCTTGCCTGAAAAAAGAACACTGAATATCTACTACAGATAGACCCGTATCGTCTATTTTGGAGATGTACCTGTTTTGGAGATGTAACTTTTTGGAGTTATAATGTTTTGGAGATGCGGCTTGCTTTCTTTAAGAAAAAATTTGTTTTGAAAATATTCACTTTAATAAGCACAAATATGACACATTCTTCTTTTGACACTAATTTTTCTAATAATACAGCCGTCAGCTTATCAGCAACAAACAGTTAGCTTTTTAAACCCTTCATCATAAGTAGGTATTTATTGTAAAACCATCATTTTCATTTTGTTTAAAAGATTTAATGTACTTCAAGGTAATTACGTAATACGTTAATTAAAAGTTCTAGAAATATAACACACAATTTCGTTATGAAATAACGTTATTGCTCCAAAATATTTGAAATAAAAAGAAGTCCAAAAACTAAAACCCGACTACTAAGAGATCGCAATCTAAAAAGCAAGAAACAAGAAATTTGAAATATGAACAATACACAATGGAATGTTTCTATCGTTTACAAAATGTATACAAAGCTAACACCCATAATAATTCATTTTCATGGAAATTAAAAAAAAATCTTAATTGTTTTTAAGTGATAGCTGTGGTCGGATGCCACGTATTCCAGTACTTTGTGGGCAATAAATTAAATAAGGCAAAGTGGCATACGACCACAGCTATCACTTAAAAACTACTTTGATTTTTTATTAAATTTCCATGAAAATAAATTACACTCTTTACTAGTATTTTGTATTTAGGAATCTCTAAAAAATCATTTTAAAATACTTTAACCCATGTTCACATCAATAATGTTGAACAATTCAATAAAAGGAATTAATGTAAAACGAAAAAAATAAAAATTCATGAATTTATTCAAATTTTAGAATGTCATCAATCAGAATGTCAATCAAAATATTTGACAAGTATTAAACTAAAAACTTTTAAATTTACAAGACTATCCACGCTAGACTATTTCTTTCTTACAGGAATTTGTAAGTCTTGATTTCAGAAGACAGGTGTCAAATTAAAAACTCATTTATCTCATTGATTCATATGATAGACTACCAGTTTCTTAGACGAAGTTGTAGGTCTTGACAAGACCTACATTTCAAATAACAGCTGTCAAACTGAAAACTCATTTGTCTTCTAATTTATCCATCCCAGACTATACTTTTTTAGGCGAAAGCTCCATAGAGTTAACGCAAGACGTCAGCCGTAGACGATAGATGTACGACATCGCGACGCTTGAAACCGTTTTCTATAAAATGTATGAAACAAAATTGACAAAGCCACACACGTTAGATGCGGGTCGCAAGGCGTCGCATCGACGACGGCCGGCGTCTAAACTCGCGCGTTACGACACGACACGTCAAAGAATACATAAAAACACTTCTGTGGTATAAGTATTAGGTATGTAGCTACACTTATATTTTCCGACTCAAAAACCGTGCTATTTAATAATTACTAGCTGCCCGTCAGCGGTTTCACCTGCTGCAACCCATCTTTTACCCCTTTAGGGGTCAAAAAACGAAAATCCCTGAAATACGTATTTCCTTTTTTTATCTAATCGCAAATTTTGAAACAGATCGCATATTAAAATACAGATTTCCCATACAAACTTTAAACCCTCTTTTTACCCCTTAAATTGGGTTAAAAATCGAAAATCCCTGAAACACGTGTTTAATTATTTTAGCTTTTTGATCTAATCACAAATTTTGAAACAAATCGCATTTAAGTATAATGAAAACGTTTACTATTTTGTAGACATTTTTCCACAAGATAGTAATTATTGGAACACTTGGTGTTTTAATCAAACACTAGATATTGATATTAACTTTTTGGTTACAAAGTTAATACAAAAGAAGCAAGCGGAAAAAATTTAACGCCGCCAGCGGGATTCGAATCGGATGAATTCGAATTCAAAAATGTCTACAAAATAGTAAACATTTACAAATCGGAAAAAGATCCATCTCTCGTCAACTTGTACATACGTAATGTTGTCATTTGAGTGACTATATAGTCCTACTACAAAGTCATAGATGGCGCTCAAGCTACCCGTGAGTAGTCAAGTGACAAAAGAAATATGAATGAAGCAAGTGGATCACAATTTCGCCGCCTCGGGCAGAGCCTGCCATGGTGTAGCGGCTTAACACGTCTGACCCGGCTTGTCAGAAGACGTGGGTTCGAATCCCGCTGGCAGCGTGAATTTTTTCCGCTTGCTTCGTTTGTATTAACTTTGTAACCAAAAAGTTAATAAGTATAATGATTTTCCATACAAACTTTTAACCCCTTTTTTACCCATTTAGGGGTTAAAAATCGAAAATCCCTGAAACACGTATTTCTTTTTTTTATCTAATCGCAAATTTTGAAACAGATCGCATATTAAAATAAAGATTTCCCATACAAACTTGTAACCCCTTTTTTACCCCTTTAGGAGTTAAAAATCGAAAATCCCTGAAACACGTGTTTAATTATTTTAGCTCTTTGATCTAATCACAAATTTTGAAACAGATTGCATTGAAAAATAATGATTTTCCATACAAACTATTAACCCCTGTTTTACCCCTTTGGGGGTTAAAATTTGAGGTAAAGAATATTTAAAAACCTGCCCCTTAACTTACTCTATATACTAAAAAAACCGCATCAGAATCCGTTGAGGGATTTTAAAGATATCGACTGTTTTAATTTCAAATGTCGTAAGGGACATTTTGTCGTAAGGGACATTAAAGGCTCAGAATATTCAGTTTTTTATTCTCTATCGATCTGTCGTATCCACGCAGCGATATCTCGAAAAATGAAGGAGTTATAAGCAAAAACACTTTGTAGTAAGTCAAGATCTTGGACAGAAAATTGTAGTAAGTTACCACAAAATATGTGTAACATATGTGGGGGTACGCTGTAAAGGCTTTTTACAATTATGAATTACTTATACGACATATTTCAAAACAAAAAGAAAAAAACTTCTGGCTGAAAATGTCGCAATTACCAACGGATAGAAGCAGTATGTTATTTACAACATTACTTCCATAAAACATTTGAAATGATTGATGTCACTTACGACATAATTTTTTTTATTGATACGTCCCTTACAACATTTTTACGATTTAGATCTCGAGAAAATTCCTTTACAACAACACTTCCTTGAAATACTTGGAAAATTCTGTGCCTTTTACGGCATTATTTTTTTCATAAAAGAGTCCGCTACAACATTTTTACGGTTTTGATATAAAGAAAATCCCTTTACTACACGGTTATAACATACGGGATGTTCTGATGTCACTTTCCTTAAGGAGGCTGTAAATAAGTAGAAGTCCATCTCATCTAGTGATCTTCCCTTTAACACCCGCAGGGATACACCTTCAACTACCCATTATCCTTTTCACCATTTGGCATAACAAACTGCAACGTGCGAGTTGGACAAAGACGCGATGCAAGCATCGCATGCTCTGCCGACATTTTTTTAATATCCCGCTATATTTTAAACGTTCTTTTGCCACTCTAGGATGGGTGGGATGCAATGGGATGAAATGAACTACTTCGTAAAAGAATATC